>OY740767.1:27355444-27881027 GCA_963513935.1 Aphrophora alni | reverse complement strand
TTTTTAAAATATATAATGAATTTATTTATAGAATTCATTAATAGTACATTTCAAGACAATATACAAGTTAAAATGCTAGTATAAATGTTACTAGTTAAGGAAATCAGTGAAAAGCATTCATCCCTTTTTTTTTAGTTACGTGTGATACAAATTCATTCCTAATAAAAAAAATATTACACATATTTAGTGATATTGATCAAAAATGTGTTTTATCGTCATAAAAAAGCATATTTAAAAATTATAAAATCGTTTAATAGTTCAAACGTTGAATTTTTTCGTATTGAGAACTTTCTAAACTCCACGTAATCTAAAAATATAACTAAAATATATAAAATCGTCGTTGTCAACATTACTTACTTGTACAATGAACAGAAGATTAGGAAACAATGGAAATCTGTCGTAATGTAACTCAAGAAATAGTTACATTAAACGTTTACTTAATTTGTCACACAACTAAATATTAACAAAAAACAATTTTATACATCATAAATATACATCGACAGATAGACATCATTTTAAAAATATAATTTTTAAAGTTCATGAGACCTCAAAAACAATATTTCTACTAATAACACAGATTGTTTGACCAAAATTCACATTGCACATATGTTGGAAAGTAATATTACAAAATTTAAATTTATTAAAATCTCGTTACCTGTGGAAGAGGAGTTGACATTACAGGAGGATTGATAGCTATTTCTGATATGTTGAGATCACTTAAAGGTACCATGGACGTCACTCTAAAAACAGCTGACAGAGGTTCTGTATTGGAGTATCCAGGGTGGTCCGGTGGGACATTCAGACTGAGCAATTCTACAAACACAAACGGCGACGGCTTGTCCCCAATAGTGTCTCCATCTTCAGTATATTCTGAAAACATTCAACAGTCCCGTCAGTAAACTGTTATTATATAATTAGCCGGTATTGCGCAGAAGTTATGCGAAATTATTATGTAAACATAACCTCAAAATAAGCTAATAAATTTATAACAGCTGATCTGCTAAAAATCAGTTAGAATCATTATAATAAAATCATCTGTTTTAATCGTTGTAAAAGTGGAAAACAAGTTTACGGTTGCTATAGTCTCGTGGAGGTATAATTTAAAATTAAATTGAAATAAATATCCTTCAGCGTAAGACATCAACGGAGAGATTTACGTAGTCCAAGTAGGACTTTGATTCGGAAATTTATTTTATTTTTCAGAGTTTATGGTAAAAGCAGTCTCGTTTGCAATGTTTAATGTCATTCTTCATGGAGTAGATTTGTTAATTTAGTCATTAGGGAATTAATTGTTTGTATATATACACTAACCAGTAGGAATAAAATAATAAAGACTGTACATAATTTGTACAACCCAACACAGCAATGATGTGGCCACTGTTTCTTACAAGCGACAACCAAAAGCCGGGAAACGTTTCATTATAACAATTCTCGTCAACCATAGGTATTATCAGGTCAACAGCAAATTAAAGAAATATGATAAACTGCTATTCTAATTCAATTATTACATGAGGCTTGTTGGGCGGCCCTTTTTTTCACTCGCCCGCGTCCACTTCTGGCATAATTCGACGTTGCGTTTCTTAAAAACTATATATAAAAGCCTAAATACACCGTGATCATCGCTCATTGAAAATAAACAATAATGTGTTAGATTTTTAAAAAACCTAAATCAAAAGGATTTACTTGTTGCCAAAGACAATCTTAAGATGACTCCCTGTTCAAGATTTAGAATTCCTAACCTTCTATTACAAACCTCCCCTTACTCATCACATTTACAGTTTTACCTTCCCTCTATCTATCTTGAATTCTACTTTATACTCATGTCTATAGTTAAACGGTTAATTGCCTAATGACTAAATTGATAAAACCACTCCACGAAGAATGAAATTTAACGTTGTATACAACTACAAACAAATAAAATCTACCTACAAATAAACGTAGGAAGTTTATTTTAATTTTAACTACACCTCCAAAAGCGCAATGTTAATGGTTTAAACCAACTATAAGAAACTTTATAATAATAATAATAATTTTTAATTTCTTTACAAAAAATACAATAAAATATCGTATTTTAAAACAACTAAATACAATACATTTGACATCGAATTAAAAACTGTTTATTCGTATTAAACTTTATAAATAACAACTAGACCATATTGCTATCTAATACATTTCTTAACAAATGTGGAATAGGTAATCTTTAGGCACATAAGCCTGCGTAGGTTTTAACATCTTTAATTTTAAGTCTATAAATTAAAAGAAAAAAGAAAGAAAGAGATCAGCTGCAGTGACATAAACTATTCAAATATATTCAAGTGTAATAGATGCTTTAAAAAGTTAAAATAAACAATCATCAAGACTGAATTTTACGAAAGGGAAAACATAACTTCATACTTAGGCCCTACATACACACACTCTTATATACATAACCCCCATCTATACAGACTCATACAAGACTTATACAATCCAGGACAACGTCAAGGTGCCTACATTATATGTCTCACTTTAAAATTAGTTCAAGTTTTCTATGGATATAGCTATATTTTTACAGATTTTGAAAACTGAACCAAGTTTTTTCCTCTTCTGTACTCCTACTGGTAATATATTGAATATTTCCCCCCTCTAAACATAAATGAATATTTAAATGCTGTTAATTTAGTTTTTGCAGTGTATATACTATTTTCCTGCTTCCACAATTCCGCCTCCTGTAATACTTATTTATTGATCCACTTTTTTATATAAAACTCTACCAATACCTTAAAAACTTACAGGTACCTCTAAGGCAGTATGCCCATTGTTCTAAAAAGTGGTAGAGAAGAATCAGTTTTAGACCTAAATAACATAACTCCTATTATATGTTTTGGAGCATTAATAATGGGTTTAATAGTCACTACATATTATAGTCTTAGAATAGTTCAAACAGTTATATATACCACTGTACACTTATATTGATTCTAATAGATCGGCTGTTATAAATTGATTATTTTGAGGTTATGTTTACATCACTTCTCAAAACGAATGTGCAGAATGTGTGAGCAGTGCCAGCTAGTATAGAAGGAAAACCTTTTCGTTTTGTCTGACGTGAGTTATTGTAAATATTTCATTCAAATAGTTTTGAATTACTAGCTGACCACAATTATTATCTTGCATAACATTAGTCCATTATGGCAGTTAAATTGCTACTCCATTGTAATAACATCAATCATTAAAAAAACTGCTGACTCAAACGTACAGATGGAACAAAATAGCTGTGCGCTTGAACCATAACCTAAGCAGATGGGAAGGATTTACTTTTCAAAAAACATTCACTGTACAACACACCTACCATATCTTCTGCCTTATCACACATTCTGTCCCAACAATTGGTTTACCATTCTTTATAGGAAATTCTTACGTTGTTAGAGTGTTTAAAAATCATTGAAATATTAATTTATAAAATTAAATTACTCAGAGAACTGTTTTAATTCTTACATCTCATGTGGAGGAAAAGTAGTACGAAGGAAAGTTTTTTCTTCTTGGATTACGTTTTAATTTTAATTAATGAGTATTAAAAAAAATGCTATAATTTATTGTTGTTTTTTTTGAAACTTTCTTATAGACGCTTGTTAAGCTAGGTATGTTCGCTGCTCTGTAAGAATACGAAACTTTTACACCAATAAATTATAAATCTTTTGACATATTCATACAATTTTCGATTCCCGCTACATTGATATTGTTTGGGAATGTTTAATTTCACCTGTAAAAATTAAATATTATATTTAACGGAAAATTTAAGTATATTTAAAACATTGTACATAATCAACTAAATTGATTAAAATACTGATTTTTTTGCGTAGTGCAACAATAACACAAAGATATAACAACATCCAATAAGCCTTGTGGTTATAACAATATATAAGAAGTATTCCCCAAACAACAAATAAAACTCTAACACAAATAACGTTAGGAAGTTTTATTAAAATTTAAAAATGTTGCTCATCATGTTACTTCAACATTTCCTAATGAAGGAATAATGTTAGTTTGATTAAAGAAATTAAGAACAACAAATTATTGAATCGCTTCTAATGTATTTTTATTGTTAAAGTTGAAAAGATTTGTTGTTGAATGCTAATAAGGGGCCGATTCCGAATTCTTCGTTATTTTCTTTGTTAAAACCATGTTAAAGCACACATTAGACATATTTTAACTTTTTTTATTTTGACTTGTATTTTCTTAAAATACATATGGTACCGGTAGTTTTATATAAATATTTTTTATATTACCAAAAACAAAATTTCAGCATTTAATGCATTTTATACGTATAGGTGGTATGAATTTTCTAACATTCTACGAAACATAAAAATAGGTAAGAATAAAAATGTATTTTCAAAATTTGTAAAATTCTGGTTAAATAAAATAAAAGTAAAAAACATTTTACTATAAGAAAATATTTAATATAAATCCACCCCTGTAATGGGTTTTATTTGTAATATAGCTATTGTTTGTATAGTCAAATCAGTAACAACTGTCCAATAATATTCAAACTCAAATCCTACAAACTATAAATCTATAATTAGTAGGGTCTACGTGTTAATTTAAGTGTTTTTAAACTTACAAAATAATAATTCAAATTTTGAAATAATGTTTTTTTTTTTTTTTTTTTTTTTTTTTTTTTTTTTTTTAATAGAATCAAATACAAAAATTAAAGTGTAGTAAAAATTATTAAATTTGTTTGAGTAAATATTAAAATTTCATAGTAAATAAATTATATACTTTTTGCTATTTGAAAATAAAGTATCCAAATGTTTTAAATCGCCGCCATCGCGGTCAATATTTTAAGGTATTTTTTTAGATAGAACGTAGAATTTTAAGACTTTTTATTCCTGATTATTTTTTATAAACCAAAATGTTTAAAATCTGCAACATATGAAACATCGAAAATTCATTGTTTACATAATTAATAGCCAACGGTTTTAATAATTTGTTTATCTACAATTTGGGGTAAAAATATACTTTTCTACTGAATTTCACGCAGACAGACTCTTCCTTTAATCTCCTACACATTTATCTTATTTTTAACATTACATAACTTTAATTTTAAAGTAGAAATCATTTTAATACAAGAAATAATTGTGGTTATTGTTTGTGTGTTGTTTCTGTTGCCTTCATAATTTAGTTCGAAGAAGCCATTTTTTTTTTTTTTAATTTTTTTTCATTCTTGCATCTAAAATCATTGTCTGTAGATATTTATTATTTAATGATAACTCACATTCTTCTTTATCAATAAATAATAAATTTTATTATGATGGTAAATTATAAACAGACAGAGGTCCTAAGGTTTACCTAATTTATCACACAGTGAAATATCATATGTAGTTTCTGATTTCTACTTAGAATACAGTAAAAATGTTATTTTTATTTATCGTTTCAAATGCGACTTTGTATATGCAACATGTGTATGTGTGATAAATAAAATACATGCATTCCTTCATAAAATATATTCATAACGTTAATTGTATTTGTGGTTTGGGTATTACTTCTTTCATATTAACAAAACTATGACTACCGGTATTTCTGAAATAGATTGAGTTGTACTTAATACGTACCTTATAAGTGGTTTAACTTGTAAATATTAAATTAAAGTACAAGTAGTTGTTGAATCATTTGAAAAAGTAATAACTTAAACTGCGTACTTGTTAAATTTTTTCTTGTCCAAAATATTGACTGTAAAAATATTGCGATTGAAAATATTTATTTGTAAACTAACAAATATTCTATTCACCTGTTCATTCGAAAATTTCAGAATATGAACTGCACAACATAAACTTTAAGAAAAAAGAAAACAAAAAAAATACTGTTTAATTTTTGTTTTACCGGTACTTCAAGTTCATTCTTTTTCTATTTTAAACTAATTACTGTGATTTAATACTTGTTATTTTGTACTGAAGCTAGTCGATGAACAACCAACCAAAGGAAATGTAAACCAAAGGAACAACAACCAGTGACGGCAGAAAAATTTCCCCAATTTGTACACTTAGCTTAATGGCTTTCTCCCTTATTATCTTATATAAACAGTCGGAGATTTTTCATGTAAAAAATACTTACGTTACTTAACATGTAGCGTAATCAATATAGGCCTAAGCATTGTAAGTATTTTTATTGTAAATCAAAGCTACGTACAGTCGAGCGAAGAAAATTTTTATTTAACGTTGTGGTTATTTCATCCCCTAGAAATAAATGTGTGGCTAAATCGTAATCTGGCAAGAGAAAATAGTAGATTCACTTCATTTAAACAAAATCCTTTGGCCCGTTTTCAAGTTAAAGTTACAACCGTACACAGATAATTGCTCTTTTAATGTTGTTAAATTATATAACATCGTAGAATATTGACTAAAGTGACACAAAATCTTTTCCGATTCCAAAAAGACACTGTGATATAATAATGTCTTAATTAAACATTGTTCCAAATCATCACTGGGATAATTTTACAGCTAAAACCTATATGACAACATGAAGACAGGTTGATGGACGTCATCTTGATACTTACCTAGCCCCATTATACAATGTGATACAAGAAAATTTAAAGCCCAAAAGTGGGTTTCATGGAGCATGTAGGAAATGATAAAATGTATTTGTCTTATTGAGTAGAGTAAGTTTGTTAAAACAGATGTTACACAGGTCTTATGAATCTCGTTACTGTGTATATCACTACTTTCATGTTATGGGGTAGGCCATGACGAGGCTCGTAAAGCTGCATATTGTAAAACGTCTCTAAACGCTTCCCTAGTACCAGTGTCTCGGCCCTGGCGGACCTCAATGCCTACACTCGCTACGCTCGTGTCGGTAACTTAATCCTGGATCTCGTAATGAATATCATATTTTCTTGGAAGGGTTCGAAATTACATGTTTGACAATAACTTCGCTATTTGTGGTCGTAGAGCTATGGTTGGTACGATTAAATGCATGGAAATTTGTAATTTAGTGTATTATAATTCAATAATACACGAAATATGAACAAAAACTGTTTAAAATGGCCGCTATTTCGAGATATAAATTTGAGTATTACTGAATTGCAGTACCGGTAGTGTTCTATACAGGTACACTATAGTCCTCTGTACAAAAAAGGAAAAGAAATTGAAAACACAGTATTTTTTTGGCCCTAACAACAATAAAAATAATAAAGCATTAAAAGAAGAAAAAACTTTGACATCTATCAACTCAGAATTTAAAAAGGAAAATTATAGTATAATCAGATTTTTTATACGTCACTTCGTTAATTTTATTTTACTGTTCAAACTGTGTGTAACGTTAAAAACTGTGTTTTGTTTTGATCCGGCCAGGGAGCGAAGGCGAACGTGGCAACACCGCACGAACAAAGACAATAGAAACCAACTCTGACCGCTAAATGATTAACGCTCAGGTTCACTCAAATATGCTGTTAAATAAAAAGCTATATAAAATACTGCTACGACAAGGAACTTCATTACGCACAATTAATGGAATTTGTAGGATAACTTGGTGATGCTAAATGGATAACAAATTTTTGTATCAATTTCAAACTCTGAAATTTCAGTATTCTATATGAAATACTTGAATAAACTTGTATACAAATTTGGTAGTGATCGGACAATAGGTTTATGAATTACTGAATAAATGTTTCACTTCTCTGAAAAGTTGAAAAAAACGATACTTTATAGTTCATACTAATGCGCGATTTTTATCATGGAAAAAAAAAAAAAAAAAAAAAAACACAATAGGCCTAAGCAAAATAAAAACTAGTACATTTCACATAATATAAACTAAAAGTTAACAATTTTAACTTTCATTACAAACAAAATTATCTCAACAAACATAAATGAGTTACAGAGTTAAACAACTTTAAAAACTTACAATTTTAAAATTCTGATTGATGTTTATGGTACAATTTTGATCATTGGTTACATTGATTCCTTAGTTTAGTTGTTTTACATTGAAGTTTTTTTCTGAAGTCTTTGTAATTGTACCACGTTTGTAGTGGTAATGTTTGTATAATCCATTTTTTTTTTTTATTTTTGTTGGTCTACTAACATCATCATCTTAGTTTACATATATATATATATATATATATATATATATATATATTGATATTAAAAAAAAAATCAGTTTTACTCTCTTCAGTTTCCCGTTTTCAACATTGTTTGCAGTGTTCTCAGTAGCTGAACTGAGAAACTAAATTAGCGGAATGGAAAGTCAGCTGATTGTTTTTCTTTTACTCTAAATTTAAAATTGGGAAATGATCACTTTCGTTTCTCTCAGCTGTTATCAAAAACAGCTGTTTCGGTGCAGTATGATGAAAAATATTATTAAAATAAAAAATCAACTTCAATCAATGCAGGATTAAACAAGTAAAATTATGGTATAATGGTATCTCTTTTAGGTTACTTGGTTAACTTTACATTAACGTCCAATCTTATACTTTTTGCCGACTTTTAGTAAGTAGCAAAATATGTGGGATATTTATAGTTAGTGTCAAGTATTTGAATTTTTTTTTTTTTTGTAAAAAAACCAGGGATTTTTGTTGATGAGATACCCATAAATTGTTGATGAGATAGAAATAATCATCAATATTAAGAAAGAAACTTACCTCCATTATTAGTTTTTGGAAGGGAGTCATGGTCATCAGGAGTCGAGTAGACCTCTTGAACGTCAACTGCGAAGACCACCAAAGCTACCAGCACAAAAGACCACATTTCTACTACTAGCAAGATAATATTATCACTTTATATACTTTGTGAGTATTATTAAACAATTATTACGCCATTTTAATAATCAATTTGTATGTTTTCTCATTTAGAAATGTTACCCAACAACTGACATTATGCGGTTGATGAGTTCAATATGTTTTGCATAGTAATTTATCTTAAGTCCGGGACGACGAGATTCTATTTAAACTCATGTGACAGGAAACTGTATATAATAATTATTGTCGTTTAGGAAGAAGTGGAGAAAAATTATTAAAAGGTTTTTTTTTTCTTTTTTTTTTTTTTTTTTTCGAATGTTAGATTTTAATGTCTCTATCAAATAAGCTTTGAGAATAAATTACCAATTTATAATGCTTATTTTCAACTAAAATTTGTCTTCTAGTTTATTATTATTTTGATTGTACAAAAACAAAATCTTAAGCTGATATAGTCATTTAGAACGATACAGGTTTGTAATAATGTTGGCACATTTTAGCTCTACAATAAATCCCAATTTTCCTATAAATGTATGGGAGTTTACAAACATAGTTACATAAATTGGTAGTAATTAAACAAGTCGATAGGCTCCAATCATGGTAGTTACCCATTCCCATCATACAATGCAATACAGTAGAACCTCATTAATCCGGATTAATTGTTGCTCTAGTTTATCCGGATTAAACAAAATATCCTATGAAATGAGCCAATGTACATAATTAAACACTCTTTTCAGTAAAAATAATGTGTATTTTAAATTTAAGAAATAGAAAGGTTATTTAGTATACAAGATATATTGCAATACAGTATGAGTTAATACAATATGCAGTCCCCTACAAAATGCAGAATTAGAACATGGCAAGCAAGACACACTTAAATCGACCCACATAACAAGCCTACTGGTTTGAAGAAGCGGTTGATATTTTGTTGTCTTACTTTGATATGAGGGTGCGGGTGAATCACGCCAAGCAGGTCAAGTAACACAGGGTGAAAAAACACTCACAAAACGCATTAAAAGTTGTATATTTTAGAACACAAAAGTATTAAAAATTGTATTACGAAATTTGTAGAAATTTTATTTTATATAACTAGACATAGGAACAAAAATTTAATTCATTTATTGTTCAACGATTCAGAGGGGGATATCAAAGATGTACCTGCCGGCCAGGGGCATGTGAAAGAAGTCAGATTTCCCCTCCATCTAGGAAAGGCTAGTCGGGACCGCGTCTTTCAAGTGCGGGGGAAAGCTGTTCACATTGTTTGTCTGGCTAAAAGTTTGATATTTGAATAAATTGTAACCATCTACCACCATAAAACTGTTTGATTATTAAATTTTTTGATACAGCATCATTTCAGAGATTGTGCTTAACTTTTTATAATCAATAACAAAAAAACAAAAAAATATTTGTAGATGGCAAAACACGGCTATCCGGATTAATGAGGTCCTACTGTAGTAACAAATCCTTTCAATGAATGGCCACAAGTTGATATTTAGTGTCTCGTAGGAAAAGTTAAATTGTATTGGTATATTAAGGTGTTTAGATATATGTAGTGTAGGGTAAAGTTTGTTGAAAAAAGTTGTTACACAGGTTTTATGAATCACGTAATCGTGTATATCCACTACTTTCTTGACAATGTTTAGATCTTAATGGATATCGTAGATATATATTAAGCAGTATCCACTCGCTTCGCTTCGAGGCCCACTAGTATCTCGACCCTAGTGGGCCTCGACACTGTATATATTTAAAAAGGGGCCCCACTCACGAGACGCGGTGTGGTAAGCTAGACCACCTAAATCTTATAACTACACAAATATTAATTATTCTTGCAAAGTTCAAAATTATATTTTTGATAACTTCAAAAAAAAAATAAAATCAAACATTTTCGAATAAAAACAGTAACAGATTGAAGACAGATCTAATTGACTGTATAAAAATAGACGATGGTAGTTGAGTGTATATATCGATAACTTTACAGGTGAATCGATTCTTCTTGAGGAGCCACTGGTAGGAAACAGAGACTTTATACTAATTTAATTCTACATTTAAGGTCGAAGGGGTTTAAGTGCATTAAAAAGAGTATTACCAGACCCCCCAACTTAAGAAAATTAATGAGATTTTTTTATTGACAGTGAATGCCATTAGATGTCATAACAGTGTGCATTTCGTTTGAACAGTCACCATGTTGCTACGCTGTGCATGCAAGCGCAAAATGTAGTAACGAAAGAGAAACTGCTTACACTTCAAGTTGAAAGTCTTGCTGTGACCTTCACTAATTTATCTGTGATGTTATTAATAATTTTAATAATCTTTTAGCATTTACATATATAATATCAGTTAAACTAGTCGTTTCCAATTAAAAATTTCTAACAGTTTTGAAGAAATACATTTTTGTGGCTCCGTATATTCTAAATCAGTAATTCCCCACACCAGAAGGCAGTTCAACGTCTGCTCCAAATGAAGTGAAGGCCAGTCAGTTGTTGTAGCTCCTGATGTTTTCCAGATAATGTCATGAAAGTAGTGTATCACTTGTAACTAGATTTTGTAAGTCTGGATGGGCCTGGGGAATATCTACCTTACGCTCCTTTCGTGACAACATAGTAATGTTCTGCCAATCTCACAATGAAACATCAAAGCATTGCAATATCTACATTCATCAGAAAAATCACCTACATCAAAATATGGATTGTTAATATCAAATGAAAGTGAAATTGTAAAATAATATCGAGTTCTGTGGTTGATGTTGGCATCAAAATATTGAACCTGTTTACGTCGCTATACAGTAACCTTCGACGGTTTTCACGCTGTCTTCCTGCGGTCAGAATTATTTTGCTTTTATACTGTGAAAAACTTGGAATAATTTAGCTCCCACGAAATTTTTACACACAATAAGCCCTAACTTATTATAAAGCGTTAACTTTTGCGAGATGTAAACGACAAATATCAAATAAAGTAAGCGCTATACAGTATGTTACAGATACATTTTGTGAGATAAAAAGTTCAGACCCCAATCGTCACACGTTAACAATAAGCCAATTTTACGAGATGTAAGAAATAAATCACAACAGTATGTGAATTCCCACAAATACAGTAACCACTAAATAAGTTAACCTAAAAATAGTTTTAAATAGTTGTTATAAATTCCGAAACAAAATAAAAAGAATTTGAGAATTTAAACAGTTTGTTTTGCGAGATGTAAGCAATAAATCACAACACGATATGAATCCGCAAAAATAATGTAGTACTATATAAGTTCGTAACACTTTTCAGGAAATCTGCAGGTTACACTGTTTAATTTCAAAATTTCTTCAACATTGTTTACTCATACGATGTTATACTTATACTAATACTTATACCTTAAGAACCACTGCACCTATTTCTAAAAAATTACCAGTTCTAACTAGCATTCCAATCACACATCATTGTTACTGAAAAAAAATATATACTGTTATTACTCGCTTCACCCGTTGAGTTCTTCGACCCAAACGGGAAGAGAATGTATGGGGTGAGGGGTGGTAGTCGTGACATTGGATCAAAGTTGTATTTCAAAACAATAATTTCTACACGTTTTTCATTTTTTAACACTTATAGGACGTAGAGAATCATCAAACTTGACAGTCGTCATCCTTCTATATAAAACAGTTCTTGAAATATTAAGTCGTTTCTATACTGTTCTTACATTATGTATAGACCTGATCCCAAAATCATGGTTTTTGGAATTATATTGTGCAATACTATTCAGCACAAACTAATGTACCAAATTTTAACTAATTTTTTATGTGGATATTTTTTACCGTATCTCGAACCTTTTTTGGATAACTAAAAATTCGCTATCGGACAAAAAACCAAAAAATAAAATAAATTCCGTTTATTTTAAATCGGCTTTAGCGATATTTTGGTAAAATTTAGCCTTTAATGACCCAAATACAAGATAAGGTCGTTAGTGAAAAAAATACCGTTTGTGAGTTATTGTTAACAGAACAAAAAAATCTGCTATAAAGTTGTTTTAAAAGTAGTAATTTCTCAAAATTTAGTTTCCAATTTTTGTTAAAATTTTGTTGAAACATGACACAAAGGAGTGTGCAAAATCACAACTAAATTAAACTTATGATTAAGGAATAATTTTATTAACATAAATAAAGACATGAAGTCATGGCCGTCAACATTAAACATGATTTTAAACAATAATTATTTATGCTTATGACACAATCAAAATAAGTTTAGGCTATAATTAAATATATACTTTTGTTTATAAAGTAGAATATATTTTTATAAAGACGGTATTCCTGGGTATTTTTCACTTTTTTTTACTAATAACTGCCGAAGTAACATATTTAACAACTTTGATTTTGTTAATGGCGGTGTGATAGCTTTTTTGCAACGTTAATTTAAGAGGTTATCAAAGAAAAATAAATCATGTTACTTGGTAAGAGTTTTGGGGGGGAGGGGCTTAAATATATTACCCCTTCCCCTTAGCGGCGTCACTAGTATACAGAAACCGAACTATAGAAGCCGGCCACGACCTCAAGCATACAACCGCAGTGAGACACTAACTTACATGTAACCAGCTGATGATGATGACTTGAAACTTCATTGAAACGTCTGTTGAAATATTAATTGAAATAAAATGTTTTTTGTTGATTTTTGTATGTGCTAAATGTATGTGCATTGGTGTATTTAAAAACAGTCTTAGACAACTACTATTGTCTAGATCCTTTTACTCTGTGGAGGAGTTTGTGCATTGTACATAGTGCTCTTGACATGATGGATGTCTTTATCTAAATTTAGGACTAAAAATATCTATCTAAAAATAGGACTGATTATATTATTGTAATTATATTTAAATTTGTCTTTATTGTGTGTATCTTTATTAATTTACTTTTATCGGTCACTATTCTTTTTTTTGGAATTAATTTGTGAAATGTTTTTTGTGTTTTGTATTTTGTCTAGTGTGTATATACTGACTATGTTTTTTTGGGGAAACCCTATTTTAAATCAGAAAAAAATGACCAAAAACCAGTTTTTGTCTAGTTTTGGAGATTATATAGGTTCCAACGCATTTTCGAGTAAAATGGTTAAACAGAAAAGCTATTCGTTATAAAATTACCCCACAATCAGATGGGTTAGGTTTCAATTGACCCATTTTCCCATTAAGTAATTTAATTGATCTTTATTTTAAAATAATGAAACTTTTCTTTCTTTATATTGCCATCTAACATTCGTTCAAAACTGCTTTATTTAAAGGAACAAGACAAATATATTTTAAAGCTAAGCAAAACTTAGTAAAGCACGTTTAAGCCAAGACAAACCTAATATGACTGGCTTATTTGTGTTATTAATTTTCCTTTTTCACCGAATCTCTAGTCTTAGGTAGATGAAAGGAGATTATTAAAAGTACAAAAAGAATCAAACTCTTAGATTAAGGTTTTTATTTTATTAAATAATATAAAAATAGTTCCTTAATTTAACAAATCAAATAAAATAGTAGAATTATTTTACAATGAATTGAAGTTTACACTTTTTTTTTATTATGGCGGTTCAAGTGAAGTTCTGCATTTTCTTTGAGTTTGTTTTTATCTTTAAACTATTTGCGAGTTCATTTCTTATCCCTGTAAAATATAAAATGTTTTTTACAAATTTGCAGTAATATCTTAATAGTACTAGAACAAAATATTATGATTAGATTTTGTATCGATAGGAGAAATAGGCTTACCTTTGAAAGTGGTCCTTGATATTACCTAATACTAGTATACAAATAGAAAAGCACAATTAAACACTAAAGTTATGAATTGTATCGTAAAAACTGTTATTTTATTCTTTTTTATTGCTTGAGAAGGAATAGTGTTTACAAAATATTTCATAATTTTAATGTTTTGTTGTATTTTTCTATTTGTTTACTATTAGGTACTACCAAGGATTACTTTCCAAAGTAAGACCGTGTTTTCTATCCATACAAAACCTAACATAATAGGCGAAGTGCCCTATTAAACTATAACATACAACGAAAATTAACCAACCCTAACTATAAAGAAAAAAATAGTGTAATTTTTAATTTTTAAAATAATTAAACTTTTGAAATATATTGATAGAAAAATGATATCAAGATTCACCAAGTAAACAAAAAATTGTCATGTAGGCACAAATTAACAATTGACGGAAATACAATTTTTTGAAAAATAAGTAGTTTCCTTTTATTTGTTGTTAATTACATCAAACTTTTAAATTTACCCTGTTACTAGTAAAAATTAACAATGTTGTGGAAAATATTTTGTTTAACTTTAATATCAGAAATTTGGGATACTGAGCATTATTGAAGTCGGTATGAACTACAAAATTAATACATTTTGCTTTATTAAATTGTGTGTACATTAAAAAAAAAATCGTGATTCGGAATAAGTTTTCCGGAAATAAATAGGGAAAATGTTCATTCGGAAATTTTCAAACCATTATTTTGTTTAAAGAAGTAAATAACCTACAAATTCATTAAATAACGTAACATTAAAAATAGAGGAGCCATGGCGGTTTGAATCTTTAAAATCCAAAGGAACATCTTCAAAGTTGACAATACTTAACCAAAAACGTCCCGCATTGATATCCAACATCTAGGTATGTTTTCATCACGTTGAAAAGCAAAATAAAGAAGCTTTTAGGGAACTGATTGCTCTATAAAAAGAGTATATTTGTAATTTTCGTTCGGATATTTTAAAAATCATTCACATGTTTCGTACAAAAATTGTAAATTGTAGTTGGATTTCATACGTCCAAAGTACAATGGCTCCGTTATTTTTCAATATACAAAAACTGTAAAAGGTAATTAATTTTTTTAATAAATTTATTTAATTTTTTTTAAACGAATTAATGAAAAAATCAGCGAAGATTAACGACCAGCGAAGAAATCACAGTTTCCGAACAATTTACGATTTAATAGTAAAAACTTGTTGTAAAACATATTTTTCAATTTTGACCAGTTTGACAAGGTTAAATAAGGAATGGTGAAAATATAGGTATATTGGAATTTGTACATAAATGTGTGTTCTATAAAGTGATGTATAGGTATTTTTAATTAGATGAGTATTTTTTCTTTTTATTCGCGATGAATTGTTTGAAATATGTAAAATATTCATTGTACAAACAAACAAAATTAAAATACATTGTTCAATCATTTATGAGGCAAAATTAGGTATTAAGTTATGGTTATCAAAAATTCGCTCCTTGGAGTTTTTTATATGCATATTACGAGTTGACAAGAAACTATACCTTTGTCTACATCGATGGGGGGATGTAAACTTTCAGGGATGAATCTCTTCTTTTGGTTAAAAAGTATGATTCAGACAATGTCTATAAGAAATTACGTCGATACGACATTTTTTTTAAACATATTTTTTCTCGTAATAACGTATTTTAGTGAATTTATAAATAATTGAAATACAAATTATATAAATAATTAGATTTGAAAGGTTATTAATCAATCTCTAAACTGTATTTTTTTTACTATTAATGAAATTTTAACAGTTAACTGCACTTAATTCATTTTTAATTTCATACTGACACAAATTACATGAAAAACAATAGGCCATCTAATCTAGGAATTTAGGTAAAATAAAATGTATAATATAAATTAATGTACAGAAGCCAAAATAAAACCTATCTTTAAAAAGTATACCATCGACCCACTTCCATAAATTAGTTTGTCCATAAAAAATCCTATTGACTTTTTACGCAATATTTCCCTTTACTACTTTGCCCACTCCACTCCTCCTATATGTCTAATTTATCAGTAGACTCTATGTTATGTTAAATGTGGAATATTAACAATATTGTAACCCCACCTCCACCCCATTCTCAATTATAACACACACACACCTAATATGCACCTTCTTAACTCTATTCTCCATGAACTCTACCACATTTCCTTTAGCTAACTCCAACATCAGATAAAAAAAAATATTAAAATTAATCTCACCATGTAGAACTTGAAGCTGAAGAGGAACTTTGTGAGAATGAACCAATTTGACCGCCGCCGCCATATCCACATCCTCCGGGACAGTTTCCACCTCCTCCTCCGCTTGGATATCCACCACCACCCCCGCTTGGATATCCACCTCCATCCCCGCTTGGATATCCACCTACACCTCCACAATTTCCACCAGAGCAGCCCCCTCCTGGATAATGACCTCCACCGCCTCCTCCACAATTTCCCCTAGAGCAGCCTCCTCCTGGATAATGACCTCCACCGCCTACTCCTGGATAACCTCCACCGCCTCCATATCGACCACCCCCACCACTTCCTCCACAGTTACCGCTTAAACAGCCTCCTCCCCTGGAATAAAACTATTTAGTTTTATATTCAATTTCTATAAAAAAACTTCTAATTTTATAAAACATCACTTAGGAATTAATCTGTGAAAGATATTTAACCTAATACAAATAAAACAGGAACACTATTATCTACTATAAAAATATAATAATGGAAGATTACTTTTATTAAGCTAATTAGACCTTATTGTCTTACCAGTTAAGTGAAATAAATTGTATGTTCATTTATTTTGTATTCAATCTAAAATTGTATACCTTCTATACATCGTCTTTATAAAACACATCGTCTCTCCATGTTTTTCAGTTTGTCCGTTTACATCTCGTAGACCACTGATCTGATTTTCATTCAGTTTTCTTACTTATGTAGTTAGATTATTCGGTAAGATTTTAGTTTATATTTTATTAAAATTGTACTTGTATATTTTAATTAATAACAACTTTGTTTGCAAGGGTAAAACGAAAACCACAATTTTCGTCATAGTTATCATAGAATTTTCAACATTTTTTCAGTACATCTTACGTGATTTGAAATAAACATTTTTTGAAATCGGTGTAGTTTTCAAGTTTTAACTTCTTCTTTTTTTTGCTAGGGATTAAGGTGAAATCAGTATTCCACAGTATTTTTGACATTATGAATAACAAAGTTGGTTCGCAATTAAAACTATTTACAACTTAAAGAATTATTATAGTAGTTGTTGTGGTTTCAAAGATGTAGGTAGTTTTAGTTGTAACGCCACAGTGGGAAGCGACCCTGGAGAGTATAGAAATAGCGCAATCTATGCAAGCAATGTGTCTATGAAGCTTAACCACCTTTCATGGCAATAAAATAAATGGTATATTCATTATTCTGTTGTCAACTAACGTGATGAACAAAGAACGTGAGAAATATGTAAAGATCCAAAATAGTCTAATAAAACCATGTTGGAAACTAAAAGAAGTCAGGGATTAGCTAGAATTAAGCGGACAAAGGACCCTAAAACTATATACACCAAAACACAAGACCAGAAATTGTAAACACCAAGTTGAACTAAAATCATATAACCAGAGGTATTCTATACCTAAACGGTTTAATCTAACCTTTTGTCCTCTCTCTATCAGAAATTTAGCGAAAGAACTTATCGTTAATCATTGTGGTGAATTAACTGAAAAATATTTAGAAAATAATTATTTAAAGTCGAATTTCTTATTCCAATTTTTAAATGAATTTTTATTAATAACACATAATGATTGTATTTTAATGAAGGGTTTATTTGATAACGAGAGTTGATCAATACTGTCGAAACGTCGTATATTAGAGTTTATGTAAAAAAATGATCGCAAATGTCCGAAATACTATATATAGGAATTTCAAAGTAATTACTTGGACACATCAACTAATTTTTCATATTTATTTAATTAAATATAATTTTAATTTGAAAAAAAAAATTGAATACACGTTTCGAAACTTGCTGACACTAGCTAGAAAAATTGAACCTCACTCATATAAAATGGCCACAAAGTTCATTTTAGTATTTTCATTTGGAATTTACTCACTTGGAATTTATCATTATCTTTACATTTAACCAAAATTTATGCTATTAGCTTGATAAAGTACAATAGATACATTTTCTTTGCAATCATTTCATATAGGGCATCTACTTGTATTGTTTGAGATGTAGGCTTAATAAGTTTTTCGTTATGCTGCTTCAAAAACAGCTGTTTTCAATACATGCATTTAGATTGTAAAGTTGTTCTTTTTAGTTCTAGGACCTAAAAATATCAGCTGAGGTCGAGGTCATCTCGTTACTTCGTTTATACGAATTAATTAACGATTGTAAAGCATCTATAAAAACTCTCGATTGTAAATAACCGTTAAAACAGCTGTTACAATAGATTTGAAGGTAAATAGGTTATAACATTTTAATTTTTGTGAAATTGTTTTCTTATATTATTTGCAGTATAACTAAAAATATAGTTCATCACATGGACCAAAGTTCATTCACTTTTGGTCATAATGATGAAATATACTATTGAATTTTATAAACTGATTTACAGATTTAAATATTTGATAATTGTATTTTTTTAATAATGTGTTCATATACTAATTTTTCATATATTACTTATAGCTTACAATATATGTTTAAAAAATTGGTTTAGATTATCTCATTTTTTCCTTTTAAAATTTCACTCATACGTGGATCATGGAATTTGTAGTATGTTACTTCACTGTAGAAAAGATTTCATACTATTTACTACAGTTAAACCAGTCATTATAAATAAAATTTTCTTAACTGAACACCCGAAATATAATTTTTTCATGAACAACTATCCATATTAATCTAAATTATTCTAAACAACTATTCTTTCAATAAAGACTGGGAGATAAACCACTCCTATGTTTTCTAAAAATTAAAAACATAATGAACAGTACACATTTTTACTACATCACAGTACTTAATTAGAAACGTTTAAATTGAAATACTTACAGAGGAACAATGACTATCTTCGAGGGTACCGGTATTAATCGACCGCCACCTCCTCCATAACCCCCACCACCACCACCTCCGCACTTGTGACAGAATGTTCGTTTTAATCGTGTCAGCAGGTGATTTGGTTCCTGTCGTTTCTGAAAAAAAAAAATAGATTAACTTATTGATTTTAACATTTACACTTTTTTTTACCAAGGTAGAATTATTAATTAAATAATTATTTCAATTGAAAAATATAAGACCTAGACTGGGAATTTAACACAGGACCTTTGGCTTTACACGCCAATTCTCTACCAACTGAGTTATCCTTGATAGACTAAATTCCCAGTCTAGGTCGTATATTTACCACTTGAAATAATTATTTAATTAATAATACTAGCTTGGTAAAAAAAAGTATAAACGGTAAACTCAATAAATTAATATAATTAAATACATGTGTAAAAGCTCTATGCCGAGTATACAGATCAGTTTCGATGCCTTTAACGGGGTGATTGATCTGTTGTTACTCAAAAATTGCAGCAAAAGCAAAGTCAAATGAGAAGTGTACGCAATATTTGTACTGGGAAGCGACTCGGATAGCTCAGTTGGTAGAGCATTGATGCGTAAAGCCCAAGGTCCTGGGTTCAATTCCCAGTCTAGTCGTATATTTTTTATTTGACATAATTATTTAAAAAAATGCTTCTAATCTGAGTAGCAAGAATACTGAGCATTTGAAATTTGAACACTGCCTGAGTGTTTAACAAATAAACCAGCAATAAAATATAAAAGAACTATAACAAGACCAAACAATAAAAAAAAAAGTAAATACAAATTAACACAACCAAGTTATATAATAATTACAGATAAACAAAATAACAAAATACTTTCTCATCCTAACATTCACTACCGTTATTTTAATCTTAACAGTTAAAAGAGAGATAGAAGTAATAATAATAGAAGTAAAGTATAAAAGATTAGAAGTGATGTGATATATATATATATATATATATATATATATATATATATGTATGTATGTATGTATGTATGTATGTATGTATATATAACGTGTTTAGAAAATATCGTGCCAAACTTTAAGTGGTGGTTGTAAAAAAAAAAAAAAAAGTCGTCAAAATAAGTGGGATCAAAATAAAGAAAAATTTACTTTTAAGTGTTCCTATTCAACATTAAAAATTTCAGACAGTCACTATTTCGATAATTTATAAGATAAAATTTTGATTCTTGATACACTGATAAAAAAGTTAAAAAAGAGAAATGTGTATACCAAATTTCGACTCGACATTTTAATAATTTCAAAAGCTATAATTATTTTTCAATGAAACATAAAATGGCCGTCAGATGGAAAGTCTGAACATTTGTTTATAACAACGTTTTTCTTTATTTTGATCATTTAAAGTTTGGTAAGAAATTTTTTAAATCACTCTCTAAACGTATAGTCAAAAAAATGTTCTGAGGGAAGAACATCCAATTTGAACTTAGGCAAGCACATCTACTCTGAACTTCGGCATGCACATCCACTTTGAACAATATTCAATTTAAGAATAAACACAGTATTCTATTACGTTTAGAGAAAAAATAATAAATAACAAAAAACTGAAGCCACAATCAAGAATTAAATTCATCAGCTCATCTCGATATTTTGTTCCCTCCCAATATATAATTAACCAAAATATACCAATTTTTCCCTTTTAGAAAGTTTAACACCTCATTAGCCTAAGAAAACGTTCCACGTTTTCTATAAGTCCCTAACGTTCCGCATCCCGCTCATCATTTACCCTTTATGGCCATAATTCAACATAAGTTTTCCACATATAATTCTGAAAATTTAGTTTATAAATCGTCGATCATAGTTGTCCATGATGTAAACCTTTTCTCCTAAAGCTATCAGAAATTCCTGGTAAAAGTGTATTGTACCGTGCCTGCCTTGTCCTTTCTATTCATTTGCAATGCTCTTATTCTCTGATTTTTATCAAACTTTCCCTTAATTTTTCCTGTCCAAACCCTTTATAACCATTCCCAATTAAATTTAACTCTAGTAAATATAGGCTAGATATATACACTCCAGTTATGTGTAATATTAAAGGTGTTTATATTATTATTTTTTTTTTTTTCTTCTAAATTTGGCTCCAACATTTAATACATTTCAACTTTTATCCTTTTCATTTTAGGCAACGTTATTTTTTTAATTATTGTTCTTATTTTTAACTCCGAATTTTATTTCTAGAAAACTCATTTCAAATACTGCATTATCACGTCTTCACAAACTAATACAATTTTACATTAAAATTAAATTTTTAATGATCCTTTTCACTTACTACTTTTTTGGAGTTACAATCAATTTAACACTTCTAATTTTAAAGTTATTTTATAAGAATATATTGTTTCCTTTTGTAGTATTTATTTATACACAAATAACGAAAAATATCTGAATAAATTGCACCAATAACAAGATGTCACATTTAAAGATGAAAATAACAAAATTTAAAAGAAACTGTTTGAATTACTTTAAATTTCCACAATGATATTATTTGGCTAGCATAATTCATTCTTTGTTTACGGGTACATTATGGTTTCTTGGTTTCTTAGAAGTCTCGCACTACAAGGGTTATACAAAATTATTTAAAATATTTTTGTTTGTTTAACTAAAATCTATATCAGTATGAACTTACTTGTAAAGAATGAGTATGACCTTGAACAGGTGGTTGCAAGTGTTCGGAAGGACCATCACTGCTTCCTACTGAAAATAAAATTAATAGTTTTAAATACAGTATATATTCGTATTAGTTCATTTAAAATGTTTAAACGGAGTGTTGGTTGAGTGGCACCTCTGTTACAGATCCATAGAAATCGAAAAGACAATAATGTTATCATTTTTTCTAGTTGTTTAAAAAGGAAAAACCCCTCGGTCTTAATGGTATTTTTATTTTTTTAAAAGGGAGGAAATAGCATAAAATAAAGAACTCTCTAATATTAAATGTTGAGCTTGACTTATGAGAAAAACTATACAGTATAATAAACACACAGAACACAATTCTCATAAAAAATACGCCTAAGTATCAGACGCGTTTCAACGACAAGGTCGTCCTCTTCAGTGATACACCAGCTACACCAACCAAACCACAACTCACCTTTATTTCTTTGAATTTAGCTTTTTTTATTATATTATCTATCATTTCTTTAGGGTATCCATTTCTCTTTAATAGTCTAATAGCGTCACGGTCAGAAGAGAACAAAAATGGGTCAAGAGAGAAATTATATAAAACACGTAAAAGAGAAAGATCTAAACCTAA
The DNA here is from genome assembly GCA_963513935.1 of Aphrophora alni. Taxonomy (NCBI): domain Eukaryota; kingdom Metazoa; phylum Arthropoda; class Insecta; order Hemiptera; family Aphrophoridae; genus Aphrophora; species Aphrophora alni. The sequence continues at coordinate 27,858,261 of OY740767.1, read as the reverse complement.
ACCAAGACTACATGAAAAAGGTAGATAGGGTCCCACATAATTGCTGGGTTATAAGAAATCTCGTATATTAAAATAAATAAAGAAATTACATTTTTGAATGAGAATCAAATGTACGTATAGAAATTACAGTTTAAAAAAAATTAATTTCGTTTAGTAAACAATACTTCGAAAAGAAGGAGCCGTTGAATTAAAAAGCTTTAACTTTATTTAAACACGTTTATGGAGAGTAATTACTTAACTATTAAATATATATATATATATATATATATATATATATATATATATACAGTATATCCTTTTTCAGAGTTTAGCTTGATCACTTCAATGTTGCTAGATAATTTAAAAAATATATATTTCTTATAGGAATAGTTAAATATATATCAGTAGGAATAATTTTGGTTAAATTTCCAAATATAGAACCCGTATTTTTTTACATTTTTAAAACTATTACAATTAAAGTTAAAGTTACATATTAATTTATTGTACATTATTTTATTCTTAAAGACTTTAATTTCTTAAATTAAAAGTAGATTATATGTTGTTTGAATTATAAACTGTGTTTTAGAAAAATGTTAATTTTTTTACTTTTCCAAAATTAGCACATTCAATAATATCGAGATTTTATTGTAACAAAGTAAGAAGTTACCTGATGAGTAAGAGAATTTTTATACACATATCATTTTTAAAAAATGTAGAAAATATGTTCCCAACAAAGGGGATGTATAAAATTGAAGTTCATACATGTAAACTATGGTTTCTTACAAAACCTATGGTTTACATTAAACAGTTTCAAATTTGGGACTATTCAAACCATTTCTTATAAAAAAAAAAAAAAACCGAAAAATAATATTGATCAAATTAACCTTTTTGAAACGGTACTATGTGAATTGACAGTTTAAATGAAACCAGACAAACTTGTATATTATTTTTAAGCTCTATATTTCACACGTTACATGTGTTAATTTTAATTATATTTAAATATACAAATACATAAAGAGATGATAAATAAAATATTTTGGAATTTTATTTTTGTATGAAATGGTTTATTTTTGAAAGAGGAATATGAGGGCAGATATTTTAAAACAACTCATTATTTGTTCTCCAAAAGAAACTTAAAATAAATTATTTAGATAAATCAAGGTATGAGAACCAGGACATATACTTGCGGGACTCTATACTCTTTTCCTTTTCAGCACTCAGTCCCTTATCAATAACCCAAGATCACTAACCTTGTCTAGAAGTGTCAGGTATGGTGGCATAGCTGTCAGGAGCGGAGATCACAACTTCAGCACCGAGTTGGAGGACCACCACGGCCAACAATACGGAAGACCACATTTCTGTTGCTAGTACAGAAGCTACAACACCTCTTTACTATATATCCCCACCATTAACAATAGCAATGCGGGGTATACCGAGTTGTGATTGGTGTTCGATATAAAAAACCAAGAAAAAAACAATTAAAAAGAAGTCACGGTACTTCGGGAAATCCTTAAAACTATAACTTATTGCATCGTTGAAGGTTGTATGACGTCACTGTTTCAAACAATTAATTAGAATGTTTCTCATGCACATATTTATGCTGAATCCTTGTCACTCTTGAATCTCTTCCAAGACATGGTATAACAATTAACTTTTGTTTGTGTATTCATTGTTAAAGAAATGAATTGCTTAACTGGATTTTCTTGATGAATGGGAATTTTATTACTGATTGATATTTAATTGCAAAAATGACGTCATCAAATTGAATTTAGTCAAGAAAAACAATTTTCAAATTTCCAGTTGTGCTTAAAAAAATTATCATTTCATATTTTAAAAAACTCGAAGTTTTTTATTGGATATGATTGTTCTCCAAATTATTCTAAACAAATTTAATAATCTAAACCAAATTTGTCTTTTCCGTAGCAAACATATAGGTTAGAACGAAAAATTTCATAATTTTTTTCACTCCAAACATCCACAAAAACCTGTACTTTTATGGTTCCTGACACAATGCTACGTATTTCAAAATTGCTTTAAATTATGTTATGTACTATTTCAAACTAAAACAAATTCTATGTCTGTAATTTCTCTTATAGAAATATTCGTATATTTTCTATACGAATTTTATCCCATTCAATTCTTACGTGGATTATTAACTTTAAATATATTTATCTGTAAAATCAGGTAAATAAAGTAGTTTATGAATTAAGTGATTAATTTAAATTTACCTTTGTTTCCTGAGATTAAATCAAGTAATCTACGATGGAAAAACAAAACCTAGGCAAGGCTGTGTGCTTCAGCTAGTATTTTTTATACTTGTAGTTATTAACTACCTTCTCCCCCCCCAATTTTATTTGACAATAATATAGAATTTAATTTCTATGTGTTTTCTCTCTTTTAAAAAGTGAAAGTTATTTAAGCTGCCCTTTTAAAAGAGATGTCAAAAATTCCTTTGCAATTGTTCTTTTTCCCCTGAAATCTTTCAAGACAAATGTAACGTGAGTTAAAAATTATGTATCCTTCTATATTTTAGATCAAATTATTTAAATAAATATTTTACTTTAAATATTTGATCAGGAATAAAAATCTGTTACTAATATTCGTCTCGAATGGTGAGTACACGTAAGTATGTATTAATTTTCTTTATTGGTATCTTCAGATTTTTTTCAATGTTGAGTGAGATAGGTTAAATTTTTCTTTATTTAATTTCAACAAAAAGCCTGAGTTTCAAATTTATTTATATATTTTTTAAAAGGCGTAAAACTAATTGTTTTGATATTTTAAGATACGTTGACTTTTGAGAAACATTCAACTATATTTTTGTAAACAACTTTTGTATTTTTAGACTTAAATGTAAAAGTTTATCGAACATAAAAGACAAATCGTATAGGTAAATATTTAATTATTAACAAGTGTGCTCTATATTTTCATAATAATTATTATTCTATGGATCTAAAAATCCAATTTTTATAATATAGAATGATATTTTTAAAGAGTTTCTGTAAAAACATTTTCTTAATTTTTGTGACTAATACGAAACCAACGTAAAGTTAGTTTTTTACAATTTATATAGATAATAGCCAGCCAGTGAAGAGACGGAGTAGAGTGGATGATGGTCTACATTTTACAGAATAAAATATTTTAAATACATAGAGTGTCAAATTATGTAAAACAATGGTGACGACATGAAGATTCAATTGTGCAAACGAGCTGCCACATTAATGAACGAAATTGAATTCGATACGTAACTCAAAATAAATATAGTCATATTACTTGATAGAATAAAACTTTAACAGAAATTCTCACAAGTAGGTTTATTTATTCAAACCGATTTCAGTGACAAAGTTGCCATCTTCATTGATACACTAGTTACAACAATTAAACTTGTAACTGAAAAAAGTTAAACACTTTAATTGGAACAAAGAAAAACAGATTTTGAAATTGAAAAAAATTTAGTCATTAAACTTTGAAGTATTAACAATTATATAATTACATTTTTAAAACTAAAGAGTGGTATGTGTTGATACCTTCATCTTAAAACAAAAGTTTTTCATTATATATAAAGTGAAATAATTTTTTTTAATAAACGTAAGTCGTAAGTTTATTAAAAAAAAAATTATTTCACGATTGGAAAAATCGAAGATGTAGCTGAATATTTACATAGGATTTCTTTACAAAAATTTGCCATAGAGAAATAACAAAGTGTTCTAGTGCAACTTGCAAGCAAGTATTCCTAAATAACTTAAATATATATGAATGGTTGAGTAAAACTTAATTGTTTGAGTGTGAAACATACTAAAACACTCCAAACATACTACATTTCGGTTGTAATCTCAAACCAACTTCAAAATCGTGTCTTTCAGTTATTACTCATATGCAAACAACGTGATGCTAGTGAATGTCTAGAGAATACCCAACTATTGCAATCTTCCACAAGGAAATGTCGACACAAGGTAATATCAAATGTCAATGGGGAATATTCTAATAGGGAAATATTGGCATCGTATATTATAGATATATTATTTAGTAATTATATAAGTTCCTGTTTTCTAAAGGCTTTTCATTAAATTTTTACACAACTTTATAGATAAAACCTAACATATTAAATAAATGTATTTAATTGTATAATTCATTTTATATGTTTTTATCAAACAAAGATCATTTTCATTCATAAAAAAGACAAAATATAAGGATAAAAAGTTTACGGTGCATACAACAACTAAAAATGATGACGTATTCATTGAAATGTATAAATATTATTTCATAGAAAGCATTTTAGCTACTTGGATTACATTATTTATTTATAAATGTTGGTATTTACCTTTTTTATATGTCTTAGCAATCAATATTATTAAGCTACATGTTTCACCGTTTCACTGACGTCATCTTCAGGCTAACAATTTTAAATATAATAACATGTACAAAATAACAGTTTATATCCTATAAATGTTATAAGTGTAACTATAGTGTTTTATATCAAGTGTTAGCCTGAAATGACTTCAGTGAAACATGTAGCTTATTAAAATGGATTACGGACGTCATCTTCAGGCTAACAATTTTAAATATAATAACGTGTACAAATGTGCAAAATAACAGTTTATGTCCTATAATTGTTATAATTGTAACTAAAGTGTTTTATATCAAGTGTTAGCCTGAAATGACTTCAGTGAAACATGTAGCTTAATAATATGGATTACGGACGTCATCTTCAGGCTAACAATTTTAAATATAATAACGTGTACAAATGTACAAAATAACAGTTTATGTCCTATAAGTGTTATAATTGTAACTATAGTGTTTTATATCAAGTGTTAGCCTGAAATGACTTCAGTGAAACATGTAGCTTATAATATGGATTACTAAGACATAAAAAAAGGTAAATACAACCATTTATTTATAATTCCATAAATTCTTTTATCTATTATTCTACTACAACTGAAGATGATTTATTTAATCGAAATGTACCTAATTAATATATTAACATATGTTTTCAAAATATTTTAGTAGTTTTATCTATCAATATACATTTTGTTTGTTATACAGATATGATTGTATTCAGTTATTTAACTGTATTAAAGTTTTTTATTAATGAAATCTCCAAACAAAGTTATTTATAAGTATTATCTTTCTTTTTACTTATTACTTTGTTTATTTTCTGATGAAGTTCCAAAAAATTATAGTATACAGTAGGTTGTCAAAATTGTATACACGCTTATGTGTGTGATTGTAACGGTCTAGCGGTCGCAATTTTAATTCGATTTTGGTTTTTATAGTTTTGGTCAATTAATGGATAATTAATTTTGTTAGCAAAAGAAATGAGTTACACGATTAAAAAATAGAGGCTGATTTCCAAATGTTAAATTTGGAACTTTTCCCCTTAGCTTCTGTAAGTTTTATACTATCACAAATCTCAAGTTGTTCAGATTCATATTATTATATGAATGCCCAAAGAATTCGTTTAAAATAAGAAATAATAGATGAAACTAATTTTTTTTTTAAATGAAACAACATAAAAAATTTTAAAATCAGTATTATTAACTCTAAAAATCAAAATATTGGTCGAGTTGTAGTCACTTTTTGCACATAAGTTGATTTTTATAATTCTTGATACGTTTGTTAATCGAATAATATTGTAACATTTAAAAAATGGATACAATTATAAAAAAAAATTATTTGTGGTTCCTTCTTATATGGATCCGAAAAGACGTACAAAGTTCATTTTTTGCAGATTGATAGTCTCCTTTAAGTAAATCAAGGCCTAGGTGTAAAACACGGATAGAAAAAACCAAAAAAGAAACTTATCCTTCATAAAATTTCACCTCAACAGAGTTAAGAATAACTAAATAGAAGAGTAATTCAATTACAATTGAATTACTGGTCTGCTTATAATTCAGTAGAAGGTAAAATAAACAGAACACTAACATTGGACTACGCTCCTACACACCACCCATATACAAAAAAAAACCAGAGTCTCAAGTATAACGTATTAGTCACAAAAATATCAGTACCGCAGTTATTGACCAAAAAATTCAAATACACAGATGTATCTTGTCAATACCAACAATTTAAGTGAAATATGTCCAAAACAATGTGCCATGATTGTTAAAGAAAACTATTTTTCAGGTTCATAGTATTTTTTCTGTTACCTTAATTTGAACTTGATTTAATTTTTAATCAAGAGTCATTATTTAGATTCAACAAATAAAAATGTAAACAATTAGAATATTATGTTTTTTTTCCTATTGAAGTTCTCTCAAAATATTGATATACATGAAAAATAGTGGGAGGGCGTAGTGTGCGCTTGAGATATGGTCAAAATATTTCATATTGATAAAAATTGTTCTGTGGAACACTGAATATACCTACAGTTGAAGTAAACACCAACTTTTTTTCTCCAGGTTGGGCTACATTTAAATCTAAATTATCTTATAATTTAAACAAATTTAAAAAAACTTTGATTAGGGAAGATCTTTCCTAAAAACTTATCTCCCATAAAAAAAGCTTCGGGTTAGTCCAGTCGATAGAGCTCTCGCCTTGTGTGCAAGAGTTTCCGGGTTCGATCTCTGTGGGTCGACGACACAGCATCGTCGGTTAGTTGGTAAGCTATGAACCACACGAGTTGTGATACAAATTATTAAAGTTTTTATTGATCTCATTTTATTGAAATACATAGAGAAATAATGTAAAAATTAATTCCCATCTTTAGTGTTTAAAACATCTTTAACGGGTCATTTTTTAACAAGGAGTATTAATTAATTTTGGTTAATATTTAGTATAGTAGATGGTTGTGAGAGTAGGTTAGTGCACTGTTTATTTAAGTTGATAGCATTATTTTTAATTCCACTGGAGAGACTTTAGTAATTTTTTTAATATCGTACAATTTATTACAATGTGAAATTTCAATTATATGTTTTAGAGTTTATGATTATAATTTCCTCAGCAAAAAAAAACTAGCTGCTTCAGTTTATATACAATTTTATAACTTGTATAGGACTAGTTTGTGTACAAGTAAACCAATTTTAAGCTATATATATATATATATATATATATATATATATATTTATCTTCACTACAAAGGAATTGTTATTTTTGTCGAAGAACGTTTCTGTTGTAGTATTTGGTTTTTCATATAAGTGTGTGAAAAGTCCGTACAATATTTTTTGCACAATTTAGTACAAATTCTGTTTGAAACACTTATTTTGGTTCATTAAGTTTTACTTTGCACCAAATAAATAATCAGAAATATTTGATAAATGGAGATAAAATCAACGTTTTAAAGAAAAGATATTGTATTTTATAAAATAATATTAAATATATATTAATTAACAATGCAAAATTAAAATAATTTCTTTTTAAATGAAGTTTATTCTATTTCATTATGGCAATTCGAGAGACGGGTTCTTGGAGATTCTTTGAGTTTGTTTATTTTTCCGGGTTCATTTCTTACCCGAACTCCTGTAAAATAAAACAAAACCCATTTTAATAAAATTTACAAAAAATATTACACTAGAGTACAAGAACCAACATTAACTATAGTTAAAAAATAATTATACATAAGCGCAAAAATAACTTTAAGCATTTTAAACGGGAGTTCTGTTGTCTTATTTACATAATTCATATCTATATTTAAAGAAATATATATATATTTTCTAAAGAATATGGACCTAAAACATGTGAAATCACATATTTCCGTCAATTATCTTACAGAAATAGCTATTAACAACACAATTTGTCCAACTAGATTAACGTTAGCCCAACTGGGAGCTACTTATTTATTATATACTTTAACCCATATACATTCGTTACCCTAGCAACCAAATTAAACAAATTATTAACAGGTGATTAATTACCTTCATCTTTAATCACATCAAATTGAATTCTTTTTGAGGTTATCTTAACCAACTAGATGTACGAAATATGCTCAAAATATATGTATTTAAACTGATAAATTGTTTAGAAGAAATTTCATAACCGAATTAACGACATAGATTTTCTCGCTTGGAAATATTATTCATTTATATTAAATATTAAGGTATTTTAGGTTAATATTGAGTAATTAAATACGGTTAAAAGTTATTTTCATTTACAGTAATTATATTTAAAGAAAGTAACGTTTTATTTTATATTGTTATTTGTTATTGCAATTATTAACGTAATTTGTATAATTTAGAAGAAATTCAATATTTAGCTTTAGGTGGTATTACGATTTTATTTTCATCATCATTAATTATTAATAAAGTAATTTGCGAGTGCAAAAAGATAATTATTTTATTTATTTACTTTATTGTTGTTTATTTTGTTTGTTGGATACATAATACTTCATATGACGTAAGTCAGTAAAATATTCCTTGGAGAGCGTGGGAAAATAAAGCAACAGATTCTACCGTCACTTTTGTTTCTCCTACAGTAAAATCCTTTCTCCATCGGCAGGGAACTGGCCACTGTATCGGCTAAATAAAAGTAGATAAAAAGTATGTATTGGTTGTTTGTGTATATGTGTATGGTTGAACATCATAACGACAAACTAGTTGATCTCCTTTAGTCTAAGTTCATGTGAATTTCTTACGATTATTAGAAATGTTACAAATTTATTATTCAAACTTTCACATTATTATTTTATAATTTACTCGGAGGCTTTGCCTCCTGGAGCAAGCGGCGTAAACCCCGTGTTCTTTCCAGCCTGGTATTCCGGTTCTCTTCTTACTTTGATGACTCAATACTGTACTTGACTATTTGAATTTTGAATATTTAATATTTGGTTAAGATTTCTTCATTTTCATATTCTTAAAGAAATTTTGATTTAAAAATACAATATCTTTTTTAAAACTTGGAATATATAAACACATCTGAAACAGATGTCTACGAAGTTGGTGATATTATAATTGTGAAACGCAATACAAATTTTATTTTTAAATAGTATTAATTTTAAAGGTGGATAAAATGTTATGAAAAGAATTATAACAAATATTTGTAGAATTTAAAATAAACCCGGTATAATGTGTTTTATAAAATGTCACACAAAAATGTATGCTTATCTTTTTATATATAGAGAGTAGATAATTTAGATAATTATTGTGATTTTTTGTATTGATTGGAAACACAATAATTATCTTAGAGATTTATTTTCTTTATAAAATAAAGGAGTTATGAAATAATTATATGAAATCCTATTAGAGTTAATTTTCTTGTTTCGATATATCAAATTAAAAAAAATAATAATGTGGTTATATTTACATACTTTTTCCACACATCTATGAGCACAAGTATGTTCTCGTATATATGTGTACGTGTGCATATACGAGCGTACACAAAAATATATTTATGCAACAATTGTTATAACGTATGTGTCTGACAAAGTTTTACTTCATACCGCGCGTAATGGCTATGTAGCCAGTTATTTGTTGTTATTTTTACCATTTTCTCATCACTACATCCTTTTTATCTTTCCATAGACTATACATTAAGTTGATTCTAACTTATTGATCCCCGTTATTCTTTTTAGCTCTCACAGTACCCACAGTTTCCAACATTTAACCGCCATCCCTTTTGAACCATATCACATTTATCACACACATCAACAACAATTTACGGAATTACAAAGATATTTATATTTATTATAAGTTGTTCTACAAATGATCTCACCAAGAACTTGCAGAACTGGAAGCATGGCTAGATGAGAATGAACCACCACCGCCGCCGCTTCCACATCCTCCAGGACAGCTTCCACTGCCTCTACCTCCACTTCCGCCTCCGCCTGAGTAACCTCCGCCTCCACCTGAGTAACCTCCGCTTCCCCCTCTACCTGGATAAGGATTTGCGCTTCCACAATTTCCACTTGAACAGCCATTTCCACCTCCGCTAGAAAATCCACCTCCTCCACTTCCGCTTGGATAGCCACCACCTCCTCCTCCGCTTGAATAGCCACCTCCTCCACCTCCACTTGGGTAACTACTTCCTCCTCCCCCTCCGCTTGGAAATCCACCTCCTGCACCTCCTCCGCCACCGCTAGAAGAGCTACTTGAATGACTACCTGAGCCACTTCCACCACTTCCACTTGAAAAGCCACCACTTCCGCCTCCACTTGGAAAACCACCTCCTCCGCCTCCGCTTGAATAACCACCTCCGCCTCCGCTCGGGTAACTACCTCCTCCGCCACCACAGCTTCCTCCTATACAGTTGCTACTTCCACCTCCTCCGCTAGGAAAAACCACTCCTCCTCCTCCTCCTCCACTAGGGTAACCTCCGCTTCCGTATCCACCACCTCCACCACCACCTCCTGCTCCTCCACCTCCACAATGACCACTTGAACACCCACCGCCACTGCTTTGCCTAGAATAAAATAATTACTTATGTTTAGATTAAATATCAAAGGAGCACTGTGGCGATATTCACAATAAGGAAAACCAGGATTCCTCCAACCACAAAAACAATTAACAACTAGGACTGTAATAAATCCAGTAATGTTTATTATATAACACTTATGTACATTTCGATAACATATTCATCAGGCTCAGAGGTTTACAACCTAAACTCAAGTTTTTCAATCTTAGTTTTGGTTTTTGTTTTTGTGATTTCAGTATTCCTTAATTTACTTACTTATGTTTAGTTATGGTATTATTTTTCAATTACTTTTATATAGTTTACAAAACACGACTGGTAACACACAACTTAAAAAACATATGTAAGCTGCACTTATAAAGGACAAATCATGGTCATTTTGCTTTGGGAATGTGCTACAGGGATAGTATAAATTAAATTAGTTGATGATTGGATTTTGATTATTAAAGGTGAAGGCTAACCTAATCCAATTCAAGTTCACAAACTGTTGTACAAGCACATTGTGATTTTATATCAACTAGGAAAATATGAAAATGAAAGTTGATAATTGAAAACTTTATATTATAAAAAAAGGATTTAAACAATGTTATGGTTACATTTCCTGAAAATGTGAGTGTGTGTATTTTTTACATAAATTATACGTATCATAAGATCATGTTGGTTTAATAGTTCAATTTTAAGGTATGAAAATACATTTTCGGATGTCGATAAATTAAAATGTATGACGCCAATGACTTTAAATCGACAAAATATTTTGTATTGTATTTAACGAATGTTAGATTATAGTTCAAAAACTTTGGAAATTCAATTCACTTTCAAGTGGGTTGAATTGAGAAACGTGTAAGGATTAATTGAAAAGTCTTTACCTGAGCAACAATTAAATTTTATATTTAACTTTAACCTGGGGTTATTAAATCGTTGAAGGAAATTGAAAAAACAAACATTTTATATTTTACATATTCGTAACAAAACGAAACGCCGTTCAAACAAAACGTCATTCAAAATTACCTTTTACGCGATGATTTGTAAGTTGGATTTGCTCTTATCTATATTGTTAACTAAATTTAATTCGTTAAATCTTTGTGTAACTACAATAGATAAAGGCTATAGTTTTTATAAAATTTTTAGTGTGTGGCATTTAAATTACCCTCTCTTTTTACTGTTTTAGATGTGATAGTTTTAAAAGTCAAAAACTCTACGTGATTATTAAATTACTATGGAACAAGAAGTACAGCCAAAATGATGAAGATAAATAGATTTTTTTAAATAGAATTCCTTATTAGTCCTAAAATCGTAACACATCTGACCTTATAAAATTATAAAGTTATTAATTATTTTGTTCGGATATTAAAAAATGGTTATTTGCTTTGAATTCATGGCGAGAGAAGTAAATAACTTATATATTGTTATGTTTGTATTATGTTTAGTTTTATTTAAAATTATGTGTTTATGTGTATGTTTCTAATTTTATTTACAAACCTGATATTTTTGTGTTTAGTTCGTGACTGAATGAAAGTGTCTATTGTATGTTTTGTTGTAATAAAACAGATAACAGTGTTTCTTTATAATATAATAATAATAATAATATAATAATATAATAATAAATGTATTTATTTCCTCAATCTTCTACAAATTAATAAAAATCATTCCCTTTCTTTTTTATACATAATTAAACAAAAGTCACCAAAATACAAAAATAACTAAACACGTGTCCAAGTTCAAACACTGTAATAAACTTGCCAAGACTGATGTCAACGTAACACTAAATACATAAGAACTAAATAAATATATTATAAAATTTATCCATACAAGAATAGGAGAATTATACATACAAAAATAGGATAAAAAAAACAAAATAAATATAGTCTTACTTACATTGATCAGTCAAACAAAAGATCAAAAGAATGTTGGTGTATACAAGATTATCAGTACTATAAACTACAAACTACTTAGCATTTAAAACTATTTGTTTTGTACAATCAGAATGAGAAAATTTAGGGCCTTCAAGGCATTTTGCCCATTTGAAGGTTCCTAAATATATCTATGTCATTGGAGAAGTAGTAGCTTAGTTACCAAAAAACGTAAATAAGGTAAGGTAATTATTATTTTTTTTTTTTTTTTTAATTTTTTACTTTCACAAAAACATCAGATAGGGGGTATAGCAGGTTAGGCATTTCCTAAATTGTTTTCTTTTCTGTGTATGTATACAAATACAGGTTCAGATGTTTAGTGACAAAACAAAATTTTAGTTTGTCATTTTAAAGAAATATTTAAAAAATCTAAATAGTCTTTTCTCTTAAACCTTTACTCATATTGAGCAAAGATAATTTTTTCTATAATTTTTAAAATGATTCCATTCTCAAAAACCTTACAACCAATTTAAATTATCTACTTTAGGTAGTTATTATTAATCAAAGTAGTATTTACTATACTAACGATTTTAACAAAATTTTAATTATTTCATAATCAACAGTAAACTTGAGTTATTTGGATTAGCTGTTCTTCCGAAAATACTCAATACAATTTTATAGATTGAGAGATATAAATAATATAAAACGAAGTCCTCTAAGAACTCAAGTTGTAGGATATTTAACGTTATCGAAATACATTTCTTACTTATTAAAAAAAAACTTGAATGAAACGAAAAGACTTACAGAGGAACAACGATTATTTTAGGTGCACCTCCTCCTCCATAACCACCTCCACCTCCTCCAGAACTACACTTGTGACAAAATGTTCGTTTTAAACGTAATAATGGTTTACCTAGTTCCTCCCTTTTCTGTAACAAAGAATAATTTATCATTATAATTGAAAACATTAAATTCTAGAAAAAACTAAACAAATATATTTTTTATATACCACCAACACAAACTACATTTAATAAAGTGGTACCAATTTACTAAATAACTAATTAGTGATGTAAATATCCAACATTGTTGGTTATAATTCATATTTTTAAATTTATATTTAAATACAAAAGTATACTTATGGGTAAGTAAAAAGTTATTAAATTTTATGAAAAATTGTACAGTATAGTTACAAAGTTGTACAGTTATGAAAACTAAATTATCAAAAAATACAACTTTTAATATACTCAAAGGTTCGTTTACGTATTACAATAAACAAAATCAATTAATGTTACACCAATATATGAACTACACGTATAACATCATTTTTCTACTCTCGTTTCCAAAATATTTCAATGCACGTTTGAATAAATTTAGTGACAAATCCTCGCTTTCATATTAAATTACAATTATAGAAAAATTTAACAACTGATCAAATATTAAGGATCAAATTTGGCCGATATTAAAATTTAATCAAATTTAACGAGATTCAATTTCGTTGATAGTTTTTATTTATAGCTCATAATGACCTACTATAAAATACAATAACACAAATAAAACATTTTATAATAAATTAGATAAATATGTAGAGACCAAAACTTAACATTCTGATGCAAAGATTGAAAGTAAAATCCCAATAAAATACATAAAATAAACAACAACAAATAACTTTAAAATAAACAATTACAAAATGTAGTATATATACATATGAACATATAACAGTATACATATATACATATAATGTTCAAGCACTCGACAATCAATTGAAAGTTCTTTTAAGGTAATTTGATATCATTCGTGTTACATATTAAATAATTTTGCTGCTGTATACGTGGAATTATTTAAAAATAATTTATACTTGCGCAATTTTAAATGAAAATCATAGTTTTGTAAACTTGGTAATGTCCAAAACTGTCTAAGTTGTTCTATTTACCACAAAAATAGTTTTTTTAAAAACAACATTACGACCAAATTGATATTTCTTAAATTCAAATTTAGTGCATAATTACTATGACCACTTTGCAATTAAAGAAGTTGACAACATGTGATGGCCAAGCTTAGATGTTTATGCCAACTTACTTTAAATTTGAAACATACATATAATGTAGACAAAGGCAATTTTGTAATAAACGACAATGTATAACAAATTAGAGAATGAAAATAACTGTTTCTTAACTATTTCAACTTTCAATAATGTTTTCCCTCCTATTCATAAGTAGCAATATTTAGAATTTCAGTTTAGTGTTTTTTACAAGTGATGTTTGTAAACAAGTTCTCAATTATTAGATAACTAAACTTTACATTTCGATAAGAAAGTGTAAATGTTGGAGACGTTTCATGGATCAGTTTCCTCTTGGTAACTTTATACTGATTTCGTCCTTATTTATTTGTTATCCTTAAAATGATACATTATATATTTTTATATTAAATAGAAATGACATGTAATGGTTTTAGTATTAGTTTTTAAATATCAAAAACTGTTATTTTGAATAACGTTTTGCGACAAACGAAGCTAAAACTGCAAATAGGAAATTCTTACGTTTAAAACGACCGTCAATTGAATTAGAGCTATTTACGTCTATTTTTTACTTAAGCTTAAAAGAAGTTTAACTACAAGAACGTTATCTAAGAACAATCAATAATAACGTAGTCTTTGCTAGTGAAAATCTGTAATAGTATTTTATAAAAACATTTCGTATTACAACTTACTGGAAATATGATTTGCATAGTAGTGATATACAACTTTAAAAAAAAATCAATTTAGCCCCCCCCAACATTATTTTACAATCAACCCTAAAAGGCTAAAGCTACAATGTTAATGATTATTATCCATTTATAATTTTAAATTTCTTTTGTGTATTTGGGTTACTTTAAATTTTAAGTTAAAAATGGATAAACAATAATAATTTAATTTTCTATTATTAAGCAACACAGGGACCTCTGATTTCTGCGGTTTTTTCTACTAATTATTCCCTAAAACTATGTTCCACTAAATAGCAGTTACGTTTTAAAATATTTTAGATACTCTCTAAATCAAATGTAAGTTAGCTTTGTAGTTTTTACAAAATTATTTATATTTTTTCGTTCAAAAACATAATTGAGAAGGAGACATGGTAAAGACATAACTTTTATGTATAGAACAAACATTTTTCTGTATTCAAAATTTTGATGAGAACTTTCGATATGAGCTCCTGATATTTGGTAAACCAACATAAAAAAATAATTTTGAAACTAATTGGTTGAAATTTTAAATCACTTACGGCAGTTATAATTTTATTTACAATTTTTAACCCTTTAATTATTTACATTCCACCCAAAAATAAGTAAGGTTTTCATCAGATAAAATTTCAATTTTTTTCTCTAACACTCAACTAAGTTACTTTAAAGGTGAAGTTTACTCTTCACTGATGCTTTAGTGTTTAGAAGTTACAATCAAAACGTTATTTTTCAGATCATGAAAAGAAAATTCAACAGTTCTAATGGTGACAACATCACTCTCTTAAAATTCACATTTATTTTATCTGGCTGATATCATTAGTTCTTTAATTACAGGTTCATTGTCTTTTCAAGATTTGTTACACCTCCTGTACTATAAGACAGTTTAAATAAAAAATTTATTATTATTTTTTTAATTTAAAATTTTAGCAGTATGTTCTCACCTGAACTGAATGAGAATGTCCCTGGATTGGAGGTTGTAAATGTTCGGAAGGACCATCCTTGCTTCCTACTGAAAACAGAAAAATAATTTTCATAATCAACATATATTTTCCGAATTTGAGGTTAAAATAATTAAACAAGTGATAAATGTATTGAGAAGTGGCAATCTGTATATGTTTATACATATGTATATAAGTCCATACAAAAATTAAACATATTTTAAATTTAAATATTGACAATATACGTGTGTTTATAAAGTCCACCATCTCACCTTGACTTTTGTATGAACTTAAATATGGGACTGTTAATAAAGTCACCTGAAGTTTCTCTTATGATAGCTTATAACAACGCCCCTCTCCCTAAAATTGAAAATTAGGAGGTACTCAAAATTTTAAAGTGAATATCGTCATCTTGTGACTTGTCAAATTAAAGGATATAAAAATACAAAATTAGTGGCACTCACCAAATATTTTGTGTGTAACTCTACTTAAAATGGTAGCATTAAATACATTTGTGAATTTAAAAAAAAAAGGTTTTGATAAAACCATACTTATTAATTTTCACTCATCTAAATGTGAATACAAAATGTAATATTCATACTAACTGTAAAAATACAATACAATTTATTGAAAATGTCACATTTGAAATATATGTATTATAGATATAGATAATAGTATAGATATTATATATAGATAGCTTCAAAATGGCGACTATACATAATTATATTATGGGAATTATATTATTAAAAAATCCGGCATTTGAATGGTTACAAAGAAAATTAACAGTTTAGTGTACACTTATAGAAATGTATTTACAATATCTGTGCCGATTGTGAAATCTTTGACAATGTTGGTTTCTTAAATATTTTAAATTTGTTTATAAATAAATCATTTTGACCTATGTAATGTTTTATCTCGACTATTTCGTATATCATCTGTATGTTTGTTTGTGTGTTTGTTGTGCAGTTAGTGCCAAACGCGTATAACAATCTTTGTGAAATTTAGAATGAAGGTCTTCTGTAACTAGACCGAACTATGTGTGTACAAAACTTTTATTTTATTGCCCATTCTATTCCAAAATGGACGGGGAATGAAAACAATACTGTGTAGTTTTCAAGGCATGGACACGAATACTCCGAAGCATTAAATTTGATAATGTAAACTAGGCACAACTAGCAGTTGTTATCTGCTAAAACTTATCCAACAAATTATTATTTCCAGAACAGTTTACGCCTTTTATGTGTTCCATAATTTTTTAAGACTTGATTTACTTTTATGTAACATGTACTTACGCATCACTGAATTAGAATAAAATATAAAGTTTTACTCAGTATTTTAACATGTCCAATGAGAAACAAAGACACAGAACCACTAGTAAAAAATGGTTTGCCATAAATTTAGTCAAAATTATACTACTCTTTATAACTATCTTATTGTAAACAGTTCTCTTCGTAAATAAATGTAAAACTTTTTTAAACTCATAAAAAAATTTCATAAATAAATAAAATGTATGGAACCCAATGTACATCCTTGTGGAACACCATGCTTTACTACTTTCTGCGAACTAATTTACCAGCGCTAAATTGCTTAACAATAATACACGACCACTAACCTTGTCTAAAAGTGTCGGGTATGGTAGAATAGCTATCAGGAGCGGAGATCACATCCTTAGCACCGAGTTGGAGGACAACCACGACCAACACCACGGAAGACCACATTTCTGTTGTTAGTACAGAAGCTACGACACCTCTTTACTATATATCCCCACCATTAACAATAGCAATGCGAAGTATCAAGAGTTGTGATTGGTCTTCGATACAAAAATCTGAGAAACAAAGCAAATTATGGTCGGAAAAGCAGTCACGATTCTTTGGGAAATCCTTAAATCTATAACTCATTGGAATGTTAAATGGCAAATGACATCACTGCATAAAATAATAATTAGAATGTCTCATGTATATTAATGCTGAATACTTGGCCCTTAGGCCAGAGATTTGCTGGAGTTTTTGTTGCTTAGACCTGATAGTTGAGACTACATCGCATTGTTTCCTTAGTCGTGTTAACATTGTTTCTTTAGTACACGACCACACTTTGCTACTGTAGCAGCTATCGAAAAGCTACACAAGCTGATCTATTAATTAATATTTTAATAATAATATTTAACAAATGGTAATAGTCTTGCTAAATTTAGTGAAATTCAATAAACTCGGTTAAAGAGTTATTGTTACAGTTTTTTAAAGTAGTTTTTAGGTTATGTTTGTAAAGATTTTGTTTTTCAGTTAATTTCATAGAAGAAACCATGTTTGTGTATCATTGGATACACAAAATAGCATTGAATTCTGTAATATATACGTATCATTGCGGCACGTAACAGAACATTCAGTTATCATATTATCATGAAAAAAGATTTTTCAAAATTAATAAGTAATTCGACATTTTGAAATTTATCTAATATATATATATATATATATATATATTATTTGTTATTTACAATATAAATAGTCACAGTGTTTGTTATAAATAAGAGGGAAATATTTTGCTTATATTCTGTATTTTAAATAAAATTAATCATTTCCGAGATATTCCACGTTTTAAATTTTACACTGCTACCAATTTAAAACATAAAAATTTTGTCCTTTCTTTCACTGGTAATAGTTTACAATCCAAATGCAAGAACCAAATCTGACTCAATATCTCACCCATGTCTATAATTATAAAAATATAAATCCAGTGACAGACGAAAAACGAGGCATTTTAGGACACTAGTTTACTGTCAGTCTATTTGTGGTTTTTCATAAACAAAATTTTAACTTCATAAATACATTAAATATTTAGTTCAAATGTATCATATACATTAAACAAAAAAGAAGACTTTATCAACATATCAAATAGAATATTTTTTTGCTATAACGCCTATTTCTAAAGTTCTACTGAGCTGATTTTAATCATTTTGACATCGTTGTAAAACGCGTCTTGAGTATATTCCAAAAATAATTCTCTATTAACCAATTTTCTCACATTTTCATACTGAAAACTTAAAAAGTCAACAAACTTACCTTAACTGTTAGAAAAGTTACACGGTTTTCCAGCGCAGTTTTTTTTTTTTAAATAGTTTCTTTGACAACACTTTCTTAAATGGAGCCACAACTTGCTTTCCATAGACACCAGTATTATTAAAATCGCTCTAGTAGAACTCTAAAAATAGACGACAAGGGATAAAATTCGATAAAATTTCTATTCTGTAAAACCCTGTTTTGAATCTAATTATTGCAATACAACAACAAATATAGATTAGTTTATCAGTAGCGCCAGCTGATTTTGCATACTATATCTGATTTTGAGCAATATATAAAATAAATATCGTTTTGGAATTTAACTTTTTGTAAATCTCTCATTTCGTAAAATACAGCGCTTAACAAATTTGACGATTGCAGATTAAAGGATAACCCAGTTGCCGAGAAACGATAAGAACATAATCTTGATAATCATTACGACTTGTTTTCATTTTAAATTTTTTACTGTTTTGATCAAAATGTATCAAAACTTAATTTAATAGATATTCTTTCTAATAAACATATCTGAATTGAGTACCAAGTAAAAAAAAAAAAGAAGTTTTTTTCTCTTTTGAAATATCACTGTTTAATATTTATTTGTTGATTGAAACAATTTCCTATTTCATTGAAACAATTTGTTTACAAGTTTAAGAAATGTTAACAAATATGATCAAATTTACATAATTTTAATATAAAAACAGAACTATTACGTTTTTAAAATCGGCATTTAGATCCATGAATTGAGTCCCAATATTGTTTGTTGTACAGTATTACAGCACTCAAAGAGACCTGGAGGAAATAAATTACAATTTAATGTCTGACATTCGAAACTTGATATTTTGGATTTTTAATAAAATTACTCAAGTTTATCCCCCAATTACATTACTCAAGTTTATAAAATTTGTAAATTGGAGTTCATGGGGGTTTTCAATTTGGTTTTGAAAAAAAAAAAATCCTAAACTTTAAAAACACTGAGAAACTCCTTAACGAAGATTATATTTTTATCTATAAATCAGTTATCCTATATATATATATATATATATATATATATATATATATATATATATATATACACGATACAAATATAGATATCACTGAGTTTTTAACGAAATATCTTGTATAGTTATAATTTTTTTTTGTTTTTTCATTACCATTTACAGACACATCAGTATTAAATATTTAAAATATATGTAATTTTGAACCTATTTTATATGTAATTATATTTTTAATACATCGAATAAAGTATCCAAGCACCTATATAAAATTTTCATTTCATATTTAAATATTTTCTTTAGATATAGTTTCGTTAAAAAATACAGACAGATAAACACCAAACATAAATAAACTAAGCAAAGCGTTTTCTATTGGTGGAACTTTTTTCTATTTAAAACCATCTGAACTGATCTGTATTTTCGAAAATATAATACACCATTAAATTAATTACATTTTTTCGATTCACAATTTTGAAATCAAAATGAACTTTTTCTTGAAATTGTTCACCATAATTTTATTTCTAACAAAATATTGAGACTTATTCCACATTTTGAAGAGTTTTTTCAACGATTGCAGAAATATTATCTTTGACCACATAACATAAAACTGCAAAAACTTTGCACAAACTTTTCTCCTTACTCATTCTCAAAACCAACTAAAAATGAACCAAAACTGGTGGGAAATGTTATTTCAGTAGTTTTAATTAAAAAGTGAACATGAAGCTCTTTGATAAATATTTAAATAAAGCGTAAGCTTCTTTCTATTCTGCCATAAACATGAACTCAAAGTTATTCGGATTTGATCAAAAGAGAGCTTCTAATAATAGCTGTGGTCAAGGTTCATTATTGATTTTGGTTAACTGATTCAGAACCATATTTTGTACACAGCTTTGTTTGGGCCACTTCATAGTTGCCCTTTATGCTAAATAACCAATGGACCAGTTTACATATATATATATACGGAAGCCAGTCAGACTTCCTGCTAACAAATATATTTTGGATCTAGGGTACCTTAACACAATTATATCCCCAAAAAAACTCGACATTATTTTTTGACTATTTCATAGAAATCCAGAGTAAGCAATTTGTTTTAAAATAGTGTAAAACAAATGCCTTGTTAAATGTACAGTACGAGCCAAAACAAACAGAAAACAACAATTAGTTTAATAAAAAAGCTTTGTTAGGTAAGACTAATAACTACATGGGTGTAATCACTCCCAACATTGTCTAAGAAACAATACATTCTTGCTCTCAGCTTCGCGTTACGTTTTAAACATTATTCTTGACACTCACGTAGATTCTCTAACATGTCCTTACAGAGAGGTTGCTCTATTTCTGTTCCGTACGTCATAATATAATCTTTTCTCGTTATTCACGAGTGGTTACCGGTGGTAAAATGTCTTGTACAGACACTGCACACCTTAATGTTACGTTGACTATAGGTTTACAAAAAACAAAATAAGAGTTCACAATGCCTTGTACAAACACCACACACCGTAATGTTACACGTTGACTATATATCTATAACAAATAAATAAAATAAGAGTTCAAAAAGCCTTGTTCAGACACAACACACCGTAATGTTACACGTTGACTATAGCTCTACAATAAACAAAATAAGAGTTCACAATGCCTTGTATAGGCACCGCACACCGTAATGTTACACGTTGACTATATATCTATAACAAATAAATAAAATACGAGCACAAAAAGCCTTGTTCAGACACCACACACCGTAATGTTTCACGTTGACTATAGATCTACAACAAATAAATAAAATAAGAGTTCAAAAAGCCTTGTACAGACACCACACACTGTAATGTTACACGTTGACTATATATCAATAACAAATAAATAAAATAAGAGCACAAAATGTCTTGTACAGACACAACACACCGTAATGTTACACGTTGACTATAGCTCTACAATAAACAAAATAAGAGTTCACAATGCCTTGTATAGGCACCGCACACCGTAATGTTACACGTTGACTATATATCTATAACAAATAAATAAAATAAGAGCACAAAAAGCCTTGTTCAGACACCACACACCGTAATGTTACACGTTGACTATATATCTATAACAAATAAATAAAATAAGAGTTCAAAAAGCCTTGTTCAGACACAACACACCGTAATGTTACACGTTGACTATAGCTCTACAATAAACAAAATAAGAGTTCACAATGCCTTGTATAGGCACCGCACACCGTAATGTTACACGTTGACTATATATCTATAACAAATAAATAAAATAAGAGCACAAAAAGCCTTGTTCAGACACCACACACCGTAATGTTACACGTTGACTATAGATCTACAACAAATAAATAAAATAAGAGTTCAAAAAGCCTTGTACAGACACCACACACTGTAATGTTACACGTTGACTATATATCAATAACAAATAAATAAAATAAGAGCACAAAATGTCTTGTACAGACACTGCACACCTTAATGTTACGTTGACTATAGGTTTACAATAAACAAAATAAGAGTTCACAATGCCTTGTACAGGCACCGCACACCGTAATGTTACACGTTGACTATATATCTATAACAAATAAATAAAATAAGAGCACAAAAAGCCTTGTTCAGACACCACACACCGTAATGTTACACGTTGACTATAGATCTACAACAAATAAATAAAATAAGAGTTCAAAAAGCCTTGTACAGACACCACACACCGTAATGTTACACGTTGACTATAGCTCTACAATAAACAAAATAAGAGTTCACAATGCCTTGTACAGGCACCGCACACCGTAATGTTACACGTTGACTATATATCTATAACAAATCTATAACAAATAAATAAAATAAGAGCACAAAAAGCCTTGTTCAGACACCACACACCGTAATATTACACGTTGACTATAGATCTACAACAAATAAATAAAATAAGAGTTCAAAAAGCCTTGTTCAGACACCACACACCGTAATGTTACACGTTGACTATATATCTATAACAAATAAATAAAATAAGAGCACAAAAACCCTTGTTCAGACACCACACACCGTAATGTTACACGTTGACTATAGATCTACAACAAATAAATAAAATAAGAGTTCAAAAAGCCTTGTTCAGACACCACACACCGTAATGTTACACGTTGACTATAGATCTACAACAAATAAATTAAATAAGAGTTCAAAAAGCCTTGTTAAGACACCACACACCGTAATGTTACACGTTGACTATAGATCTACAACAAATAAATAAAATAAGAGTTCAATTAGCCTTGTACAGACACCACACACCGTAATGTTACACGTTGACTATAGATCTACAACAAATAAATAAAATAAGAGTTCAAAAAGCCTTGTACAGACACCACACACCGTAATGTTACACGTTGACTATAGATCTACAACAAATAAATAAAATAAGAGTTCAAAAAGCCT
The DNA here is from genome assembly GCA_963513935.1 of Aphrophora alni. NCBI lineage: Eukaryota > Metazoa > Arthropoda > Insecta > Hemiptera > Aphrophoridae > Aphrophora > Aphrophora alni. The sequence goes on along the minus strand of OY740767.1, from coordinate 27,834,986 downwards.
TGTTCAGACACCACACACCGTAATGTTACACGTTGACTATAGATCTACAACAAATAAATAAAATAAGAGTTCAAAAAGCCTTGTTCAGACTCCACACACCGTAATGTTACACGTTGACTATAGATCTACAACAAATAAATAAAATAAGAGCATAAAATGCCTTGTACAGACACCGCACACCGTAATGTTACACGTTGACTATAGATCTACAACAAATAAATAAAATAAGAGTTCAAAAAGCCTTGTTCAGACACCACACACCGTAATGTTACACGTTGACTATAGATCTACAACAAATAAATTAAATAAGAGTTCAAAAAGCCTTGTTAAGACACCACACACCGTAATGTTACACGTTGACTATAGATCTACAACAAATAAATAAAATAAGAGCATAAAATGCCTTGTACAGACACCGCACACCGTAATGTTACACGTTGACTATAGATCTACAACAAATAAATAAAATAAGAGTTCAAAAAGCCTTGTTCAGACACCACACACCGTAATGTTACACGTTGACTATAGATCTACAACAAATAAATAAAATAAGAGTTCAAAAAGCCTTGTACAGACACCACACACTGTAATGTTACACGTTGACTATATATCAATAACAAATAAATAAAATAAGAGCACAAAATGTCTTGTACAGACACAACACACCGTAATGTTACACGTTGACTATAGCTCTACAATAAACAAAATAAGAGTTCACAATGCCTTGTATAGGCACCGCACACCGTAATGTTACACGTTGACTATATATCTATAACAAATAAATAAAATAAGAGCACAAAAAGCCTTGTTCAGACACCACACACCGTAATGTTACACGTTGACTATATATCTATAACAAATAAATAAAATAAGAGTTCAAAAAGCCTTGTTCAGACACCACACACCGTAATGTTACACGTTGACTATAGATCTACAACAAATAAATAAAATAAGAGTTCAAAAAGCCTTGTACAGACACCACACACCGTAATGTTACACGTTGACTATAGATCTACAACAAATAAATAAAATAAGAGCATAAAATGCCTTGTACAGACACCGCACACCGTAATGTTACACGTTGACTATAGATCTACAACAAATAAATAAAATAAGAGTTCAAAAAGCCTTGTTCAGACACCACACACCGTAATGTTACACGTTGACTATAGATCTACAACAAATAAATAAAATAAGAGTTCAAAAAGCCTTGTACAGACACCACACACTGTAATGTTACACGTTGACTATATATCAATAACAAATAAATAAAATAAGAGCACAAAATGTCTTGTACAGACACAACACACCGTAATGTTACACGTTGACTATAGCTCTACAATAAACAAAATAAGAGTTCACAATGCCTTGTATAGGCACCGCACACCGTAATGTTACACGTTGACTATATATCTATAACAAATAAATAAAATAAGAGCACAAAAAGCCTTGTTCAGACACCACACACCGTAATGTTACACGTTGACTATATATCTATAACAAATAAATAAAATAAGAGTTCAAAAAGCCTTGTTCAGACACAACACACCGTAATGTTACACGTTGACTATAGATCTACAACAAATAAATAAAATAAGAGTTCAAAAAGCCTTGTACAGACTGCCGCGCTGCTTCTCGCTTCGGTGTGGTGGTGGGTTCGAGTAGGGTTCTTCTTGCCCCACGTTGGAACGCCACTTGCCGCGCTTCGTCTCGATGTGACTTCACGAATTTAAGATTCTTGTTCCCTTTTTTGGAACACTATTATCACGAACTCTTAAACTCGCTGTACGATCACCACCGACTGGGCGAACCACCTTTCTTTTCAGAGCAAGCGCGGGCAAGGCCAAGGTGCTCACTTTTACTTTTTTAAATCAAAGATTTTGCAACTCTTGGCTCTAATAAGTATGAGCTTGTCCTCATAAACTTACTAAATTTTAATTAACGCAAAATTCCCTGAATTTTATCTCAATGCTCGATTATTTAACTCTTTTAAGATTAACTCTCTCTCTCTCCAAGGTCGTGCCTTTTGGGAGAAATCGGCTCTTAAGTTCTGATGATAACTTTTAAAATTTTCAAATTATATTACCAGAGCACATATATAAAATTTATGTTAAAACAAGGTTAATAGCATATACAGAATGGATATATATTAAAAACACAACAAAATTTAGAAATGAATTATTTGTATATTCTTTTCTCTTTTGCACAGAAAAATTTTATATTCAAGAACTTTTTAAATCACACCAAACAATTTAATTGAACAATAACACAACTATTTATTTATTTGACAAAATTAATTAATGTAATATTATCTATATATTAAACAAAATAAAAGCGCTTGACTTTCCAGACAGAACCACAAACAGTTTTTCCTGTACTGAAAAAGTCGTATTTAAATTATTAATTATTTTCAACACCAAAGCAGAGGTTTAAAATGAATTTAATTTTTATAATTCCCCTAATGACGTTATATTTGAAAAGAAGTTAATATTTGCGAATTATTCCTTAAGTATAAGATACCTTCACACTTTAATAGAAGTTCTAGTTGGATTTGGAATTTGTTGTATAATTAGGCTGATGTTGTGGTGATGTTGTTTATCCAGAGTCTGTAAGCTGCTATGTAGTTGAATGCTGGTATCGAACTCTTCTAAGTCGCCTTAAAGATTGATTAAAGTTGAAATTATTCTAAGTCCAATTAGTAGAGTGACAGTTGAATCTTCCTCTCAGCTCACAGTCGGTTGCAGAAGAAACGTCTTATTAGCGTCGATTCCAAATCAAAAGTAACCGTCTTTCGACGGCTAAATCTCGGTCTCCCTGTCAGTGGGAATTAATCCACTTTTCTGGAGCCAATTTTCCTCCCTTTTTGGGAAAAAGGTATTTTCCATATATTATGTGTTTTCAGGCCCTTTTGGTCTGAAATAATTACACTATATATTTTATTAGTCCTATTTTTTGACTAATGAATAGTTTTCTTCCTTTATTATTAATTAAAACACCTTTTAATTAATAATTTATAATATTTTTTCTTTAACGTTATCTTTGATCCATGTTGGCAACATGATGTTTCTGACTTTAGACTCTGCTTGAAGATGCGCGCGCAACTTTTCATGTTTTTGCATGAAAATCTCTACTTTTGACGTTTTTTCGTTCAACTCGCTATAACTTTCGAACGCACGAACCGATTTTAAAGTTCCTTTCGGATTCTTCTTCCTTTCCATCTTGTGGGTCTTGTGGAACTTGATTCATCGCTCTACTACGCTTCGTTCGCGAGTTATCGCCCTTTTCCCGAAATTTGATTTTTCCTCTTTTCAAATTTTGAGATAAGTCCTTTCTCAAAATTCTTTTGACGAAATCTTGTTCCTCTTCTACTACGACGAAAAACTATGTTTTTACTTTTTACATAACTCGTTTGGTTGTCGAGTTATTCGTCTTTGAAGTCCTTAAGTTTGTGTCGTATGAGTTTATGTTCATAAAAACCCCCCCATTATATATTATTACTTCTGCTTTGATGTTTTACAATTTTACAGGCTAGATACATATAATTATCATGTTATTTTACCCCTTTAACGTTTAATTTACCCGCTTTTGGGCTTTGAAGTTTTACATTTTGTAATTATTATATCTCCCTTATTTTATTTTCAAATTTGATTCTAAGTACATATTATTGTGCCCTATTGTGGTCTCTACAATAGTACTTATTATTATTTTTTAAATAATCCCCCTTCAACTCAAAAATTCCAAAAAACTCCCCAAGAATGACTTTCTAAGTCCATTCTCACCTGTTAATTATTATTAATTCATATTTCTTATTTATGATTATTATTAGTTCCCCTCTGAGTTATGACTCTACGTTTTTTGAATTTTGAATTTAAGTTTTTTCCAAATTTTAGGTTTTTGAGCCCCTATAAAAACTTGAATAACTTTTTTGTTTTAAATACTTTTAAATTTATTCTTCGATATTCTTAATCGGTTGATTCTACTGTACATTAATTTATTTTAATAATTTAATATTTTAATAAAATAAGAAACCAGACAGAACGATTGTACACGATTCAACATGCAGTGTTCGACACCTGTTGCCGTGACGTCATCGCTCCCCCTCGTCCCTCATCTACTAGGCTTTATCGCGGGAATTTAACTTGTTTTAAATTGACTTGAGACGTTTGGCTTTTTCCAAACCGTCGCAAGACACCACACACTGTAATGTTACACGTTGACTATATATCAATAACAAATAAATAAAATAAGAGCACAAAATGTCTTGTACAGACACTGCACACCTTAATGTTACGTTGACTATAGGTTTACAATAAACAAAATAAGAGTTCACAATGCCTTGTACAGGCACCGCACACCGTAATGTTACACGTTGACTATATATCTATAACAAATAAATAAAATAAGAGCACAAAAAGCCTTGTTCAGACACCACACACCGTAATGTTACACGTTGACTATAGATCTACAACAAATAAATAAAATAAGAGTTCAAAAAGCCTTGTACAGACACCACACACCGTAATGTTACACGTTGACTATAGCTCTACAATAAACAAAATAAGAGTTCACAATGCCTTGTACAGGCACCGCACACCGTAATGTTACACGTTGACTATATATCTATAACAAATCTATAACAAATAAATAAAATAAGAGCACAAAAAGCCTTGTTCAGACACCACACACCGTAATGTTACACGTTGACTATAGATCTACAACAAATAAATAAAATAAGAGTTCAAAAAGCCTTGTTCAGACACCACACACCGTAATGTTACACGTTGACTATATATCTATAACAAATAAATAAAATAAGAGCACAAAAACCCTTGTTCAGACACCACACACCGTAATGTTACACATTGACTATAGATCTACAACAAATAAATAAAATAAGAGTTCAAAAAGCCTTGTTCAGACACCACACACCGTAATGTTACACGTTGACTATAGATCTACAACAAATAAATTAAATAAGAGTTCAAAAAGCCTTGTTCAGACACCACACACCGTAATGTTACACGTTGACTATAGATCTACAACAAATAAATTAAATAAGAGTTCAAAAAGCCTTGTTCAGACACCACACACCGTAATGTTACACGTTGACTATAGATCTACAACAAATAAATAAAATAAGAGTTCAAAAAGCCTTGTACAGACACCACACACCGTAATGTTACACGTTGACTATATATCTATAACAAATAAATAAAATAAGAGCACAAAAACCCTTGTTCAGACACCACACACCGTAATGTTACACATTGACTATAGATCTACAACAAATAAATAAAATAAGAGTTCAAAAAGCCTTGTTCAGACACCACACACCGTAATGTTACACGTTGACTATAGATCTACAACAAATAAATTAAATAAGAGTTCAAAAAGCCTTGTTCAGACACCACACACCGTAATGTTACACGTTGACTATAGATCTACAACAAATAAATTAAATAAGAGTTCAAAAAGCCTTGTTCAGACACCACACACCGTAATGTTACACGTTGACTATAGATCTACAACAAATAAATAAAATAAGAGTTCAAAAAGCCTTGTACAGACACCACACACCGTAATGTTACACGTTGACTATAGATCTACAACAAATAAATAAAATAAGAGTTCAAAAAGCCTTGTACAGACACCACACACCGTAATGTTACACGTTGACTATAGATCTACAACAAATAAATAAAATAAGAGTTCAAAAAGCCTTGTTCAGACACCACACACCGTAATGTTACACGTTGACTATAGATCTACAACAAATAAATAAAATAAGAGTTCAAAAAGCCTTGTTCAGACTCCACACACCGTAAAGTTACACGTTGACTATAGATCTACAACAAATAAATAAAATAAGAGCATAAAATGCCTTGTACAGACACCGCACACCGTAATGTTACACGTTGACTATAGATCTACAACAAATAAATAAAATAAGAGTTCAAAAAGCCTTGTTCAGACACCACACACCGTAATGTTACACGTTGACTATAGATCTACAACAAATAAATAAAATAAGAGTTCAAAAAGCCTTGTTCAGACTCCACACACCGTAATGTTACACGTTGACTATAGATCTACAACAAATAAATAAAATAAGAGCATAAAATGCCTTGTACAGACACCGCACACCGTAATGTTACACGTTGACTATAGATCTACAACAAATAAATAAAATAAGAGTTCAAAAAGCCTTGTTCAGACACCACACACCGTAATGTTACACGTTGACTATAGATCTACAACAAATAAATAAAATAAGAGTTCAAAAAGCCTTGTACAGACACCACACACCGTAATGTTACACGTTGACTATAGATCTACAACAAATAAATAAAATAAGAGTTCAAAAAGCCTTGTACAGACACCACACACCGTAATGTTACACGTTGACTATAGATCTACAACAAATAAATAAAATAAGAGCACAAAAAGCCTTGTTCAGACACCACACACCGTAATGTTACACGTTGACTATAGATCTACAACAAATAAATAAAATAAGAGTTCAAAAAGCCTTGTACAGACACCACACACCGTAATGTTACACGTTGACTATAGATCTACAACAAATAAATAAAATAAGAGTTCAAAAAGCCTTGTTCAGACACCACACACCGTAATGTTACACGTTGACTATAGATCTACAACAAATAAATAAAATAAGAGTTCAAAAAGCCTTGTTCAGACTCCACACACCGTAATGTTACACGTTGACTATAGATCTACAACAAATAAATAAAATAAGAGCATAAAATGCCTTGTACAGACACCGCACACCGTAATGTTACACGTTGACTATAGATCTACAACAAATAAATAAAATAAGAGTTCAAAAAGCCTTGTTCAGACACCACACACCGTAATGTTACACGTTGACTATAGATCTACAACAAATAAATAAAATAAGAGTTCAAAAAGCCTTGTACAGACACCACACACCGTAATGTTACACGTTGACTATAGATCTACAACAAATAAATAAAATAAGAGCACAAAAAGCCTTGTTCAGACACCACACACCGTAATGTTACACGTTGACTATAGATCTACAACAAATAAATAAAATAAGAGTTCAAAAAGCCTTGTACAGACACCACACACCGTAATGTTACACGTTGACTATAGATCTACAACAAATAAATAAAATAAGAGTTCAAAAAGCCTTGTTCAGACACCACACACCGTAATGTTACACGTTGACTATAGATCTACAACAAATAAATAAAATAAGAGTTCAAAAAGCCTTGTTCAGACTCCACACACCGTAATGTTACACGTTGACTATAGATCTACAACAAATAAATAAAATAAGAGCATAAAATGCCTTGTACAGACACCGCACACCGTAATGTTACACGTTGACTATAGATCTACAACAAATAAATAAAATAAGAGTTCAAAAAGCCTTGTTCAGACACCACACACCGTAATGTTACACGTTGACTATAGATCTACAACAAATAAATAAAATAAGAGTTCAAAAAGCCTTGTACAGACACCACACACCGTAATGTTACACGTTGACTATAGATCTACAACAAATAAATAAAATAAGAGTTCAAAAAGCCTTGTACAGACGCCACACAACGTAATGTTACACGTTGACTATATATCTATAACAAATAAATAAAATAAGAGCACAAAATGTCTTGTACAGACACAACACACCGTAATGTTACACGTTGACTATAGCTCTACAATAAACAAAAGAAGAGTTCACAATGCCTTGTACAGGCACCGCACACCGTAATGTTACGCGTTGACTATATATCTATAACAAATAAATAAAATAAGAGCACAAAAAGCCTTGTTCAGACACCACACACCGTAATGTTACACGTTGACTATAGATCTACAACAAATAAATAAAATAAGAGTTCAAAAAGCCTTGTACAGACACCGCACACCGTAATGTTACACGTTGACTATATATCTATAACAAATAAATAAAATAAGAGCACAAAATGCCTTGTTCAGACACCACACACCGTAATGTTACACGTTGACTATAGATCTACAACAAATAAATAAAATAAGAGTTCAAAAAGCCTTGTTCAGACACCACACACCGTAATGTTACACGTTGACTATAGATCAACAACAAATAAATAAAATAAGAGTTCAAAAAGCCTTGTTCAGACACCACACACCGTAATGTTACACGTTGACTATAGATCTACAACAAATAAATAAAATAAGAGTTCAAAAAGCCTTGTACATACACCACACACCGTAATGTTACACGTGACAAACAACAAACAAAATAAGAGCTCAAAATGCCTTATACAGTAACTGAACACCGTATCATTACACTTTGACTATAGCTCTACAACAAACAAAATAAGAGCTCACAATGCCTTGTACAGACACTACACCGTAATGTTACACGTTGTCTATAGGTCTACAACAAACAAAATAAGAGCTCACAATGCCTTGTACAGACACTGGACACCGTTATTTTATACGTTGACTATAGGCCTACAACAAACAAAATAAGACCATTTAATGGCGTGTACAGACATCGCACACCGTAATGTTACAAGCTGACTATAGGTCTACAAAAAACAAAATAAGAGCAAAAAATAGCGTTTACGGATACCACACATCCTAATGTAAACGCTGACACTACAGGTCTACAATAAACAAAAGAATATAAAACCTACACCTCACTACAAATAACATGCAGAGTTCTATGAAAAGGGAAGGTAGGAAAAGTATCAATTATGATAATAAAATTACATTTCCTTAACACAAATAGTGTACAGTAGGCCTACTTCATGTATTTTACAAAATAATGTTAAAAATAAATTATAACTAATATAACCCTTTTATTTAGTGAGATATTCACAGAACTTCTATACTTATGTATAAATAACTATATAGGCCTGTTGTAAATTATTTTAATTATTAATTTAATAACAAAAAATAACTTTAAATGATATCAGTATGTGGGGACTCCAATCACTTCCTTATTATAACCTGAAAATGGTTCAAATGTAATAAGAATTATTTTTTTTTTTAGGTTAAAAGACGAAAAATACAGAGTTTACTCATTTTGGTTACAATATTAACACATACATAAACAAGTTGAAGGGCCATCGTGGTACATCCCCAGTACAATCATACAATGTAATAATAGCATATCCTATCTACTATGTCTACTCGTTTATGATCTCATTATTTATTAGAGAGATCGTTACTGATTTTTAGAAAAGTTGCCAAAAAATAGTCAAGAAACCTCCAATAATTGGCGAAAACATTTCTCTATTGTAAATCATCACAGGTTTTAGATAATTCTATTGTGAACAACTCTGCTCTCTTGAAATTATACTTTAATAAACGTTATAAACAAGTCAAATTACAAAACAATAAAAAAACATTTTAACCAAATTTAATCTTGTTTTTAACGATTTTGCCTCAAACACTGGTTGGATGGATATGTTTTTGGATACCCGGAGATAAAATATTTTAAGAAAAAAAAAACATTTTGTTTAATGCTATTAGAGCACATTTCTGAGGGGGAAAACACCTATTACGACTTACCTGTACCGTAGTTATCGTTAGTTAAACTTTGACAATGAATGCATTTATAATACATATAAAAATAAAAATATACCAAAATAAATTTTCATAGGAAATATTTTGAAAAAAAAACTATATGGACGTTTACAAACGTAAAAAATAAAATCTAAAAGAAGATCAATTTCAATAAAATATATATTTAACTAACAACAATCTACATAAACTACATTACGCGTTTGTATTTCATTTAAAGATGCTTTCAATACATAATAAATCAATTTTATTATTGCAACTTTATAAATTATTCTATAATTATCAAAACATAAAAAGTTATAAAGAATGTTGAATAGAAACAATAGAAATTATAGAATTACATGATGTCAGTAAGTAGATTTATTTTACGTTTACAGAATTTATTGATTTTTAATTCCAGTTTCTTCTAAAGCGGACTTTCTTAATGTATGTTGAACTTATCTCTCCGTAATAAATATAACCAATTTTCACTCATTAGATCAGTTTATAATTTAACATAAAAAACTTCATCTTTATAAATAAATAAAGATGTTTAATGTGTCCGTTTTATATTTAAAGTATACATTTCCAGAATTAGTTTTGATTATTTAATTATTCAAATTAATTGCGTAAAATTCAGACAAATATGTTTGTTTGAATTATGAAATTGTATTTGTAATGTTGCGTGTGTACATACATCAGTATGAGACGTGTGACTGTAATGTTAAAGCGACATTAGTGAAATTCATACGCTAACCGATAATGTTCTAGAGTCGCTGCATGGAGTCACATATGAGTATTAGTTGAATAATGCAAACTAACATAACCTAACCGATACTCTTCTGGGATCGCTGCAAGGAGTCCCATATGAGTATTAGTTGAATAACTCCAACTAACATAACCTAACCGATAATGTTCTAGAGTCGCTGCATGGAGTCACATATGAGTATGAGTTGAATAACGCAAACTAACATGACCTAACTGATAATGTTCTAGAGTCGCTGCATGGAGTCACATATGAGTATGAGTTGTTAAACGCAAACTAACATAACCTAACTGATAATGTTCTGGGGTCGCTGCATGGAGTCACATATGAGTATGTGTTGAATATCCTAACCTAACCTAACCGATTATTTTCTAGGGTCGCTGTATGTAGTCCCGTATGATTTGAATAACCATTAACAATAAATGAGAGCAGATCATGTTAATGAAGAATTTCGTATTTTTATTTATTCCAGCATTATATTTTTTGTTATTTCTATTCGAAACGCACGAAGTGTATTAACCTTTTCATAACTATCAATCCATTTAAAGCATAAAAGAAAGTAACCCTGGGTAAAAATACCAAGAAGTTGTTTCTTTTTTTATAATAGACTACTCGTAGGTTCGGGGAGGTAATGAAAGTACGTTTTCTTTGATAGAATGAAGTTACAACACAAATTCTCACAAATAGTCTGTTTATTTATTCAAATACGTTTTTAACGACAGAGTCACTATTCTCAATAACATATAACTATATATCGTGCATCATAAAATATTGAAAAACTTTTGAATAAATAAACGTACTATTTGTGTTAAAGTTTTATTCTATCAAGTATACCATCTCACAAGTCCAGCTCAATAATTATTTACGTTTTCTTAGTTTAAGACTTTTTTTGCTGAAGTAACTGAGAAAGTTTGTAGCATTCTAAAACTCATAAATATAATCTGCAGATAAATTATCAACCCAGTTTCCTATCACAGTACATTCTGCCCTTGACAAGTGCTGCCGCGTAGTAACCGTCATCAGTAATAATCGCCTGATCTGTCTAAGTACAAGGTACAACGGCAAGCGAGCCTACCTTGAAGAAAATACGTACTCACTCATGTCCTTGGATTCACAATATGTAGTCAAATTTTTCATCACTCTGGTTAATTCTAAATCAAAAGCTACAGTATGCCAAAGTAATATTTCAGTTCTATCAAAAATGTAATAGTTTAATTCTACAGTTCAGTGATGTGTTTTCTGGTGTTCTAAATAAAATAGTTGTTTAAATTTTCACATATTACGGCACATGTTCACGTGAACTTTCAACAGGATTCCAGGTAACCAAATTTACAGATTTTACCATATTATAAATTTTGTTAATGTTTTAAACTTTATTCATTAAGATATGTATTTCATGTTTTATTTAATATTCAAAGTTCTTCAGAAACTAAATAGTTATAAAAATTTTTCATTTCTTAAAATATAGTTTACAAGACCTTAAGCAGTCAGACTTTAAGTTTTGAGCAGTTATGTGAAATTAGAGCAAACTGGTAATAAACATTAAACAATCAGAATATCTTATTAAACATGTCAAATTAAAACTAATTAAAGAAGTCTCTTCTAGACCAGAATATTTGTTTTACAGATTTTTACAGATTTTCCAAGTTACATACAAGCTTTACTTTAAACAAAACCAAGTATTTATATACAGCTTTATAACCATCTAAGAATCATTTAATTATAAGCTCAATGAATTTCTGTGTTTCAATCAATATTCTCTAATTTTGACAAAATAACCAGATATTTTAATTAAAGAATCTTGTTCTACAACATGTCTGAATTTGCACAAATGCTAGTAAACGTGTTTTTTGCTTTAACTAATGCTGGTCGGAGAAACACATCGAACTTGCTTGATTTTGCATACTCCAGCAAAATGGTGTATAGCATGTTTCTGCCTGTTCTTTTAAACATGTTTCATATAGCAAATCAAAAAATTTCCAAGTGCACAAAAGTGACTTTTGAAAACTGACTTTACAGAACTTTGTTTAAATATATATATTGTACATGTACCTAATCTGGTTTAGTAAAATGTGTTCTTAAAACTGTTATTTAAATGTAATCTTGTATAGCTATTTATAATTTAAGAAAAATAATTGGGTGGTGTTGCATGCAAACTTTTCGGTCCTGACAACCTCCAAGAGGTTATTTCTAAATTCATAAAAATTGACGTCAATTTAAAAATTTCAATATTCTAAATTTCACCATTTTCTTTTTTTTTTAATCTTCTCATGTCATAAACAATTTTCTCTTTATTTAAAATATATATATATATATATATATATATATATATATATATATATATATTGGCCAATTAGTATTTAAGAAATTTAACAAACAAAATCATGTTATGTCATAATTAATCTAATAATGAACTTGTTAGAATTAATATTTTTTTTTTGAATTTAAAATATCAATCTCACTTATAGAATCTTTTTATTGTTAAATTTTGTAACTGTTTATATAAACTACAAGGGGGGATAAATATCAGAATCTATTCATCAATATTTTTTTTATATATATATATTGTAATTTTACATTAAGGGCGTATAACTTTTTTTTTAGATTAATTGTAATCTTCTTAATTATCAAGCTTTTGCTTATAATAATCTATCTTAGGATGTTTTTCAGCTTTGTAAATGGTAAAATCTGAACCGTCGAAATTTCTTTCTTGTTTAATAAATTTGAGCCTTGTTAATTACTAAATTTGTCTTTGTTTTTTTTTTATTTTTCAAACATTGTTACCATTTGGTTCCGCCTTTTGTTTAATTTAAGTCGCCTGGTAACATGTTTCTGGTAGCAGAGCGTGGTTAACTCTAAATTATAGAGTGGTTAATTTTAAAATTCTGGAACCGTGGTTAATTTTCAAAATTTTGTCTTGGAACCATATAAATTTAAAATTCTTAAAATTTTTCTTAGTGTTAAACAAGGCTCATTTTTCATGTTTTTGCAGCTTTCTCGACTACTGTACAACTATTGCTGATGAAATTTTTTTTTTATATTTAAATCTATATAAACCTGTTAGTCTCTTTTTATTTATTTTTCATATAAACACTTTACACAAAAACTTCCAAACCAATTTTGATAGAATTTGTTTTTCTTTATTTTTCTCTACTTAAATAAATTCATTTTTAATAGATATATATAACACACTCTAGTCATTCACTGAATTTGATCCAGACAGGCGGGGCTCATTCGGGAATTCAAAAAAAATATAAAATAAATAATAAAACCCAAAAATAGATAGAAACAAAAAAAAAACAAAAAAAAATATTCAAAATTTCCATTAAAATTTTCTCGAGTTTACTTTCGCTTGTCTGTATTAGTTCATACTTACACACACACATATACACAACAATTACACAACATACATAATTCTCGAGTCATCTTTTGGTCCTTTCACTTCAATTTTTTTGTGTCATCTTAAGAGAAATTTTTTTTTGCCAGTTTCTTAACTCTCATCAGAAAGAAACAAACAGGCCAACCATGTCGTCCTATATACAAAAACTGGGCTCCTATAATTTAGAATGAGTGTTCAACATTTCAATTATCAAGAAAGTAGCACCATCTGCATCAACCAGTCCACCGCCATTTCGCGCATTACTCATGATGATAAAAAAAAAATAAAAATAATTTTCTCTCAAGATGACAGATAAAATTGAAAGCGAGCTCAGTGTTCTTTAGTGCGTCTACTAATCTCAGCAAATCTACTGCCATTTTACCTATTGCTGATGAGAGTATTAAACTGGTAAAAAAAAAATTTCTCTTAAGATGACACAAAAAAATTGAAGTGAAAGGACCAAAAGATGACTCGAGAATTATGTATGTTGTGTAATTGTTGTGTATATGTGTGTGTGTAAGTATGAATTAATACAGACAAGCGAAAGTAAACTCGAGAAAATTTTAATGGAAATTTTGAATATTTTTTTTTGTTTTTTTTTGTTTCTATCTATTTTTGGGTTTTATTATTTATTTTATATTTTTTTGAATTCCCGAATGAGCCCCGCCTGTCTGGATCAAATTCAGTGAATGACTAGAGTGTGTTATATATATCTATTAAAAATGAATTTATTTAATTTATTATTTAATACGTAGATTTCTATAAAATTAAAAAGGAATATACGCATTAGTGTTGATCTTACAGGGGGGAGGGAGTTACGTCACACAAAGTAAAAGAAAAAAAAAACATTAACAGGGTTGTATAATATTACAATCCAGTATTTCAAATTAGATACCAACAAAACCTTAAGGCCTATTTACAATAGCAGTTACAGGTAAATGGTAAAATAATCATTTGAAATGAGTAACTTGTGGAAACGTCAATCACCAAGAAGGTTTGTTTACAAATAACAACTGATAATGATGTCTTGATAAAACAGTCATTGAAATGTCGCTGTGTTACTAATAAATTGCGGAAAATTTTGTGTTTCCTTTCATTTTGAGTGTGGAAAACTACTTGAGAATATATTTATCGTATTCTCCTTCCTAAAAACGTGATTGGACAAAATTAGATTCAAATTATTGGATCCAATTTCTTTTACAATTACTTATAAAAAAATGGGATTCAGGGTCTAACCTCTTTATTGTTAAGTTCCTTTGTCATAGTTTATAGAAACACAATGAATATTTTTTATTTTAACTACATCCGTACACTACATCTTTTTCAGTAGAAAATTATTAAAAGAAAAACGAAATTGCTGATAATATATAGGTTTTTTTATTACATTTTGTAATAAGTCGATACGTGCCATCATAATACAATTAAATCAATAAAGACCAATATAAATAACAAAATTAACAATAGATAACAATAGGAATTTTGATTTTATAGCAACAAATTAGAACTGTATTATGAAATCAACAAGTTCATAAACGAACATATATTTAAGGATTTTTACCAAAAATATAGAAAGATTTATAGAACAGTTTTCAATATTGATAAATCGTACGAAATTAATACAAATATAATATCGTCAAATATTGCCAAAACATCTTGGGACATAAATAAACCAAAAACTAATAACAAAAAGTAAATAATGTAACATTTTTAATAAATAAACAATATGAATTGATGATGGGTTGAGGGATTTGTGGTCAAAAGTAAAGTGAGATCTTAGATGTATGTTATAGCCTAAATGTAATAACTTCAAAATTCGTCCTAACCTAATAATTTAATTAACTTAAAGATTTTGGAAATTTTAAATGAATAAAATAAAGCACATTATAATAACTACAGCTAATTTAAATAAAACTAACCATTTCAAAAACAATAATAACAGTAACTTTACTTATAACCTAAAATGATTGAATAAAAACGTTTTATTATTCTTTTGTAATTTATTTCATGTTTAGATAATTATTTTTAATTCAAATTCAATGTATATTGTGTATTGTTTTATTTAAATAACAAACTGGTTGAATAGGATAAATTCGGTTAGTTTTAATGTTTACAACGAATTATTACAATAAAGTGGAACAGTGCGAACTGGCGGCGAAAGTTAGAACTATCGTTGAAATCTAGGCAGTGATATATAAAAACATAAATATATAAAAAGTGAATGTGGATTAATTTAAACCTTTTTTAAAACAATTTTAACTTCAGATATGTCTACAAACTAATAAATAATGTTAATATACTATTTAAAATGACTATGAAAGGACATTTGAAAAAAAAAATTTATATGTTTGAATGCACGGCCATACGCAAAGCCGATAGTGGAAAAATATACCAGTGATGGCGGGACAGCATTGTAGCCCGGGTTGTTGAAAGAAAAAGTAATTTATAAAGAAGCTGTGGTAATACAAAAAAAATTAATATCGTCAAGAACTTGAACATTTAAACAAATTCAAAATTATTTATTTGGACTGTAGTGGGTATAAAGATTTAATTGTTATAAAAAGATTTGAACTATAAAAATTGTTAATATTAAGATGATTTGTATATTTTAGGATAGAAGTTTAAAAATGTATGATAGCCTAGTTGCACATTTAAAAATAGCCCGAATCCGAAGATCCGAGATTAAAGAGTAATTTAAAGAATTGAGTTGTTGTTATTTAATAGTATACATTATATTTTAAAGTAAAGTAAACGTGCTAGAGCAAAACCCAACTTGACTAAATTAATAATAATAATAATAGCTGTGTTATTATAATAAATTGCCAACAGAATTAGAAATAAGCTGTAAAGTATGTTGTTATCAGAATACAGTTTCAAACACATTTAACAATTTCTTTAGCAATATTGGAGAATCGGAAAAAACAAAAGTATCAGCTGTTATGGGGAGCATTTGGAACATAAGTTTTTTTCCCTATTTTGTTACAGACAGAAATGGTGGAAGTGCCAGGAGGTCCACGAGTACCACAACCAAGTTTACAACGAACCACTCCACCCACACCTTCGTCTGTACAACCCTCATCTCCAGCACCGACACCTACACCTACTCCTAGCTTTTACTTATGTCAGCAACAGTTGCAAATGCTACAGTTGCTTCAACAAAATGCTGCCAATCTTACACCTCAACAACAGGTAAAATACACTTGGTTTGCATATTTGTTTTAGAGACTCTCTTAGGAGGTTTACACACCCAATGTTAGGGTGTTTATTAACAAAAGAAGAAGACGATATAGGCTTAATATATATCCTTTAATAGTGAGTTTTATTAATATAATTAATTCTTGGTTATCCTTGGTAAGCGGTCACAGATAAAGTAAAATGGGCGATAACAAATAATTGCTATAGATCATCTCCTCAAAAAATACAATTTTATAAGTTCAAAATAATTAAGATCTGATAAAGTAAAAGTATAGTAACTGTATTCATTACCTGTACGAATATACATCCTGATGAGGACTAAATTACAAGTAACCAAAGAAAAAAGAATTTCGGACGTAAATATTTCTCTGAGACAAATATTCAAAACCTTCAAGGGTTTCTGTAGTAATCTGTTCCTTACGAAATTTTTTTACTGAAAGTTAAAATGTTTCATGAAACTATTCGGTAAAAATTGACTTATTAGTCATGCACACTCAATTTTGGTTTTTGTGTATGACAAGAAGGCTTTTATGGGGAGCATTTGGATGCAATCTTCCACGATGCCTTCACCTGTGTCGGGTAAAAAGATCACCGAGGTTTTAAGGCAATTAAAGTCAAATATTCCTCTGATTTTGATTGAATTTCCACTTGGCTCATAAAGCAATGTTCAGAAGAACTTTTAGAGGCCCTAAATTTCATATTTTAATAAGTTCATCTTTTTCCGAAGATACTTTTCCCAGTAAGTTAAAACGGACAAAAAAATGTCCTCTTATTTAAAAATGGTGAGTAACTTAATATTAATAACTTCGA
The DNA here is from genome assembly GCA_963513935.1 of Aphrophora alni. NCBI lineage: Eukaryota > Metazoa > Arthropoda > Insecta > Hemiptera > Aphrophoridae > Aphrophora > Aphrophora alni. Next base: position 27,817,290 of record OY740767.1, on the reverse strand, counting down.
CCAGTGTTCCTTACTGCCAGTGTTCAGCAAAGTATTTGAGAACTCTTCTTATCAGGCTGATAGGCTTCTTGGAAAAGATTCAAATAGTTGGTTTGGCTAATTAACCAGTTGTTTTTAGCGTATATATATAAAAAGCACATAGAGTTGTATCCATCCCAGATTGACGATATTTATTATAAAGTCCAAAGACAGAATAACCCGATCATTTTAAGTAAAAAACTTGTTCATAAAAATTATAACTTTAACACACAAGCAGCATAAAAGGATTGAACAGATAAACCCCAATCACCTATTCATCCCCGTGTTCTAAACACATCAAAAATTTCCTTTTCTGACAGTTAAATTAACTAACTTAACAAAGGTCTAAATTAAAACATCTCCTATAATTAATTATAAGCATCGTATAATGACAGAAGCAATCAAGGCAGAAGCGGTAATTAAAATTTTACCAACTGCGGAATACCAAATCACGGCAAGAGTAGCCATAAATAATAAAATAGTCAAAATTTTAAAAACTCTTTGCACAACCAAAATAAGGCCAAAACATAGGCCTAATGTATCGGATAATCGTGTAGCAACAAGCATAAAAGACAAAATAGTTGCTCATAATGCGTTAATAACCAAGGCCGATATGGGCAATTCATAGTGGTTATTGACCGAACCGATTACAATAACAAAGTCTACGAATTCTTTAATGCAAACAATATAAACAAACTACCCAAAGACCCGACATCCAAATAGAATAAATCAATAAACCAAGCTCTTAATAATTGCAGTAATAATCTCTTATCAGCTAATTGTATTCGTGGTTTAAAAATGTTCAACACACATGCACCTTGTTTTAAATTGCTTCCTAAATTGTATAAATATGACGTACCAATGTGACCGGTCGTTAACTTTACAACAGCATCTAGTTACAGAATTTCTAAAGAATTGGATAAAATCATTAGGACCACTTTGTTTTTATCAACGACCATCGCCTAGTAAATAATCTGGACCTGGTTAACAAGTGTCAAAAACTGGTCTCGTTTTATATAGTGAATCTGTATACAAACATCCCCGTCCCAGAAACAATAGAAATTTTACAGAATAATTTAGTAGAATATTCCAATCTTGCCCGTAAAGCCATAGGGGAGCTAATCTCTCTCATCAAAGAAATGCTTTCTCAGAATTATTTCTATTTTAACAGGGAATACTTAATACAAATGACGGACGAGTCATGGGCTCTCTGTTGTCCAGCATCATATCAGAGTTTCTAAGCTACTCGTAAATTGAAATTTCACTACTTTAAATCAACATTGGAACAGATTAGTAGATTATCATAGATATGTTGATGATACGATCATCTTATTTAACTGAAATAACAGGCAGTTACAACTCTTAAACAATTTTAAGAATAACACGCGACCTACCCTTCGATTCACATTAGAAATATAATCCATTTACAGTCTAAACTTCCTCGATTCCATTTAGTTTTTATTAACAAAAGCCATAATGGCCTTATTTCTAAACAGGTTCCGCTGATAGGATTGTCCGATAGCTACATTTATGAGGCTTGAGTTAGTTTTCGTTTATGTAAGTTTTTTTCTCGGTGTATTATTTTTGGCTCTTCCTAATTAAATTTTTGAATTTCGGACCAAATATATTCATATTTCGACAGTGCACTTCATCGTTGTATATATATTTTTAAATTATTGGTTCTGGGAATCTTTGTTTTGCCTTAGTAGCTTTGACTACTCAGGCCTAGACTTTAGTACTTTCCTTTGATTATAGATTTAATTTTAGTTTCCAACATCACCGAAGACTACTAGGCTATGTTGGTGTTTTTCTCTTTTATGTTTTAGTTTCACGCTTGATACCGAGAGTTGATTTATATTCTCGAAACGTTAATTTTATTAATTAATTTTCTATACACAAATGATGACAAATGTCAAATTAAGCCATATTAATAATAATAAAATTATTCATGATGTTCATCATAAAAAAAGCAATAGATTTGGTGATTTTTTTTTTTTTTTTTTACTACCGCCATTTTAAAAATGTACAAAATAAAGTCTTGGTGTTTAGGTTAGGTTAGGTTAGGTTATAGGTTAACTTATTCCTGTATAAACAAAATTGGTTTAAATAAATGTTCATACAATCGTGACACAAAATCCCGTCATTTTCTAAATTGTAAATTTGTTTAGAAAAAAGATAAAATCACCAAAAGACTCACTCAGAACAGTTGATAAACTTTAAAATTAATAATTATTCTATTCATAGAAATATGAGGTACGCAAGCACTAGTAAATAGATAATTATTCAAAATTAATAACAAATTAATATTAACATAATTTGTGTTTGTAAATTGAAACACAAAAACTTTGGTTTATTTATTTTAACAAATTAAAACACATTAAAATAATTGAAAACTAACTAATAGATGTTCAAGTGATGAAATCTAGGATTGCTTCATGAAGATAGTCTCACTTACGTCTTCCCCTGTAAAATGAAAGAACATATAAAGTATATGCCTTACAGCACTAAAATTAATATCACTAACTAAATTTAAAACTTGCATTATGAACATAGAAAAAAAAAGTTTTAATTATAAATATCAAAACTTTGTTTAAGGTTTAAATAAATTTTGTTTTTTTTAAATAATTATTTATATTATGTTATTATTATTATTATAAAATACATATTAATTTCTAGACTTTTGAAACTGTATTATAAGAAAATGAATAAATATGTATACTCTAAATTAAAAAGATAAAAGAAAGGGATTTAACCTAAACACTACGTGTACATTCAGATAGGGTTTGCTACACTCCTAGGAATTCACTATAAGTTAGCCAATGAAGGATCAAATATTTTGAGTTTTTGAATAATAGCCTAGGTTTTTCTTTGGGGGATTTTTTGCCCTTAACTCATTTTTGAATCACTGCTAATTTTGGACAACTACAAAAATATACCCACCATTTCAAACTTTCGCTTTCTTAAACATTCATTTTATTTTATTCCATATACGTATAAAAAATTTGTTTTATGGTAGAAAAATTAATCTGATTTTTTTTTCGTGAAAATATTCTATTTATGTTCAATGATCCCAAAAAGTGGGGTTTGATGTGGTATCTTTTGTTTGTGTAATGATATAGAGCTGAAGAGAGTTTGTGGATTTGTATTAAATTTGATATTTAGGCATATTTTGGTCATTATTCGAGGCACCTTCCCCCATTAAATATAATTTTATTTATTTGTTTTTAGTTATATATATATATATATATATATATATATATATATATATATATATATATATATATATATATGTGTGTATTTATTTGTATTTACTATCTAGTATCTCTAATTACATTTATTATTCTGTTCATCTTTTAGTGATACTTCAAGAGTTGGTCAAGAAAGTCCTGATGGAAGGATTTAACGCAATACTACGTAGACAAAGGTGTAGATCCAGTTAGGGTCCCTCGGGATTACTACACCCGTACTCAGTATAGATCAGTTCCTTAGGGTACAAAATGTATCTTCTCTAAAAATATCGAGCCCAAAATTAACGATTGAAAGATAAATAAACGATGAGCATCGTCCTCATAGTAAGTAATACGTAATAATCGGGTCTAGATTTTAATCAAATGTTGCTAATACGTGAAAGTTTATAATCAAACCTATGAAATTAGTTCGTGTTGTAACTTGAAATATAAAGATATTAACCCTGAAAACAGTCGAATTCGAATCCGCCACTTTAAAAAATTTGTGTACTAAACTTTTTGGGTCCTCAAAACATACATTCTACCAAACTTTATCAAAATAGATTTAAAGTAATTTAGAACAAAACAAAACAATTTTCAGTTTCTCTGCTATATCAGCTTCACTAATAAATATTTAGCTTTATTTGTTCAGTACGTGAGTGTAACAAATGTTGTGAAATTTTTGTATTCCCTTTATTGAGTCAATCCCCAGCAATTTAGATTTATTTTCCACCATCGCTTTATAAACTCCATTTTTCTTAATCTTTATATCAACTATCAATTTTTCTTGATCCCTTTTCAAAACCCCACGTTTTAATTGAACATTTATTAACTCACCACCCCAATAACAATCATAATCACAACCTCTTCACCTTTTTCATCATCCACCCCCTTCTTTCCCCTTTGGTCCTGAAACCTACATTATATAAAAAAAATCGTTTATATTTACGAAGCTAAAAATCAAGGGTTATAGGCATAGAGTAACGATTAGGCTTAATGTAATATATGCGTACCCTGAACTACTAGAAGAAGATTGAGCACTAGCTTGAGCAGAATTAAAAGATGTACCCTCTCCGCCACAACCATTAAATCCACAACTCCCTCCTCCGCCACAACCGCTAGGTCCACAGCCACCTCGTCCATATCCACCTCTTCCATATCCACCACCTCCATATCCACCACCTCCATATCCACCACCTCCATATCCACCTCTATGTTTGTGTGATCCACCTCCACACTTTGAACAAAGTGTTCTCTTTTTCCTCGTAAGTGTTGGTACACTTGGTTTCTGCTCTTCCTACAACAAGCAAAGCACAAAAGAGTTTATTTAAGGAATTTATTTCTAATTTTAATGTTTGCAGGAATCAATGATAATTTATTTGTATAAGGTGACAGATTAGTTGTTACAAGTACAAAATATTACAAATTGTAATACACTCCCTCACTATATCGTAAGAAATACAATGGTATAAACTGTAGTTTTCATTTCAAAATGTAGGATAGTTTTTTCTTTGAATGGTTGACTATATTTTTTCAAATTTCAAATCGATTCACAGATGGTTTAAATAAACTAATACTTATGTCTGGAAGATTTCTGGCGTTTTACTGTTTGTGTATTTTCTTAATATATGGAACGGATTGTGATATCGAGTCCAAATTGTGTATACGTACTTAGATAATACTACTTGGTGTGTACAAAATGTTTTTAATTTAAACGAAACCATTTCAAGATGAAAGTATTTCTAAAATATAACAAATAAAGAAATAATTTAATTTCTTAACGAAAATACAATATTTAATTTTTTTGAAGGTTGTAAGATAAGTGATTTATCGATAACAAATATTTTTATTCGTAGTTGATTTTGGAAATAGTAAATAATGTTTTTTTTTATTGTTTTTAACAAACAATTCTAAACTTTGGAAGCACAGTGAAACTTATGGTCGTTGTAATCAAGTGCGAAGAAATTATTGTTATTTATTGATTATGTGCAATATAAATAATTATAGCGTTGTGTTTTTCATATAAAGAGGGTGTTATGTTATTTATAAATGTTTTTGTTAAGTTGACCGTTTTCAGAAATATCACCATTGTTTGAGTTGTGAAACTAAGAAATATATTTATACTCATAGTTTATATGTATTGTTATGATTGTTTAACAAGGATGTTTAAACAAGATATCGATCAGTAAGGAGATTTGAATTTTACTGTTTTATTATAGGAATAAACAAAAAGTATTAAGAATTTCGATTAAATATGCTGTCAACAAATGAGTATATGTTATTCTTAAACCTTTTTTTCGTTTTTATTAAAAAAGAGTATTGTATACGTGCTTCTTTAAATAAAGTATACTACACTATAGCTATTTACAAGTGCATTTTCACTGTAATGTCATATGGGGGAGAAATCAATGTTAAAATTTTCATGGATATAATTTTTTGTGTCAAATCAAAAATGTCAAATTTTAGTTAATTAAAATTATGGAGTAATTGGCAGAACATTTAAAAAAGATCATTGACTGTTGTTATTATATTAAATTTCTATTGCATACAAAGTAAGGTTAGAACGAATTCATGACGTAATATATCAGGTGAAAGATATATAATGAAACGCGTTCTAACTTACCAAGTCTTAAAATTTAGATTTAAACTAGGTCCAAAATTAGGCAGTGGAATGGCAAATTGGATTCAGAACAGCTAATATCTCATTAGAGAATTATCGGCTTACAAAAGAGAAAAAAACAGTGTAAACCGTCCTAAAAGTTTGATTAACGAAAAATATTTCAAATGAATGGGATTTTAAAACGGTTCAGTATCAAGTTAAAATCCGTTCTATAAACGATAAAGTTTTAGATCTGACATCAACATTCATTCCTTAAATATAAGTTTTCATTTTTTGAAATACTAACGACAAAAAGACGTCAAAATAAACGTGTCCGGAGTTAATTCTTCGGATCATATGCTTCCTTTCCCGTACATACGTAGTATACAGAAAGTTATGACATGAGTCAAAAAATTAATGTCGAGTTTTTGCGGATGTATCCGTTTTGAAGTTTCATGAGTTTAAAAAAATGGTTTTTAGGTCTGCAGTGTGTACAACGCTATACAGCTAAAACCGGTAGACAGATTTTAATTAAATTTATAATGTGAGCATATTTTGGTTTTGTTGGAACTCTTTTCTTCATTTTTTAGAAAAAAACTCAAAATTTGGGAGCAGCTGACATTAGGAAAAACACAAAATTGCAACCAGCACTAACGAGTTTCATCAAATTTTGTTTATACTCGATAAGGACTCGATGAAAATTTAACAGTCGATGTCTCAGAAAAAGTCGGTTTGTAAGTTAGGGGGGGGGGATTAAAAAATGGAGAATTTTGTAATATGTTGGAATCGATTAGACCGAAATACATTCAAATTTTAGTGAAATGAAAAATAATACAATTCAGGAATAATTTTGAAAACATTATTTCGCTCCCGCGAGAAGCCTCTCCCGCTTGCCAAAAGTGATAAGCTTTTATCAACTCGGAAGCCAATTTCTCAAGTAACGAATGTTCAGAAAACTCGGTGCCAATATCATTTATAGATTTCATACCTTAGGAGATTTGGGAAATCTAACCCTTACCAAACTATATAATGTAATGTGTTTATCAGATACAGTGTACAGTAAAGCCGTCTATCTGTGCGCGCAGGTTGGTGGTTGGGTTGAAAGGCGAGAGGAGGTGCGGGGGCTCTTTTCTAAAAACATAGGGTTTTCAGTCGAAACCTTCGTTGCCGGTGATAGATTTATAGACCCTCACTTTCACCGTCCATCTGCTGGGCTACCTGGCCCATTTTGTTTTGTTACATCTTAACCCTAGATTACTACTCTTAGTTCATTGTTACGTGATCACTATTCATTCATATATTTTACTACATTCTGTTTTTATTTTTATTATTATTTTTTAAACTTTACTTTACTGTTATTGTTAGTTTTTAGTGTGTATTTTACTTTATTGTGTAAATAGTGATTTTAGAGTTCAAAGTGTTTGATTTAGCTACTAAGTGTATATTATTCACTGCAAGGAATGTGATTCTCAGTGAAGACATGACTCTAATTTTGGCATTTTTGGCATTCTACCTAATGAACTTATTGTAAATCATTTTTCTATTTTTATATAAATTAAACACTTATAAATGATGTATTTTTTAAATATCCGATTAATTTTTCCAATAAAATAATATTTATATATTTTTTCGATTTTTTTCCAAGAATTATTATTTTTTTTTAAAACGTACTTGTAGTGGTATTAAAAGACATATATTTACAGTTAAAATATGTAGGAGTTTATTGTTAAATATTTTTAAAAACACTTAAAAACAATAAAGGATTTAATATAAAAAAATAGTCAACACTAAAGTAAAGTTAAAAAAAAAACAATAAAAATAAAAACAGAAAGTAGTAAAATTTACGAATGAATAGTGATCACGTAACAATGAACTAAGAGTAGTAATCTAGGGTTAATTCTTGACTAACGTGTTACGTTTTAATTTAGGTTGTTGTAGCCACACCTGAATATTTCTTATTTAAATGTATGTTTATTTTAATTGTTAAAAACAAAGTCTATTAACATAACTTACATTTATTTACAAATACATTTAATTCTTGAATAACGTGTGTCGTTTTAATTTAGGTTGTTGTCACACATACAATTTTTTTTGATATTACATATCCATTTAAATATTTTATAATTATAATTTGTGTTTATTTTTATCATAATGAAAGACATGCTAATATGATTTGGTACATTTAATATTTCATAATACTGTAAAACATAGTCTGATATATATTTACATTGCCTTTATAAACATCCCTTTTAGTATGGCATAATAACACAGCACAAAATTAGCGTCGGGTCGGGCGGAAAGGAGCAAACAATGCCCATAGGCTCTCCATCAGTATGTTTTCTGCCAAGATAGTAGCGAAGGGTTCGCGCGCACAGATAGACGGCTTTACTATAACGATCACTCTTCACCTTCACCCCCACCCCTCTTTGAACTATAGTTTTAGAGTAATTCGCATCACTATTTTAGAGTGATAAAAATATCTTGGATAGCTATTACTCTAAAAATGGACAAAATGTATTATTAGGGGCTCAAAATGTCGATAAAAATCAAACTCGATATTGATAAATATTAGTTTAATCGCAATATTATTATTTTTTAATTTTTATTTTATCATATTTATCATTTTCATTATATTATCATTATATATATATATATATATATATATATATATATATATGGCGAGGGTCAGGTCAAGGTTACATAAACTTATTGTTATTTCATGAAGACCTTACCTTTGTCATATCAGGTAATGCCGGTTTCTTTAAATTATCTGTAAGCTGGATCAACAATAATGGTAACTCTGGCTTAGTGTTTTTAGTATCTTCTAAACTGTTCTTTTCAGACTGATCAGGTGAAACCTCTGGAGGGTTCACTTTCGTCGGTAATATCATAATCATCAAAGGCTTAGCTGGAGGTTCCAAGGTGTCAGGAAGGCCATCTTGGCTTCCTCCTGAAAAAAGTAGAGATATACATCCTCAAAACTAATTTAGAAATATAATTTTTATTTCATCACAAAAACAAAAATACTACAGTAAATAGAATACGCTAAATAAAAGTAAAATTACATTCTAAAAATAAATACAAAGATGAATAAATAATGTAGGTGAAATAAATAGGAATCCCATAGGTTAAGCTCGTTGTGGAATTTTCTACAAAATATAGTCTCAAAAGAATCAAAAGTAGGAGCAAATCCAACTCAAACTACATCCTTTTAACACAATATTTTAATAACAAATATATAATTATTATTGAATAAAATAAAACTATCCAATAAATAAAAGAGTCAACTCACTGAAATCTGAGAAATAAAACAAAACAAACTTCCATATAAAACTAACTAAAAAAAGGAAAATATTACTACATTTGTAATTGATTGTTTCAACGCATATTAAAAGTTGTCATTTAGTAATAAAATAATCAAATTATAATCAAAACAAACCGCCTTAACACCACATGAATTTAAATATCTAGAATAAGTAAAACAATTAATGTAATAGGTAGGAGTTATAGTTGATCTAACATTCTATTTACTTAAAACAAAACAAAAATAATTCACACACCCATACAAGTGCATAACTTATCACTAGACCACATTCATCAAATTTTAATTATGAAGGAAAACCAGCCCATCTAAAAGTAGCATATTATACTCAAATCAAAATTGTATTTTAAAATTACAAATTTTTCCCAAAACCACTCTATATGTTTTGACTGAGAATTTCATTTTATTCAATAGTTTAAAAACAATGTTGCGTTATTTATTTTTACTAGTTTAGCCATTTTCATATTATATAATCGTGAAACACTATTATAAAATAATTTGTAATGTAATCTTGTATGTGTCACAGATAGTTTTGAATGTACTCGGAAATAAGTTCTAAAATATACAATCCTGGGGGAAAAAATATGTTAGTATATCCTTACTTTCTCTTATGCGATAGGTCTACAAATTTATGTTTTATTTATTGCTTGTATATCCGTTTTGAGGTACCTAATTCAAAATAGTGGTTTTTAGAATGACGTTTGTCTGTGTAGCGTCGAATGTCTGTCTACAGCACAAACGTGTGATTGCAATCAAATTTGGTTCATTGACCATTTCTTGAGGCACTTTGTAACTTTAAATTTGGGGGTAGCTGTAATAAAAAAAAAATTACGATTATCTTTAAATTGCCTCTATTTTCCTTAACTTTTTCTCAAATGTATTCTAAGAAGCCATACAAAACAAATTGGTACCCGTTTCTCAAAAAAAAAAACAAAAAAACTGTTTCATTAGTTATTGGTAAAAAACAAATAATTGCCGGCGTAATTTCTCAAAATCCGCTTTAACGATTTCGATTAAATTGTAATTAAACGTAAAGTTTATTGACCGCAATTTGAGTAAAAATGACAAAGAAAAGCTATGTGTACACATGTACCCCACTTAGATCTGTAGAAAATTTCACATGAAAAACACTGTTTAAAGTATTATAATATGAAATAATATTATGTTCTTTTAATCATATGAATGTGTAAAAAAGTATACATTTTAAGAAGAACATTGTGAGAAATCTAAATAAAAATTCAATATACTCAACAATTTGTAAGAAACTTAAAACTGAATACGATCAATTATAATTTTTGTAAATTATATAAATAAAATTTATTGGTAGGTTACATTTCAATTAATTTATAGGGTTTACTTTTTTTTACTTTATCTACAAAAATTAAGGAAAATTCCAATTTTTAAGGAGAAAGTACTAATTTTTGAAGAAAAAAATCCTGTTTTTGAAGAAAAAGTCCATTTTTGAAAAAAGGCCTAATTTAAAAAAAAAAGTTCTATTATTGAACACAAAATAGTCCTATTTATGAATAAAAAGTCCTATTTGTTTTTTTTTTAAAGTCCCATTTTATCCTAATTTTCATCCAATGAGATTTGGAAACTTATCACTTATACATTTTTTGACTAAACAAAAAATGTTTGATGGTAAAATTCTTACAACTAACTGTCATAACAACAAAAATGGCTTTTACCATATAGTCATGTCAACGATGGTTTGAATGCATTATTTGATGTTATAAATCAAATAAGTAATTAAAATGAGTTTAACCCGTCCATCTTTAATACTTTCTCATCAGTTTTTAGTGGTATTTTTATATTTTTTTGCACTTAATTGTTTAGAATAATGTTATTTTTGAAGTCTATTAAAAGTTTATTTCAACATTTATTGCTTACTTTTTTATTTATATTTATTTACATATCTTAAAAGTATTAATTGTAAGTCTTCCTTTGATAAATAATACGTAGTGTTATTTTTTTTTAAACTTTTATTTAATAAAAGTTTTGTCACACTTTCGTAGCTTACTACTATATACAGTACACACCCTAGTTACAAATACTCTTCAAATATACAGGGTGTTCAGAAAAATTTCTTGCCATACTTTATGTTCTTGTGAGATGAGTCCAAAGTAAAGAAAAAAAAGTCCTATAAACACAGTCCAGAAAAGTCTCGATTTCCTACAGTCCTTCCCTTTTGTGTTTCCTTAAAATAGTTATAGTTTTTGAAATGATTAGGGTTTTGAATCGAAATTTGGTATAGACCTTTTTCATGGTACATTTTTATCAGTATATCAAGAATCAAAACTGTATCTTATAAATTGTCGTAATGATGACAGTTTGAATTTTTATTATTGAATATCTCTAAAACCACTAACTTTACAAAAAATGTAAACGGCCGCCATTTAAAATATCTATAAGATAAAGTTTTGATCCTTAGTATACTGGTAAAACGTTGTAAAAAATGTGTATAACAAATGTCGACTCGAAATCTTAATAATTTCAAAAGCTTTAATTATTTTACAAAAAAAACAAAAATGTTGAGAAATGGAAAATAAAGAGATTCCAGTCATATGTTTATAGGAATATTTTTGTTTATTTTGATGCATATAACCACCACAAAGTTGTGATCTTCTGAACACCCTGTATATCTCTAAAAACGTTTATTGATATTGTTTGAAAATCATAAGAATTAAAAATATTTTATGTTCAAATAAGGAAAGGTCTTATTGCACAATCTTACATAATGAAAAGGAAATGACATATCAGCTGAGATCTTGACTGACCTAGTTTAATTTTATTTGTATTAATTTATTTTGTGGTTTAAAGGCGAGAAATCTTGAGGTCATCATTCCCTAAAAATGCAATAAAAACCATGAAACACTCTAATAGCTACTGGGAAGAAAACAAAAGTTGATAAAGAAAGACCTGATAAATGAACGAAATTAGATGAAAAAAGTTGTCTGGAGTGGGATTTTCAATTTAATAAACAGAAGAGAAATAAATGATCGTCAAAATATAATAACACATAGCTTAAATCCGTCAACTTTTTATTGTTGCAAAAGTAAAATTTTCATTTTTTTTTGGTATTTCATTACTGTTGAGACCGAAGGTTCTTGGTGGAATTCCATGTTTAAAGATAATAAAACACATTTTTTTTTTGTAACTTCCATAAAAAGTGGAAGTTACAAAATAAAAATAAAAATTATTTTATCATGTTTTTAATTTCATCACTATAAACATTTATTTCACTGTCCTTCTTTTCGCCTACTTTTTTAAAAGTCTTACCTTTACCTACTTTCGGCTCAAACGTCTTAGACCTTCAACATACACATGAGCCCTGAACATACGTCTTACGGTATATATAAACTATGCATATATATCCAAATTATAAGTCTATTTAAGTACTCAAATTTAATATATCATTTAGAAAGTATTCATTTTTAAATATAATTTTACTTCTATTTATCACACTAATACAAATAAATAATTCTAACCTTGTTTGGAGGTATCGGGGATGGTCGCATAGTCATCAGGCGGCGAGATCACCTCTTCAGCACCCACTTGGAGGACCACCACAACAGTCACCAGCACGAAAGACCACATTTCTGCTGTCAAGTTCAGAATCATCAACACTTTTTACTATTTATCCCCTCCAGTTAAAACGTAAACACAAGGTAACACTAAACAACTTTGATTGGTGAGTGTTAAAAAAAATTGACTGCAAATGTTAATTAAGGAATGAGTTTCTCGGAAATACCCTTCAGAAGTACAAATTATTACAAGATGTAGGTCGTGTGACGTCACAGTAATTGTATAATTACAAATTTTCCTTAACGTATCACTTTGTTGGTTAAATGGTGTATTTCATTTTACGTAGATAACTTTTCTTTTATTTTTCTACTATCGTTGCATTTCATTAAACAATGGATGTCTCACGAAGAAACTCTGACACTTTCTGGAAGTGTTCTACTAGTGAAAATAAAGAAAACAGTTCATCTGAACATTTGCCGTGAAATGGTTACTTGTCTGGTTGAACAAAAAAATCATGTCTTTGGAATGATCAGAGTTGAAATTTTGCATATTACGTAGTGCTAAATACCCAATTTGAGCAAAATTATCAATCGATTTCTTTTACTCATATCAAAAAGGCGGCCATTTAAAATGTTTAAAATCGATTAACTCGAAAACCGATAATTTTACATAAAATGTATGGAAAAAATGTTCCTGTTTTAACCACAAACAAATTTTACGTCAAAAAACCGAGTTAACGATAAAGACTGGAAACATTTTTTTGGTAGTTGTCTACAATACCCAAGATTAGCCTAGAATGAAAATTGTATGTGACTTCTGATTTTTTAATTTTAATTCTGAACAGATTGTTATAAATAAAGTCTATGAAAATTATTACAAACTAAACAATCGGTGATTTATTAAAGTAAAACAGATCAGAAATATAAAGTTAAACGGTTTATTTTGTTCTTAATAAACTCCTTTGTAATATTGCAAAAGAACAACGTTTATTACTGATAATAATTTCAAAGGAAACGCAGATTTCGTAAAACAATGTTTTTGGAGTGTCTAATCAATTTACAATTATAGTGCAAATTCCACTTTATTTACTAATGAAGCCACATTTACGAGAAATGTAATGTAGTCGTTTGATGAGCAAAGAAAATCCATATGGTAGCATTGAAACTAGTTTATAACATAGATTTCGTGTGCCGTTATTAATGACAAAATTCTGGGATCATTTGTTTTCAATGAAAACTTTTTAGAACGTTGAAAAATAATTTGCCTGCTCTTTTAGAGGATGTACCTTCACAAAATAGATTGCACTTGATTTTCCAGCACGATGGTTTAACTCCACATTTTTTTTGTAGCTTAAAATCACTTGATCCTAATTTATTGAACTAGATCGGCGAAGTGGACAAACTAATTGGCCGCCGCAATCACCCGACTACGGCATTAGATTACTTCATTTTGGAGCCATAATATATTAACAGACAGTTGGTTGTAAACATAATTACAAAAGAAGTGTCATTCATTAAAATTCACAACGCTGTTGAATTTATATGCAACAATTCTGATATAATACGGAAACCCACCGAAGATATTTTACGTCAGGCAGAATGCTGTGTTACATTGTGAAGGAGGGAAATTTCGAGCAATTACTTTCTTATTTTGTTAGCATTTATCATTTATTTTATTTTTTTATTCTGGTTTTCCGTTATTACAAGCAATGTTCATTAAGTACGAAATAAATCGATTTTCTGCATATTTTATTGCTTAATAAAAAAATGATTTTTTTAAAGTTTGTATTTATTTTTTATAGATTTTATTTACATCAATATAATGAGAATTAAATAAAAAATTGCACAAGTCACAGAAAATTTTCGTTTTAGCTTAATGTTGGGTATGTAGACAACTAAGAAGAAATTAAGTTTTCAATTTTTTGTCGATAACTCTACGTATTATCCTTTGACTTGGAGTAAAATATTTTATTTGGCGTTTTATTTATCTTTTCGGTTTTTTATCTCTTGTACACTTTTTTGTAAAATTAAAAGTTTTCCAAATATTCAATGTTAAACATTTTAAATGGGCGCCATTTTGAAATGAGTAAATCAAATCGGTTAATAATTTTTCTCAAATTGAGTCATTTACCGTTCAAAAGAAGTCAATATTTTTGTTCCTAACACAAAATGGCGGCTTCATAGACAACTAACCATTTTATGAAATATGTTCCTATGTACTTTTTTTTTATTTTCACTAGTAGAATACATTCGGAGAGTTTGTGTGTGTGTGTGTGTGTGTGTGTGTGTGTGTGTGTGTGTGTGTGTTTTCATATCTCGTATGTTATTCAAACTTACGACACATTAAATTTGATATTTTACTAACCCCATCTTCTCTATTATGATAAATAGGGAAGTTATTGGATAGAATAAAAGTCAAACACAAGATCTCACAAAAATTAACTTTAATCAAACACGTTTTAACAACAAAGTCGCCATCCACAATGATACATGAGGTACAATAACTAAACTATAACTTATAACTAAAAGTTATGGCGAATTTGTCGGGGAAACGTGTTTGATTAGTAAAGGTATTTTTTTTAGACATGTTATTTTCGAGTTTAATTCCATCTTATATTATCTAACCAAGTCAAACTCAATAGTTATTTAAAGGGAAGTTAATTAATTTCGATAATGTAATATTCGTATAGTTATGTGATACGGCAGGGCAGAGACACGAGCGAAGCGAGTGTAAACTATCTACGAGGTCAGTTATGGTTTGAAAACCTGTATAACAACTGTTTTTAACCTTGTTTTCCAATTGCTGATCTAGGTAACTCCTTCATCTACAAATACAATTTAAAATTGCCTACTAGGCCCAAGAGACTAATTGTTAGACATTATATTCGGAGTTGCTTGTATTACATTGTACGATGAGGTTGATTAGGTGTCATGATGGCGCCCATCAATTTGTTTTGTTTTATCGTAAATTAAAACAATAATCATGTCAGTTCATAAAGTATACAGTCTATGAGCTGTAGGCTACATCTTGCTTCTAGTTGAAAGGATAAAAGATTATAACATTTCTATTTTAGTGCTATTCTGTGATCACGTGACCTTGGAGATTTTAATACATTTGTTCTTGTAAATTGAATGTGGTTACTTACACAGGGATGTCACTCGTAGGGATAATAATCAAATTCTTTAAGAGTGAATTAAAATGTAATGCTTCTGCGTTGAGATTACGATCAGAGTGATGGTAAATATTATCCTGTAGAAATCATTACTATCTCTATTCACAGGTAGGTTAACTTCTGTGGGAGTGGCCTAGTTCTGAAAAGCGAATATGGTAAGCAAATTTTATATTTCGGTAAGGAAATTTTATAAATCTGGTTAATAGATTTTATATTAAGTAAGCCAGTTTTATATTAAGTAAGCTATTTTATATTCTGGTAATTAAATTTTATGTCCCGGTAAACAAGTTTTATATTCCGGTAAACAATTTGTATATTTCGAAAAAGAAATTTAATATTCCGGTAAACAAATTTGTACCACGGAGAACAAATTTTATATTCCAGTAAACAAATGCTATTTTCCAACAATGAAATTTGAGAAACATACATTTTCGATAGGACATACATTGCTTTGATTGTTTTTTTATAAAGTAAAAATTGTATAAGTTTGATTTCTTTTTTATTTTTATTTTATTTATATTTTTGTTTCTATTTGTTTTTGTTTCGCTCTTTAAATTTGAGATGAAATCAAAATTTAACAACGTCAAATTTCTCTTTGATTTATATTTTAAGGATTCTTAACTGCCACCATTTTGAAAATTGAAGTTAAAATTTAAAATTTGCTTATTAATAAAATTGTGTAAGGTGTTTTCTTAATCGAATTTTTAGCATGTATGGAGAAAATACTATACTGTGCTTAGTAGCTAAAGAGAATTCAATACTTACCATAGTCAATTTTGAACGTTTAATGTTAGTTTTTGAATTCCAAAACCATAAGCATTACACCTAAGAAGGTGTCTTATGTGTCTACCTTGAAAGAGTTTAAAATAGAGCTTTTTTTCTGTTAAAAATATTTACTAATATTTTAAATTTTAAACGAAAAATTAAAGATATGTTCAATCGTTTTCAGTAAAACTTAAACAAAACCTGGAAGATTTATTGTTACTTAGTATGGTTTAAAAATTACATTTTGAAACTCTTAAACATAATTTGCATTAATTTGTAATAAAATTACAGTTTTGACGTAATTATTCATGTTTTCATACTCGGCTACTCTAATAAGTACGTCATTAAATATAAATCTGTATATTTAAAAAGAAGATAGTCCGGTTTATTAGGCTTTAAATTGCTATTTTTCTTTTAATTTTACAATTTATTACTGGAAAATGCCGTCATTTTAGTAATTCATGTTATTAGTTATTAAAGCATAAAAACATCCTTGAACACATTATTCGTGATTATAAGAAAAGGACTGGTGAGTATATTATATTTAATTAGTTGAGGAAAGTATTATCAACTGCATCAATATAACTGATATAAGAGAAGGGTATTTCCAAAATTTATATCCTGGGATTTTGGCGGTTGTAGTTGCAGTTTTAATTAGAAATAAACCATATATTGATATCTGTTTGTGGCATAACTTAAAGAGTAAAAGAGGGAAAACTCTATGTTCCTTCAAGAGGCCTCCTAGAGGACTTTTCAGTCATCTAGTGTATGATTAGTCAGAAATACTCGTTACCGTTGTTCTACATTCTTAACCAGAATTGGCTACTAATTTTCCAGCTACTAATGTTGGGTCTACACTATAAATGTTTCAGCTCCTACGAGGATTGAACCCAGAACCTCTCACTCTTGAAGCTCAAGTGCTAACCAGTAGACCAGCCGCGGGCTGCAAAGAGTGTGAACAACTTAAATCCTCTCCCCGGAAGGGGCTTCCAGCAACCACTCATGTTGCAATACTCTGTGGGAAGATTACTTGAACAAGAGCGTAAAGTAGTTGGGATTTTTGTGGTAGTTTAGCTTCAGCCAAAACAGTTCATATTCGGCTAACTTAAATAAATTGGCTTGTATACCGTGGCTAGCTAACTATTGGAAAGAACATACTTGGTAGTAGAGATAGCGGAAATGTGGTACCACTATTGAGCGACATTTTTCTCATTCCGCTACATTTCTTGCTCGTATTCAAGTAATATCCCAATACTATTATATTATTATATATTATTATTACATATTATGTAAGCGTTTATGAAAGAGATATAATATGGAAACGCATCAGAATTTAATAATTTCATTTTGTTCATTACATACTAATATTAAGAATATTTTATTTTTAAAAAATATCTCCTGAAATTTTGATGGTTGAAAGTGACAGTTTTATTTATAAAGAAAACAAATATTGATATATGATATGAAAACCGTTTGTGCATAACAACAGTGCAACTGAAAATAAAACAGGAGAATAAAAAAATGTTCCAACAACCCACTCATACAGAAATACTCTGTGGGGAAATGAGTTGAACGTAAGCGTAAGTTATGCGTGGTCGTGGTTTGGAAATCCCCTTATGTAGAGTGGCTAACTAAAAGGAAAATGCTGAGAGTGGATTGTAGAGAGAAAACCAAACCGAGAAGTGGTGTATAACAGGAGCAAGTTCCCCCCCCCACTCCACTTCATCCCTTTTTCGTATTCAAGTCATCTCCTCACAGTACATTGAGTTTTATGAATGAGATAAAATATGAAAATGCAACAATCTTTAATACTTACGTTCATTCATTAAAGTGTTTTTATTTTTTAAACAAAGAATATTAGAAGTGAGGAATGTGTTTCTGTACTTTAATCATTATGTCAAAATACACCTTATGCAAAACTTACAGTCAATTACTTTCAAAACACTTTGATTATTTGCCCTTACTTTGTTGTTCCGATTTGTTTCTTAAACTGTAACCTACAAGAGCCTCACAAACAGACAGAACCGAAGAACTTGCAGATCTATTTTGAGGATTTCTTCTGTCAAAATATCCGTAAACGCAAAGATTTCGTTTTGTCTGCCTTCTTCAGTTGCTGCACGATATATGAAGGATATATCTTTCGGCTCGATGAGTATTTAACAAAACCTTTTTGCGACTACTTTCTTACAGATTTTTGAACTTGTAGAAATATTGTATCGCCTACGTCCTAACAGAAGGTGATTTACATTTGTCATAGATTCTACAGTACGCTATTTTCTAACCAAAACTAGAATGCTACTCTGCGCTGTAATACATGTATTAAGAAACTATCAGCGAATATTTCCTGTATTTCTTTAAATATCCTTAAGAATCTGGAATTAATATAAAGTTCG
Source organism: Aphrophora alni (assembly GCA_963513935.1). Lineage (NCBI taxonomy): Eukaryota > Metazoa > Arthropoda > Insecta > Hemiptera > Aphrophoridae > Aphrophora > Aphrophora alni. Next base: position 27,798,269 of record OY740767.1, on the reverse strand, counting down.
ATTATTGCAATCCTTTCTTGCATTTGGGGATAACAAAACTTCAACGCTAAACGGACTGTAGCAGCCTACAATGTTCAACTGACAGCAATGTAACTGAATAGTGTCAAAAGTAACGGATAGCACTTCTATAGGTTAGGTTAGGTTAGGTTAAGTAATTGAATAGTGACAAAAACAACCGATTTAAGCTATAATTGCTGGTAACAATGCACTTATGAACATCAATCTTGGGTTGCTTAATTTTTTCACTTAGTGTATGAACAATAAATTTATACATATTTTTATGTAGAAGTAGAATTATAATATTCTTGATTTTAAAACTTTGTAGACATTTAAAATTTCTGAAAAAAATATATTCTGTTTTGATTTATACTTTTCTTAATCAAAATCCACGATTAATTAAAACACTATTTCAATGTCAAATGTTGAGCTTAACTTATGAGAAAAACTATACAGTATAACAAACACACAGAACACAATTCTCATAAAAAACAAAATAAAATAACATTTATGAGAATTGTGTTCTGTGTGTTTGTACTGTACTATTTCAATGGGAGCTATAAAGGGCAGAAAGTGGACCTTTCTGCCAGTGAAATATTTTAACTAGACAGATGCAAGTTGGTGGTTGTGATTATCTGAAGTTTGTAATTTTTAAACATATTTAACAGTTTTCCGTTTAGTATTCAACTTAAACAGTTCTTTTCAAGACCAAGGTTGGATGGCTTCAAGATGGAGGTAAGTGTACTTTGGAGTCTGCGTTACACCAAACCTATGAGATCATCTCTAGTCTCGCGTATTAAACGTGAGTGAGCTGATTGTATCTCTCAGAACTCCTGTTAACTATAGTACACGCTTTAACTATTATGCTTCGAGGAGCTTTCACGATAATTCTGATGAAACACTGATGAATTATGAGATAAGAGTCATTAGTTATGAACTGTTCAAAACCAAGTACAAATGTACAGTAATATAATAAATTAATATAATAGCGATGACATGTTCTAGTCACACGATACGCAATTAGTTCTGCAAAGGTGTAAGTTCAGCTTACATTAATAGTAGTACAGGGTGTCAGAAAAGATGTTTCTCACTCTCATGTAGATCAAATTTATTACATTTTCAACTGTTATTACTGTAATTGTTTTTATATTACAGATCTACATTTTTCTTACATCGCATTTCCTTATCTCGTCACTTTAAACGAGATAAAGCAGATTTTAAATACCAGTCTTTAAGAAGTTTTATACATTCACTCATTTTTGACTTACAGACTTGTCTCTTTCAACCGAAAGTTCGAAGCTTTAAACATATGTTCAAGAAAAGTAAGAATTGTAACTGTCTATCCTCCTGGATCTAGATGAGATAGAGGGAAGGAATAGCTAGGGATTGGTTATATAAGATTAATTAACAAGACTTCCTTTGACAGGACCTCCTCCAATACTTCTATCGAGTCAAGTGTCTATGCTCTGGCGGTTTCGAAGTTGTACATGTTTAGAGAAGCTAAGACGGTGTCGGTGTCACGGCCCTGCCTGCCGGATCTTGAATTAGAAGAATATAATATTTCTTGAACTTCAAGATTTAAAATTACATTTTTAACAACGTAGAGAGGTACCATTACATGCAGAATTGAAATTTACCCAATTCAATCTATTTAGTGTTTTATAAATTAAATAATACACGAGATAGAAACACAAAACTTTTTTAAATCGCCATTTTGAAATTTGTATTCAATTTTTCTGAATTTTAAAAGGATTCTGTATTAATTAGTACACTATAGTATCTTTATACCAGATTTCAATTGCATAGCTAAATTTTTGTAGCCGCTATCGTTAACTACAACATCGACGGACGGCCATTTTGGAATCACTTTTTCGTATTTCTGAGGACATAAAACGTAAAGATTATTCAAAAGCAGAAGTAGAAATTTGTTGTGATTACCACAATTCCCCTATACTTCATACACTGGATACGTAGAGATACGTAAAAGAATGTGTTTGAGGCTGAAAGGACATGAGCGAAATAAATAAAAAGGGGCAATAGTGTTGACGAACTAACCAACAATCGTATAAATATAAAGTTGTATCATTGAAAAACATCAGTTTTACGTACCCAGTATACAAGGGTTTTTCGACACCCTGTACGTCAGTTGACGTTGCCGTCTGTACGTTAACACGATAGTGACCGAAACAAATAATATACCTACATGAAACTTGGTACATGGGTATTATAGTGTGTTGATGTTGAACTCTCTTGAAATGTAAACAAATCGAATTTAAAATGTCAAATAATTGTACGTCCATCTCGCTCGATTGTCCAGTCTCGCTCCACTATATATACATCTTGTCTGTAGGCCTATATATTATGTATGTAAATACTTTCTCATACTCACAGAAATATTGCACTAACTTTTCACTCACCCATACATACATACAAAACATTTTGAAGACATTTGGATCCATTTCATTCAAGATTTTAATAGTTATCACAAATCAATCGTTTCATTTTTAGAATATAATGATAATGAAAATAATATTATCATTAATTTCAGAAATACAAGAACAATGTATTATTGTAAATAGTACTGTAAGCAAATTAATATTCAAATGTAATTTTTTTTTTTACTAATATACAGGGTGTAACGAAAAAAAAAACATTTTCGGACTATATACATCAAAACCAATAAAAAATGTCAAATAACATTTAGTCGAACTCCTCTTCATTTTCTGTCTATTTGCCATTTTGGGGGGGGGACCTTGTAACTGCAGAAATAGTAAAGATATTGAGTTCAAATTTAGTGTAAGTATTTTGTATTTTACGTTTTACAAGTGAACCAAACACCAAAACTTTATTTTTATAATTTTATAAATGGCGGCCATTTTAAATATTTAACGAAAGATATCTCAAAAACCGTTAACTTTACAAAACACTTACAAGAGACAAAATATTTTTATTTCGTAACGACAAACAAAAATTGTTTTTTTCTGTAAGACAAAGGATAATCAAGTTATCGACAAAAAACTAAAAATACAATTTCTTTGCGATTGTCAACAACAATCAAAACTACTCTAATACCAATACATTTTTGAATTGTTTTCATTTGTATCCATGGAAACCAAGAAAATATAAATTAAATATTGTAATAATGATGAGTTCGCTTAATTAGTGGTACATTTCTTTATTTTATAATTGCTATATGTCCGCAGTTTAAGTAGCTGTGCCTCAGACCCAATTATTGTGATTTGTGTCACAGTGTGCGTTATTTGCCATATTTCTATTATTAGTTGTAAAATAAAAAGTAAACTTGTAAATTGATTTGTTTATTAAAAAATAATATTACATTTTCTTGGTTTCCATGGATAAAAATAAACATAATTCAAAAATGTATTGGTGTTAGAGTAGTTTTGATTGTTTAGACAATCGCCAAGAAATTGTATTTTTAGTTTTTTGTCGATAACTTGATTATCCTTTGTCTTACAGAAAAATTTTTTTTTTTTGTTTTTCGTTAGGAAATAAAAATATTTTGTCTCTTGTAAGTGTTTTGTAAAGTTAACGGTTTTTGAGATATCTTTCGTTAAATATTTAAAATGGCCGCCATTCTGAAAATTATTAAAATAAAGTCTGAGTTGTCGTACACTTATAAAACGTAAGATACAAAATACGTATATTAATTTGTACTGGATAACTTATTTTTCTGTAGTTGTAATAATTTTTTTTTTAAATAGAGGATAGAGGGAAAATGAAGAGGAACTCGACTATATGTTATTTGACATTTTTTATTGGGTTTTTTATCCGAAATGAATAGCCAGTCCACCTTTTTCGTTACACCCTACTTAATAAAGAAAATATATTTATTTTTTGTTTATACAGAACTCACAATATATTAAATTTATATTATAAATACACGTAGAGTATGAACAATTATTTCCAATTATTGCCACTTTATTGCATGGTTATTAAATATGTATTAAATGATAAAAAAATGAACCATTGCATATAATTATTATTTTATTACATTTATTTAAGATTAAAATATTATTAATTTATAATTAATTTTTAAAATTGGTAGTTAAAGTTTTCAGTTCTGTCTACCGTTCCGCGACGGTAACATTTGTTTTGGTTCATATCTCTTGTGTTATTCAACTTATAACCCTCTAAATAAGATGCACATTTTCAGATTCTGTAGTGGTACCAACCTGACCTCTTTTAAACAAAAAATCAACAGTCCCTATAAAGTCCAAGAGATTAAATTTTGGAAGTTATATTTTAAAAATCTACTTGTATTACATTATATACTGGGGCTAGGCAAGTACCATGATGGCACCATCAACTTGTTTAAACTATTTATACTAAAGACCGTAGGTACTTGGTGTTATTCCATTTTTAATAAATTAAAACAAGAAATTTTTTAGTATAAACCACAATATTTTAATTGAAACTTGCCGACCACGGTTTCGCTAGTCCATGGTGTCTTGTATAAGTCCTCGACAATGCTTTAACTAGCGAAGCCATGGTCGGCAAGTTTCAATTAAAATATTGTGGTTTATACTAAAAAAATTGTAGTTTTAATTTATCAACTTGTTTATTTACTGCTAAATATATTAGAATTTAAAAGGGGGTAAAGTATTACGGTTAGGTTAGGTTACAGTTCACTATTAAAATTGACTCAATCAAATATGTAGACAAATATGTGGGATATGTTTCCGTTTTTACTGCAGGTAATAATAAAAGCGATTTTAACCCCTACGGAAGCAGAAACTATTGGGGTGGCATAAACAGACTTAGACTTTTAATTGTTCAAGATGAAAGGATGAAAAATATTTTATTTCAACCGGGAAATTGGCAACATAGTTCCTTCTTTAAATTACACTTCTTAGTTTTCATAGTTGAATATATAATTTTTATAATTACCGACATTTCCACTGAGCTAGAGAACTTCTCGGAAACAGTTTTGTTTCAAGCGAGTTGTCTTGAGAAATTCCAAAACTACGACACGTGGAACTGTTCAAACCTAATTAGGCTCTTTTGAAACTCTCCGTCTCTCAAGAATACATTCAGAGTGATTTATGAGTAATAAAATCTGCATAAACTGCTCATTGGTTATAATTAATATTCTACGAACACTGCATTATTGTTTAGGATGTCCTTGTTACAACGCTGCATCTCATTTACGGGTATTATTGGCAACTAGTTTCATCAATACAAATCTGTAGACAAGTGGCAAATCATGACAGACCGACCGATTTGATTTGATGTGTCAGCATGTCGAAAATCAACTGTATATTATCGCTTACAGGTTATTGCCAATATGTTTTATTTGTGGAGATGGCTACAATAATGTGTATCTCAAAATATCTCTTGAACGATGTAGTTTCATGGGTTCAGGTACAGAATGCGCTACTGTGGCAGGAATCGGATCATAATAACGGCATTCTGTTCTTAAAGTTAATAAACGGGCCGTTAGATGGTAGCACTAGAACCCCTAATTTTGAGCTTCATCCCATACTATGGAGATGGGAAAACTACTTTAAAACTCATTATTTGAGAGATTTAGTAACCAAAGCCACATGATTACAGAATGTTGTAATATATTATTGTACTTACTTATTCTTATGGTTACTTGTAACTATATATGTTACACGTTTCGAAAGGTATGTTTCATCTTCAGATCGCTCGTAAGAGGTCGTTAAAACATTAAATAACACTAAGAAACACAAACATCACAAAATGTTCACATAAAAGTTCGTCGTAGTTCCTTGAATCCCGTGGCGCAAACCTGTCACGTTCTCGACGTTTTTATGTGAACATTTTGTCTTTCTTAGTCAACGACTCTTACGAACGAGGTCTGAAGATGAAACATAAATTTCGAAACGCGTAACACATATAGTTACAAGTAAGTCACACGACGGATTAAGTACAATAATATATTATATAAACTATTTAGTATGTAAAATCAATGGTTAATATCCAAGATATACTTTATTTATCCATAGCCATCCTATATTCTTTTATGATTTTCATTCATTGCTTTCTAAATTACACAAAATAGATATTATAATGTTACCAAACTGATGATCACCAGTTACTTGTATCTCTCAGCAATGTTATCGGTTGTTCAGATACGAAGATTATCAAAATAGATTTTGAAACAGACTTGCAGATAAACATTTCGATAATTGCATTTTAATAACAATGTTAATCATGTATCTTTAAAAAAAGTATATGTAAGCGAATTGTAATTGTACTCACTAAGAAGAAATCGTTTTCAATTCTGTAATTTTCTATTATTTTAATAACATTTAAATAAACTATACATTCTTTTTCTTCTAATATAGATTTTTATCAATATTTTAAATTATTTTAATGTAAAGGGACAGGATGTTTTTAAAATTTTTTGTGTATTTTACGACAATTTAAAAAATTATTTATTTAAAATGAAGCCAATTTTTCATTTTACTCGTAAGTAATCAAACTAATATGATTTATGATTGTTGTCAAATATCGTTTTTTAAATTAATTTTTTTTTATCTAAGATGTTTAATACTAAAGAGGACATTGTAGTCCCTATATTCCCTTGTTAAAAACTCAAAGTTAGGTACACTTAGAAAAAAAAAACCATTAGGTTTAGAAATGTAAAACTTTGTACAATGTTTCTTTTTCCAATTTTCTTTTTCTTTTTTCGTTTTTGAACGATATTAGCCTAACTTTAAGTAGATATGTTTATTTATTTTTTTCTAAACAAATAAATATTAAATCCCCAAAAATGCCAAAGTTTTACATATATAATTATTTAAAAAAACTTATAATTAACATTAATAACCTAAAAAAGATTGATCAACATTGTAATGTATACAGTAATATACAACAGGAGAAAAAAATCAGTCTGTTAGCTTAAGAGGTTTATAAATAAAGCGTACCTAAGTGTCAGAAAATGTGATTTTTCAGTAGGCTCAAAAAACTGCAAACATGTCTTGTTCATTATACTAAAGTAGTCCAGTACTATACTCAGCATTTTTTCTTCTTCCTTTTCATCTCTTTTTCTTTTAAGGGGATAACATAATGCATTGATTATATGCTTTAAAAAAAAAACATTTCATCAATTATATGTTTTTTTTAATGAAAGAAATACAAGTTGCTAAATTGGTGTTTTCTGTGCACTTTTTTTCTAATCCCACCCCGTCAACTTAACTCAAGCCGACCTTCCTTAATTTATAGTGGGCCTCTCTCACCACTATACCACAGAAGAAACCTTGTGCGTTAGATCGGCATTGAACCCACAAACTTCGGTACCAATCCGCCTCTTAAAACCACCAAGACATTTTGTATAGTTAGTTATTTAGCAACACTTGAGTGGTGTCAGATTGCCTATCCTACCCCGTAGTTACATTAGCAACCCCTAAAAAGTTCATCGGTTCATCGCTAGGAATCGCTAGTTTTATCAATGACTACATAAATACTATGTAGTCATTGGTTTTATTAACTATTAATAGAGGCAGACAGAGTATAATTAATTAATGTTTCCTAATTAAAATATAAATTAAATATACATTTGTTAAATATCAAAATGCTCAGAAAGAAATGTAGAATCCGAAAACACGCAAAACAAAACAAAGTATTGTTTCCCGTTTTTCGACTACAAGGTCCCCTTAATATTTTAACAATTCAAGGCCCCCTTAATATTTTATAATGTGTATTGATTTGATTACTTTATATTTGAATAACTGTAAAAATAACAAAAATTTTGAATGTATTCCATGGGCAAATAAATTCTTAAAATCATAGTCTTTTTCAATCGATCGTCATTGTTTATCCATTTTTATTAATCATTTTCAACAAATAGTAAAACTTATGTTCCATTCAAAACTTGAAAGAAAAAAAATGAAATAAAATTCAGCTTCTTGAGCTGTCATTGTGGATTTTTTAAATTTTGACATTTTATTATTTTTTTTTAAACAATTTTGTGTTTTAGTAAAATCTCTTGTTTTTTTGTCGTAGAAAAATCGTTTACACATCTTTGTATAGAGGTATATAATTTGGACAAAATGAGCTATTGGTGAAAGTTGTACGCCTTAAAAATTTATTTTAAAAACAAACAAATATTTAAACTTTAAAATAGACTGCCCTTTAAAAATGTTACAAAGATTCGTAAAACTAGGTATACAAATCAAAATTGATCGATTTCATACCACAATTGGTTACTCCTCGAACGTTTAGTAATAAGAAACGCACACATACGTCACTTTGTATCGTACATACTACGGCTTTAAACAATGGGCTCTTCAGAGATTTTCTTCCATTTCTCTCGTTTCATCGCATACGAATACCACCATCTCACTTCCATTATTTTCAAGTCCTTTTCTAAATCTTCTAGGTGTGGTCTATCTCTAAACCCTTTTATTTTCCTTACCATAAATTGGAGCAAACGTATATCACTGAGAAAACTCAATATCACACATAATTATATGTAAGAAAGTTAAATTATTAAAAAATGAAAATGTGTAAACATTTTCTTTTCTATCTTTAGTGCAGCTTGGCAGACATTTATTTTCTCAGCATGCAATAAATAATTATTTGAATATATTAACTTCTTACTAGACTACAAGTTAAACCCGGATTTAATTTGACCTTTGCAAATATCCTTTTATAATTTTAATTGTTCCCCTCATTAATTAAAATATCCAGTTTGAATCATGTGGATGGATTTTCCAACACTTAACACGACAGAAGAATTGTTTTCTGGATTCCCCACACTTGACTTGGTTGATTGATTTATTATAATTTGTTACGTGTATTCGTGTACGTGTATATCTAGCCTACGTGACCGTGTACCTCCTCCTGCTTCAACAGTTATATAGAGACACGCATGAGCGCACTCTATCACTCTTTCTTGGTACACTTTAAATGAAAATAATAGCTTGTTTTACTTTCTCAGAGTTAGAAAGAGAGATAGATAGAGAGAGAGAGAGAGAGAGAGAGAGAGAGAGAGAGAGAGAGAGAGAGAGAGAGAGAGAGAGAGAGAGAGAGAGAGAGAGAGAGAGAGAGAGAGAGAGAGAGAGAGAGAGAGAGAGAGAGAGAGAGAGAGAGAGAGAGAGAGAGAGAGAGAGAGAGAGAGAGAGAGAGAGAGAGAGAGAGAGAGAGAGAGAGAGAGAGAGAGAGAGAGAGAGAGAGAGAGAGAGAGAGAGAGAGAGTTGTATGAGTCAAAAAACTTTGTTGAATTTTCAACAATAGGTTATCTCTGTCTTGAAGATCTCTGAGCATAAGAAAGTGTTTTTCGAATGATTTGTAATTTGTTCCGTTCGAAGTTTGGGGATAGCTCCATTTCTCAAAATAGACCGTAACGGTTTTGTTCAAATTATGGTAAATTGTACATAAGAAAACAACAAAACGTATAAGACGCCATCTCTTCAAATAGGAGTTTTCAATAAAAGGATCAAACGTGTGTTAAATCACACGACTGTACCGTAGGGGTAATTATTTTTTATGAAGACAAAGTTTTTCTAAATGGCCTAGCGCCAACGTATAATTTTTTTCGTCATAAAAACATTCATATTCCTAATTAGAATAACTACTAGTTTTATTCGACATCCCTCACCTCACCTCATTTTTTTCAATTTAATAGTTAGTTATTGCCCCTCAACTTCACAAGGTCATTTATTTTTGTTACCGCTATACTTTTCCTATATGTGGGACAATACGAAAAATATAAATGCAAAGTTTGAGATATATAGGATTTATTGTCTTGTCTGTGTAGACTGGTTGTTACTTACATACAGACAGACACGCGAGTGAAATTAGAAGGGTCCTTGGTTCTACTTACGGATCTTAATAAGGGGGAATCAATGAAAATGCCATCCATCCCTTAATGTCAATTGAATTGGTTGTTTTACATTTCAAAAAACTGCTTTTAAAACTTATTTTTTAATCATTTTTTTATTGTGTAGTTAAATTAAGTTGTATTCGTATATGATTTCGCACTACAATTTAATTTCAAATTCAAATAATTATTTTTCAGATTTGTAGATAAAGCCGTGTTTAAGTTAGGAGGGGCTATGATATCTGACCTTAAAATTAGGAGTACCGCCAACATATTAATTTTTCGTCAAATAAATATACATATTCGTAATCAGAATAACTTTTAGTTTATTCGTATTTCCACACACAATATTTCAAAAATACAATTTTTCAACTTAATAGTTTTTGCTCTTCAGCTACCCCCATGGTTTTGTTAATACTGGTGTGAAACAATACAAAGAATATAAATACAAAGCTTGAAATATATAATATGATTTATTGTCTTGTCTATGCAGACTGCTTGACGGACAGATCCCCGTATGAAATTATAAATCTATAAATTTATTATAAGTAAATCCCTGAGTTTTACCTACAAACCCTAAAAACCAAAATTTCACGCACGAGGCTGTTATAAAACGCCTAATTTTTCAAAACTGACTTCATTAATAGTGGTTTTAACGGTAAACCTCATTAAGTAATCCATCATTTTATACATGATACTGAGTTGAGAAAATTCCCAAAAGCTGGAAGTTGTCCTTATCCAAAATTGTAGCCAGTAGATTTCTCCTCAGCCACCCTTAAACATTAGTCTTTTTAAAAATGGGAACTTAACTCAACCCATTTCACCAAAACAAAACACTAATTTACAGCATTAAATGTTTCACGAGAAACTATCTTTCCTAAAAATCGTTTGCTAACCTCAGAAAAAAAGAGTAATTTCAAATTTCAAATTTGACGATCAAATTTCTGTTTGTTTATATTTTGGTCTTTATTGAGTGTTACATTAAATTTTCGAGTTATTGACTTCTTCAAGCTAAATCAGTGCTTGCCCAAATCTTAGAGACTAAATAAAGCGTTGGTAATTATAGAGGGATCCCCCCACACAAACAGGAAACAAAAAAGTACCCAAAACAGTTTCAGTTGCTGTCGTCCTGGTTGCACTTAATGACATTTCCTTGCTCAGCCAAGGCAAGGAAGCGGTTGTTTTTAACAACTTATGAAGGTCAAACTGAACACGTTTTCCCTTGAACTTCAACACTTCTTCTTCTTCTTATTTAATTTCGTGTTTACCTCGACGTGAAGTACGTTTACTTTCCGCCAGGTTATAAATTAAAAATCACTAATAAATACATTTTTAATAAGTAATCGTTATAGCGATTTATAAACACAATTAAAACGATAATCATATTTCAAAACAATCATATTAAGCTGTTATAAAATTGAACTATTTTAAATTGTGTTTGTTGAAATACTAAAAAAACAAATTTTCTTTCAAATCTATGACGTTAAGATAAGTTTAACATACGTCCCTTTTTAAATTTAAAGCAAAAAATTCTTTATCATATTCATTTCATTTCATTTTTTATTCAGCCTCTAGGCAAATTTTACATTTATTTAAGTTACGTCACTATATATAATTTTCTAAATATAAAACAATTCGCACATAAATAACATGCAATTAATTTAAAACATTTATAAGAAATGTTAATTATTAACAAAATAAAATAAATAAGTTTAAACATATGTATACTTGAGTTAATAACTTGAGGTATCGTATAAAAGATTCCTAAATAACCAATTTGATCTAAAATATTTGGTTTACTGAACAGTCCAAAGACAACAATTTCGAACAATAATTTATTTGTAATCGGAGAACCTGAAAACAGTATGAATTAGGCATACCGAGCACTTTTACAAAAATAATAAAAAGAATATTTAAAAAGTTTTCCAAACTGTCTCAAAGGAAATTTTTACCTGATCAAAAAATAGAAACTTCCACATTCTTTACTTTCAACGTATTTTCATTTATATCAATTTACACTTTGTCAAATTTCATAGGATTGTAAAAATATCAAATAGAAATTTCCTGAAACTTTATAGAACTTATTTATTCACCCATGAATTTAAAGTAAAATACCGGGTGTTTCAAAATGAATATCAGGGTTTTAAGGCTTTGTAGTATTTATTACATTTAACTTACAATCATAAATAGTACATCAATTAAAAAAGCAACTCAAACCGTTTCTCCTACAAGGTGTTGAATGTGAGCATCATTCGTTACATGGCCACATCGAGTCGATAGCCGAGTTCGTCTCAAACCTTGATCAGTGTGTCTGGAATAATTGTTGCAACAACTGCTTTAATCCTGTTTCTTAAGTCGGGTAGGTCAGATGGTAGCGGAGGGACACACATATGATCCTTTATGTTCACTTAAGTGAAATATCGATTTGTCACTAAAAACGACACGACCCAGAAAATCTTCATCGTCATGGAGCAACATATCGTTTGCAAAGTTGGTACGTAAACTGCAAACTGCAGCTTGAACTACTGCAACGATAAGGATGTAGTTCTAAACGTCTCCTTAAACTCTCCACACAGATGTCACTGGAATTGCTAATTCACGACTAGCTTCTCGAACTGATTTCTTGGGACTACGGCGTGAAAGACTCTCTCACTTGTTCTTCAGTCACTCTTGGTTGTCCCGTACTCTTCCCTTTGCAAAGGCAACCGGTGTCATCAAACTGATGATATCATCTACGGATGTTATTATCACTTGAATGATTACATATGAACTTAATACGGAACGCACGTTGCACTCTAACTACAGATTCAGTCCTTGCAAAATGTAAAACATATAAAGCTTTCTATTCACTATTCGCTATCTTTGATACTAGCGCTTTGAAACGGAAGACGGAGGAAACAGTACATGCGCACAGGTGTACCAACAAACTGATTGAGTTGCTTTCTCATTTGATGTATTATTTATAATTGTAATAAATACTAAAATGCCTTAAAACCCTCATTTTGAAACATCCTGTACTATATAACACTCGCGATGAATTGAGATACCAGACACCGAGTCTAACCAGTGGTGGGGGTAGGGAGAGACAGAACACGTTAATGAGTACAAAATAATATTTACAACTACTATACTTCCAAAGATTGATAAATCTCAACTACTACGCTAGAAGCAAGCCATCTATAATGCTTTTAAACATTATTATTTCTCCTCGTGAGTGGTGTTACTTCTAAGTCTATGAATATTGTGTCACGTGCCACGCTTGTTAATACTCATATAAGGTTTCCAGAAACGATTTATTAAATGTATGAAAACATTCAAGAAGCAAAGTCTACATCAAATGTTTATAGAACGACTAGTATTTATGTTATTTTGGTAAGCTAGCAATTGTTGTAAAATTTCATTGTTTTGTTCAATATCTTTATTATACAGGGTGATTCAAAATTACACGGCAATATTTTGGGAGCTGATTTTAGAGCTAAAAATAAGAAAAAAGTTTACATAAACATGGGTCCGGAAACGCTTCATTTTCCGTCTGTCTGTCATTTTGTGTTTAAACAAAATTAATAATAGCTTTAGAAATTAGTAATGTTAAGAGTTTAAATTTGGTATTGTTTATACCAATCTTATACCAAGATGTCAAACTTTACTATGTAAATATTCAAAATGGCGACCGAATATAATTTTTAAAGTCAAATATCTCGGAATCCGAAAGTTTTTGCAATAAAGTTGTATTGTGTCAACCAGTACAAGTTGATAGAATAAAACATGAACACAAATTCACCTAAATAATACATTTATTTAAGCAAACGTTTTTCAACGAAAGTCGCCAATTCAGGGGTTCAAGAGTCACAACTACTGTGGTTGAAACGCCTTTGAATAATTAAACGTATTTGAGAATTCCTGTAGTTTTATTCTATAAAATATAACATCTTACAGTCAAGCTGAAATATTTATTTTATAACCAGTACAAGACTCAAATTTAACATAGTAATTTCAATAAATGTAGCTATTATTAATTGTGGTTGAAAATAAATTTCATCATATAATCTCTTTGACACAATGTAACCTCATTGCCTCAGCAATGTATCGTGGTTAAACAGCATGAACAGTTATAATATTCAGGATCCCGTAAGATGTTTTATTAAGTTCGACATTTTAAAACTGTCAGAACTTTTAGTACTTTTACAGGAAATATTATAACTTGTATAACCTTGTAAATTATCATTTACATTAATTTTAATTAAGTTCTCATCTTCAATTATGGCAGAAAATTTAAATTATAAGAATATCTCAGTCAGAGCTAATGATTTCCATAATCAACGATTCTGGTGGCAATTATTCTAATTATTATTCTAGATAAGGAATAATAATAACCAACCTCACTGAAAAAACCTAACCTATCGATCCCTTTACACATTTTTTTTGTACATATTTTCTACAAACCTAACGTTCTACTAACGCACATACATGTGCAGTAATACAAAATTACCCTAAAAATACTTAAATAGTAGGATCAGTGGACATTTCATGGTCTCAGGTGTCAGTGTTTCAATAGGTGAAACTTTTAAGTTACATGGACTCAAACGTAATTACATATATATTTTCTAACATAAAGGTTTGGGTGATACACAGGGCAGGTATCTGTAGTCGGAGAAAAACATTTATAGGAGGAACAAAGAGGAGCTGGCCTGAGGAGGAATCTATTGCTTCACTTTTGTCGCTCATATCTCCTGTTTTATTTTTCTACGATCGCCTAGAATATTTTAGCTTCAAATGCCCCATAAGAGTTTAATTCCAAAAATAACCCACGCGATTCCGTTGCCTACTGAAGTTGTGAAGAAAGATATAACCTACTGAAATTGTGAAAAAAGATATTTCCTATTGAAGTTGTGAAGAAAGATATTGCCTACTGAAATTATGAAGAAAGATATAGCCTAGTGAAATTGTGAAGAAAGATATTACCTATTGAGGTTGTGAAGAACGATATTGCCTACTGAAATTGTGAAGAAAGATATCTCCTACTGAAGTTGTGAAAAAAGATATTTCCTATTGAAGTTGTGAAGAACGATATTGCCTACTGAAGTTATGAAGAAAGATATCACCTACTGAAATTGTGAAAAAAGATATTTCCTATTGAATTTGTGAAGAAAGATATTGCCTACTGAAATTATGAAGAAAGATATTGCCTAGTGAAATTGTGAAGAAAGATATTACCTATTGAGGTTGTGAAGAACGATATTGCCTACTGAAATTGTGAAGAAAGATATCTCCTACTGAAGTTGTGAAAAAAGATATTGCCTACTGAAGTGGTGAAGAAATATATTGCCTAATGAAGTTGTGAAAAAAGATATTACCTACTGAAGTTGTGAAGAAAGATATTGCCTACTGAAGTTGTGAAGAAAGATATTGGCTACTGAAGCTGTGAAGAAAGATATTGCCATCTGAAGTTGTGAAGAAAGATATTGCCTAATGACGTTGTAAAGAATGATATTGCCTAATGACGTTGTAAAGAAAGAAATTGCCTACTGAAGTTGTGAAGAAAGATATTGCCTACTGAAGTGGTGAAGAAATATATTGCCTAATGAAGTTGTGAAAAAAGATATTACCTACTGAAGTTGTGAAGAAAGATATTGCCTACTGAAGTTGTGAAGAAAGATATTGGCTACTGAAGCTGTGAAGAAAGATATTGCCATCTGAAGTTGTGAAGAAAGATATTGCCTAATGACGTTGTAAAGAATGATATTGCCTAATGACGTTGTAAAGAAAGAAATTGCCTACTGAAGTTGTGAAGAAAGATATCACCTACTGAAATTGTGAAAAAAGATATTTCCTATTGAAGTTGTGAAGAAAGATATTGCCTACTGAAGTTGTGAAGAAAGTAATTGCCTACTGAAGTTGTGAAGAAAGATATTGCCTACTGAAGTTGTGAAGAAAGTAATTGCCTACTGAAGTTGTGAAGAAAGATATTGCCTACTGAAGTTGTGAAGAAAGTAATTGCCTACTAAATGAAGGAACTTTAGTTTACTGCTCAGTCTGTCAACTTTACATTCTCTGTTGCTGAATATTTTTGCGAATGATGAAAGTCCAGGATAGGAATTAGTAAATGTTATAAATGGAAATATTATATATTAAAATAGCTTTGAAAAAAAGGCTGAAATAGGGAAAACATTGCATTAAAAACAGCATTTTAAAACATTATTTTGTTTCATGGAAAATTACAAGATAAGATGAAAATGAACTTCTAAAGCAATACGACAATGATCTTCGAAGCACACAGACTCACGTTAAAGAAAAGTATACAAAACAAATAAAATTGTAAAAAACTTTTTTGTAATTTATCAACTTATTAAATCATTTCTTCGAATGGCAGCCATATTGAAATTTGTAAACGGAATTCGCCATTTAATAAACTTAAGCGTTATGCAACAAAATTTCCACCAAGCTTGAAAAATATGGGAATTTTCGCAGGCTAAACAGGGCACAAAAATTTTCACATAATTTTGAACGAATGTTATTTTTGGATTCTTGACGACGTAAAAATTAAGCATGTGGCTTCATTATTTTCTATTATGAGATTTCCAATAAATTATGAAAATTACATAATTTGCTAAAAGTGCAAAACAGACGATCAAACCAACGATATATATATTTCAAACTTTAATTTTTGAGTATGCCCTACTTTTTAAATCACACAACTTATTTAAATTATCTCAAAACAAAAAATAGCAGTGGAAATAACTTTACATATAAACTTCTATACATAAAAAAAAAAAAAAAAATCTAAATGTTTGTATATGGTTCGTCGGAAATGTAGACTTGTTTAATTTGTACTAAAAATTAGGCAAATGCCCCAACATATTGTTTTATTTGTCCATCTTATGCACGTGACTTTTGGGTTGCAGATGCGATGTTTGGAGGCGCTCCGTACTGCAGGTATATATATATAAGATCTCGTTTTAGTGTACAGTACGTTTGTGTGCAAGTGTTTGCTAAGAGCTTCCAAATTGTTTGACGGATCAGGACCACATTCTGCACAGTTATTAATTACTACTAAAGGGAGCTAACGTCGTAAAAATTATTTCGATTATTTGTCTCTAAGGGGTGAAAATGTTGAATGTTAATCTCTGTGCTATTATTACATTATGTTTATGATTTTTAAATGTAATTACATTCGTTACTATAGCAACTAATTTTAAAACTTTTAAAACAGTGATTTAAATATTGGAATGTTTATTAGGTTATGTTTTTGATTCTCAATAATTCATTTATATTCGTTACCATAGCTACCAACTTGCAATGTTATAAACATTTGATACGTTACAGTTTGTTAGTAGAGTTTGAAAATTGATTTTAAAATAAAGTTTTCACTTATAATTTAATGAGTTTTACAACTTAATTAAAGTTATATTAGTTGGTAGTAGTGAATATTCATTGTGTTTAATGTTTTATGAATGACATCTGTGTAAGAACTGAATATAATTTTATTTGTCAACATAAACTATGATTTTAAAATCTACTTAACAATAAAGTATTCTGACATTTCATTATATACAAAGTATTCATAAATTATGGAATATATATAAAATTTAATCGCCTCAACAAAGGAGTTAGTTTTTTGTAGTTAAAAGATAACAATTACTTCCAGTTTTGATAGTTTTAAATTGTAACAGTAATCTTGGATCCGCCATCTTGAAATTTGTTTAGTTTTTATTCAATGATTGAATACGTTTTTAAAATATCTCATTTCGTTGTAAAGTTATCAACTAATACAACTACAGAACATTTAAAATCTTAATTTACAGGTGGACAAATGATTTAGGTACTGACCTTTAAACACGTACATGCTATAGTTTTGTTCTTGTAAATATAGTCCTAAATGGTTGTAAAATTCACAAACGTTTTTAGAAATTGTTCGATCAGTAATAGAGTTAATTTCTCTTCGTATCCTATTTTGTAGTTCATTTGTTTTTTCTAGTTGGTTAAAATACTTTTTTTTTAATATCCTAATAGGAAGTAATCAAGAGGAACAAGGTCAGGAAAATTTACGGAACGTACATGTTTAATGACCCAACACATTTGTCATCTGTAAACTATGGTTTTAAATGTGCTGTAGTTATATTAGTTGATATATTTTTAAGGAAATTGAAATATAAAAAATCGGATTCCACCATTAGACTCGGAATAAAAAACTTGTGTCACATAACCGCATTCCTTTTTAAAAAAATTGAACTTAATTTCAAGTAACAATTAAATTACCTTTAATGGTTTCCGCCAGGTGACTTCTTTTTTAAAACACTTACGCGTTTCACACACGCGTGTGTGTTTTTGGAGCAGATGCTTTGAAACGCGTAAGTGTTTTAAAAAAGAAGTCACCTGGCGGAAACCATTAAAGGTAATTTAATTGTTAGTTAAAACAATAGTGACGTGGATACTAGCAACATGAGTCTTAACTTATTTTCAGATGGCGGTTCAATTTAAGTCTTCAGAAGACAAAATAAGTCTTAACTTAACAAAATAAGTCTTGTTTCCGGCTATGATCCACTTATTAATCTCTACAGTCACTGAGATCTCACTGTTCAGCATAGCTCCTCCCTAACTGTAACAACTACGCAGTCAAAACTCAACTTCTCAAGAGTTCGTTTGACCAAGTGTTTGATATGACCTTCTGTATCCCATTGTCGACATTCATTTTTTTTTTTCATTGATTTTCAGTTAATTTTGGCTCTGCTCTTCTAAGACCTTAATATTTCCTTAAGGGAATCCAAATACTGTACCATTGGTGCAATCTCGTTTGCATAGGCGAAAGCATATTTACATATTATTGCTTCAGTTTAAGTTTCTTCATTACTACATGTAGAACCAAATTTTAAAATGTAGAAAGAGTCTCTCTGATTCATACCAGTTGACACATCGATAATCTTTATTATTCATTCCTCTGGTAAGGATTTTATGCAGAGATTTCATAGTTAGCTCAATCAACTAGATTCACTTTTTTAATACGCCAATTTTTCTGAGGCGTTCGTTTTTCTATTAAATACTATCAAAAGCTTTGAATTTATGAAGACCTAAGACAAAAAAACAAAACAACATAAAATGCTTTAATGTGAGGCTTTAGTTATATGAGGCGTCCACTAGAACAAAAGTAGTTTTCTGAAATTATAATCCACTATTGTATGATGTGTTGCAATCCGCTTAATATGCCAATCTGTCCTTGACGTTACCATGAGTCTACTGTAAGGTAGCAGCAATAGATCCTATAATTTTTTAACTTAAAGTTGTATTCTGAATATGGCTTATCTTTTATGTATGTAAAATCAATGTTTAAAGTCATTGAACCACATTTTTAGGTCAATATTGTATTTATAAGATTAATTCTATATCATCTAAAATTTCAGCACCGGTAATTCTTGACTCAAACTATTGACGTCCTTATTATTACTGATGTAAATTAATTTTACTGGAATTTATGTGACGTCATTGTTCAGTTTGGATGATTTGAACGTTTAGAAAGTACACAAGACGACGTTAGTGCTTGGACCATGTTAAATTGTTAGAAGAATATTGCCTCTGTTAAAGACACCCATGCTGTACAAAGCATCTCTTACAAAGCGCTCTGGTGACCTAGAAGTGTCTACAGTGTAACCTTCATTTACATAACGTTTGTTTGCTCTACTTTTTTCTAAAAGAATATCAATACGTTACTGACAAAATAGTTTTCCTTAATTATTAAGAGTTCGATTGTGTGTTTTAATTTATTTTACTCTTATTCAGATATATTTTATTTAAAATATAGTCTACAGGATGCCCAAAAATTTACTGAGCTGTTAACAAGTACACTATGAAAGATAAAAAACTTTGTTACAAATGCTTTCAGTTATACAAAATTTCTTATTTTATTTACATCTGAGGTAAATTTAACCTTTCCCTCATACTGGGTTCTTTGTAGAACAACTCAATTTTTGAAAGAACCCCATGTTGTGATACCACATTTTAAACGCCTTGTTTATCTGGTTAAACAAAGGTTGTTTATCTGGTTAAACAAAGGTTGTTTATCGGACGTTGTTCAAGGTTATTTGATAAAAACTGTGTAATCTTGCTCCAATACAAAATGTAACTTCATTCTAAAAACACAACTTAAGGAAAATCAATATGTAACTTCATTCCAAAAACATAACGTAAGGAAAATCAATATGTAACTTCATTCTAAAAACAAAACTTTAAAAACATCAATTTGAAACTTCATTCTAAAAACATAACGTAAGGAAAATCAATATGTAACTTCATTCCAAAAACATAACGTAAGGAAAATCAATATGTAACTTCATTCTAAAAACAAAACTTTAAAAACATCAATTTGTAACTTCATTCTAAAAACAAATCTCTTACTGTATAAATTAAACTTAAACTCACTTAAATGAATGAAAAACTGAAAGCAACAAGGAAAAACTTCAAAATTTTGCTTCAAAAAGTCAGTCCTATATTTAAATTTTTTAATTATGATAGAATTAGTTACCTCAGAGGAAATCCTTCATTTTAGTCACTGTTTGTGACTCAAACTATTTTCAATATTTCAAGGACTCAGGATTTGTTAGAAATGTGTAAAATACGTTTTGGTTTTCCCTTTTAAATATAATATAATATATTAATTGAATGTTAGTTGACCTTTTAAAATTATTTCCATAAATAATTATTCTCTATGAAATGTGTAAAGTTTACGTAACATGGAAATACCCTTAATATTATCCCTGTAAATAGTGTTATCATCCATGTCCGGGAACCCTTACATGAAATGAAACATTAAATTAGCCTGTTATATTATATTAAATGGGAAAATAAAACATATTACATCCATTTTTGGTACCTTGAACTTTGAAATTTTTAATCGTCTTACTAAAGTTCATCAAAATACATTAAAGAAATTACTGCATATTGTGTCTCTTTATTATTTTGCTAAAGTAAAAAATGAAGTTCACTTTTTTTGAGATCCGACCGTCCGCCATTTTGTATTAGACCCATTCGATAGCGACCTCCAGTTTGTACAGAATTTTCCTACTAAGCAAGATATTGAAAATGAGATATGATTCCATAGGATTAATATTTAAAATTTCCTACATCCCTCCAAAAACATCATTTTGAAGGAAAGGATATTTACCAAATATGACAAAAAATAATTATTTACACAGTTAAACTTTTGTAAGACATCTGTTTTTTGTCTTTCTTAGTGTGAAAGTTATTTAATAACTTTTAGAACTTTTTGGGGATGCTGTATAAAAAAGCCTTATATAATCTATTTTCGTTTTTTTTGTAATGGCTATTAAAATATAATTAAATTTGATTCAAATATGAATATATATTTTGAACATAGTTTTATTGTTTTAAAAAATCTTTGTGCATTACTGCCCACCAAAATTTAACTAATTTTTTAATCTTATCTCCACTATGACATATATATTTTTGTGGAGATAAGTGTAAACAATTTTTGAAAATATTTAAATTCAATGGTAATCAAATTTTAAAAATTTAAAAAAAAACCCAAATACAATATTGTCCATTACAAAAAAATATTACAATACAGACTACAAAAAAATATGGTTGAATGGCCGATTATTCGGGATTATAATCGACCATTCACGAGAAATGTGTGAACTACAAGGGAATCGAATATTCGTTAATGGTTAACGACGGAACAAAGACAAACGTTCGGTCGAATATTCACGAATAGTGTGGCCCCTGTTTTAACTAATATCATAATTATGATTGTCTTCTATGCGCTCAAATAATTACTTTTAAATACAATTGTACAATTGTAAATACAATCGTATTTCTAGCATTCTAAATATTCTTTGTTGATATATTTATATATTATTAAATATAAATATAAATTTTTTAAGGGAAATCCGAGACCCAACTCAGTGAAAAACCCGTGTTAGTCTATTATGTGATGGTTAATTGAAATGTACACGTTACTCTCGATTATTGGGAATAGGATGCTCGAAGCATAACGACCCCGAGGTATCCTCTAGTAGAATCTATAATTTTCATGTAATTTTATTATTATACATTTTTCGGACATTTGCCATCATTTGTGTGTTAAAAATCAAAACACGCCTTCTGGACCACGTCACTTGTTGCTGTATCTTTGAGGTTGGTGGTATTAAGGTTGGTGGTATTCTTATTTAATTTTACTTCTTACATATGCTTAGTTTCTAGTTTCATGTTTCTTTAGTTTTTAGTCACTTGATAACGGGAACTGATTCTTATTCCCGAAATGTCGTGTTTTGATTTTTAACACACAAATGATGGCCAATGCCCGAAAAATGTATAATAATAAAATTGAACTTCCATCATTAACAAATAACTTCTAACAGAGAATAGTTTCATGTAATCTTGGGTTAGATCCCTCTTTTCCATCTTTCCTTTCAGGTCTCTCTGGATCAACTCTTGTTCTCTTCCGATTTTGACGCTATTAGAGTATTTCAAGGCTAAGGGTATTTATTTTACATTTTTTTCATCCTTTTTACTAGCCTATTAGAAGTATAGGTGGTATTGTAACCGTTAAAAATGTCAACCTCTGTTTTTACCCTGATCTTTACGTTTCATGGGCTCAGGAAACAGAAAACGTGACTTCTTCTATTTGTCGTCAGTCGTCGTCGTAGTCTGACGAAAAATATAGTAGGCACTGTGCAAATATAGAACCCTATTCGAATTCAGAAAAATCTAACTGAAAATTTTAAAATGGCCGCCATTAAAGAGATTTTAGTTCATATGTCGTGTGTTAGTCAACGTATATTATAACTTATAACAATTGAAATTAAATACAAATTTGCGGATTTCAATTCTCCATGTAGTGCTACCAACATCACAACTCTACAATGACAAATGGCGAAGTTATTAACAATAATGTAATTTTTAACAATAACCTCCCAAAAAATGCGAATTCGTTATTGAAATAGGGGAGCGAGTGGTAATGTACAGCTTCTAGACACAAATGTAAATATATAAACACGAGCGAAGCGAATGGAATCTTTACGAGGGAATATAATGCCTAGCCGACAAACTTACACTACTTGGCAAGACCAATACAATTTCACATTTCCTATAAAGCCCAAGGCACCAACTTTCGGGCATTACATTTAGAAGATTGTATGAACGGGCTGAGTAAAGATGATGGCGCCGACAAACTTGTTTTATAATCCCATGATCACTGAGACGTTTTTCTAATTTAATCAACAAAGGGAAAAAAACGATGAAGCAAGCGGAGTTACTACAATATGTATAAATTCCATGGCATATACACCTTCTCACTGCCTACTGAACTATACTTGTACCTCGACTCTGTATTAAAAATACAAAGTAGGATTCCTACATTTACAAAGGTTCTTTATGTCTTACTGTCAGATGAAGTTGATACACTACAAACGACTGCTAAAACAGAGCGATTGAGTTTGATAGAGTAGGAAGTAGATACTGAGTAAATGACACATATTTCAGAAAACTTCTAACACTTCATTTTATACTTTTATGAAAAAATATAAGTCCAAACAAGTTGTATTAATAATGGAGAATATGTAAAAAAAAAAATAATCAAAATTATATAATATAGTTTTCAAAGTAATTTAACTATTTGATAGCCTTATGTAATTGAATTTTGACTATCATGACCAGTTCAAAGTATAAAAAATATAATAACTGATATATAATAATAACAAATGTAGAGAATTCGTCTACAATTATTTACTTTTTAGATTGAATGGCATACATTTTATTTTCTCTTTGTATTTTTTACATCTTTTATCGCACAATATTCCATTAGAAAACAACGTCCGTTATTGCATTATAATACCTTGCAACATTCTTATATATAATAAACTTGATATATATTACATTATAATATATTATAGATATTGTATTGTGTTTAATTGTATTGTGTTGTATAGTTTTGTATTATGGTGTTGTTGTTTGGTATTGTACTGTACTGTATTATTTTATTCTGTGTTGTGCTGTTATATTGTACTGTACTGTATTGCGTTGTATTATGTTGTGTTGCGTTGTACTGTATTTTATTGTATTATGTTGTGTTGCGTTGTATTGTATTTTTATTGTATATATTTTAATTTGATATGTTGTGTTCTATTGCACTTTACTGCACCGTACTTTATTGTATTGAATTGTATTAGTATATTGTATTACGTTTTATTTTATTGTATTATAATGTATTATATTGTGTTGTGTTGCATTGTGTTGTGTTGCATTGTGTTGTAATGCACTGTATTGCATTACATTGTTTTGTAGTATGTTGTGTTGTATGATACTGTATTTTATTGGGTTTTGTTGTACTGTACTATATCGTATTTTATTATAATGTATTACATTGTATTGCACTGCACCTGTATTGTAGTGTATTTATCTGTATTGTTTTTAATCGTATTTGTGTATATAGTGTTATATTACACTGCATCGTATTATATTGTTTTGTATAATATTGGATTGGATTGAATCTTTTTCTTTATTTAAATCTGATCAAATTTTATGTGGACATAGTTTCCCCGTCTCTGTATTTTGGACAGACATAATTATACTTTACCGAAAAAATTATTCGTTATTTTTTCACAAATTTATATAATTAGTTTTATTAATCATAACATATTTAGGTACAATTTCGTTCATGTCTAATTTATAAAATATAAAATGTTTAAGTCTTCCCTTTATCTAGTTTTGCATGATGTCACCAGTAAAATATGACGTGTTCAAAACAAGATGACCACTAATTATCTTATATTATGTTTGACATAATTCAACAATACCAGTAATATTATAGATTATTGTTTCGTTATTTCTTTAGTTTCATCAAGAGGGATACGAGAAGTTTTCGCTTGATCTTGATTTGATTCCGGCCAGACTTCTGAGATCAAACCAGACACATCGTCTTTGTCTTTTTTTGTTACGACTGGTCTACCTTCTGTTTTAGTTAGAACATCTTCGTTCACGCCTGTTTTTATCTGTTCTTGATAGTTTCCTCCAAAGTTAGTATTTTGTAAAGGTTGTTGATAGTTTCCTCCAAAGTTTGTATTTTGTATAGGTTGTTCAACTTGTGAAGGCGTCTCGGAATTTGATACTTGGAATAAATTGAGTTGATTGTTCTTTGGTGGTTGAGTTTGTGACAACGGACGAAGGAATTGTTCAGCCCAAGTGTTACCTGAAACTAAATGACTTTTATTAAGTTGTAATCGTTATTTGTGTACAGTTTATTGTAAACAGTTCAATTATTATATTTTCAATAAATAATTAAAGAATTTTGTTTTTATATTCTATATTGTCAGCTGTAAAATTACGTTGCACTTCATATAATAACAGATTTTAAAACAACCAAAAAATTAGAAACGTGTCTGAAGCATTTAGTTAAGATCACATCTTTAAAACTTAGAAAAAGAAAATGAAAAAGGGATTTGTGTGTATTTGTAATTTTGTTCGTTTCAGTAGTTGTTTTTTTATAGATTGTTGTTCTTTCTTAAGTCAACTTTTTTTAGACCCCATGGATTATATATTGATTTTTAAAAACCTGTTTTAAAGGTACAGTATTTTTTTCCATATTTTAACTGTGACGAAAAGTGTAGTTTAGTTCATCTCATTTGAACTAAAATAATTATAAATATATTTGAGGGCAGGGATTCGAATCCCATTATTTTATAATCTCTTACACTTGACTTACAATATATGAATGGTATAGGTTTTGTATATTTGTAAGTTTTCAATTTTATTCGTAATAAATCAATATTTCTCTTTCTAGTTTATTTTAATATTTTATTCACAATTATTCTAGTTAAACCTTCAATTTCATTATCTATCTATTTTGTAAAATATTGTTTCATTAAATTAGTTTTTTAATTATTTTATTTAGTATATAAATATGTTTAAAGGATTTAATATAAACATATAATAATATATTAAATAAAATGTTTTTAAATAATTTATTGAACAAATTTGTTAAATTTATATACATTTTTACTTATTAAAGTATGGATATGTTTAAATTTGTATTCCCTGACCAATTAATATAATGCGACAGTATTGGCTCTATTCTACAATACCATTATAGACGCAACCATTGACTGAGAAGATATATAAATAGTTCCAAAATAAACAATATTTAGATAACACTGTCAATAGATTATTTTTATATTTATAATTTGTGGATAGTTTAATAGTCTATTCTTAGTAAATTTATTACAAAAATGATGTAAATAATATTTTAAAAACCTAAATTTTCCAATTTTTTTTAAACGGTTTTGCTGATTAATAAACTTAAAAACAATCTTGAACAACGCAGACAAAATAATATACAAGATTTCACAGCAAGAGAAATAATAAATACAGACTATAAAGTTTTCAAAACCATCTAAAAGGTGTTCTAGGAGTTAGGATCGTAACACCTTCCCATTCTCTGACTTGGGTCTTAGTTTAAGGGTTGATATAATAGCTCATTTTTTCTTTATAAATTCGTTAAATTAGTAAGCACTGAAATATAGTAAATTGTTTAGTAAGATAAAAATAAAATAAATCAGAAAGTCTCAAAAAATCCCATTTAATAATTAAAACAAGTTTCAACAGCATTATTGTCATCCTCAGTGACGTACAAGATAAAATAATAATTAAAAATAACCTCAAGTTACTAAATTTTGCTATAACATTATAATATTTATAATTAGCAAGCTGTAACTATTGTGTCATTGAAGATGACGGCATTGTCGTCGAAACACGTTTAATTGTTTGAGAATTAAAAGGTTGTTACGAAATTGAAGTTCAAATTTATTATTTTTTTAAGATGTAATATTTCAAAATACAATGTTAATCTTTAATCAAAAGTGAGAGTATTCAGTTTTGTATGATCTTTGTTTAAAATAACTTATTAAAAGTGTATTAAGTACTGAAATAAAAACTTATTTAAATTATGTGAACTGTTCCAAGGTTGGTATATTTTGTAAGCATGTATGGGCGTATGGATAGGAATTCAATTACTAGCTTTACCTTATTTAAATTTGAAAATAATCAATGAAACTGTCTTTTTTTAAAGTTTTCTATTAATTCTCTCTGCCTTTTTAAACTTAGTAAGTTTTGGACTAATAAATTGGACTAATCCTTCAGTTGGTCATTTTTATTTTTATGTAGGTACGTGTTTGATATAATTGTCATTTTTTTGACAACACATTCGAAAGTCATTTGAAGACGAGTTTATCTGTATATATTAAATTTTTTCGAGAATTGCAAATTAATTTTGTTAATAAAGACAACAATGTATTATTACTACAGCAAAAATGTTCAGCAACAAAAACACAAACCCCGATTTTGTTGGAGGCAACATAAAACATTGTCACGCTTTCAACATTACACAACAACCAATGACAATTAACATAAAACATTTCTATAATTTCAGTTTATAATAATGGTTAGAAAAGTTTTCTACACACTAACCTGGAAAGTTAACGAGGGGAATTCTTGATAAAATATTTCCGAAAGTATTTTGTGGCTTTACAGTTGTTGTTGTTGGTTCTTCTACAAAACCATTCTGATTTACTGTAGATGATTGCTGGAACGCATCCTTCAAAGCTGGTATTACAGGTGCACTGCAAGAATTACGTACTGTAGGACCACAGGCTATGTATTTATACAACAGATTTTGCCTCACAGTTTGCTCGTGTATTGCAGTTTTAAAAGAATTTAAAACAGTTTTAATATAATCATTCTCATTCATATTGGTGTTTTTATTATTGAAAAAGTTAGAAGATGAAAAATCATCAGATTTTTGAAACTCAGAAGGTATGATGTGATTCCAATTCAAGGATTCAACAGCTAACAACTGATTTTCGATTTGTCTGCACCGATAATTATTTTGACTTGAACATTTAACGTAGCTGATTATCAAGTCCTGTCTTCTGTATAAAGTTTCTATGTTTGTTTTCATCTCCCAAATTGCAGATTTCAAATTTTCTGTTAAAATATTTTCTCCCCTTCCTTTATTATCCGATATTTTATTAGGAATATCGTCGGTAGGAATGCTTGATGTATTCGGTTTCTGGTAATTGTAGCTAAACTCTGGGATGTATCTTTTTGTTCTTCGTAGAAATAATAAAGGAATGACGTAAGGTTTGTTGTAAGTTGATATTTCATCAGGACGTAGATCGATGAACGGTGATTGTAATGAATTTAAACTAAATGGCTGAAGGTTTCCTGGGAATCGGCTAAAATCTTCCTTCCGTCCGCTATTGCCTTAAAAAGAATTAAACAACAATTAATTATAACATTTTATAAAGCTGGATTATTATTAAATTTGTTCGCGTTAAATTATAGCAATTCTAACTTCAATGATTTTAAACAAATAAAATTCATTTTTTTTTAAATAGTTTCTATTTAATTTAGCATTAAACTTTTGATAAAATATCCTTGAAACTTGAAAAATTGTAAACATTTACTAATGGTGTATTTAGACGAATGATCCCAAAGTGAAGACATTCCAAAACGAAAAAAGCATAAACAAAAACATTCAGAACTTTAAAAAACAAATTACAAAGTAAACAAAATATTAATGCAACACAAACTAGCTTCTCAAATCTGGGCTATCTATTCGATACACTCCCAATGATAAAATTTTCAAATTCAAGTTCTCACTTTTATTTTGATAGCAGACATAAATGAAAAACTCTCATATATATACAATGTTGAAAATGGAATCAAACATTTGACAGGTTCATTCTCCAGGTCTGAGTATTCTGCATCCTTTTAAACTGATCTGGATTCTAGGAAAAAGTCTAGTTTTAACATAACATCATTTGATATTTAAATATGTTTGTTGGAATCTCATCATGATGAAAGGAATTATCTAAAAGTCACAGAGTTTTTGTCTTAAATTGTGCTAACTGACCTTCACGTCTGAAAATTTTTCAAAAAATTCGTCATATTATACTTAATTAAATCTTCCATGAGTTCTTGAATGCAATGGAATAAAAATATTTAAAAAAATACAGTTGAATTTGGGACTTCGTGAATTGACATAGGCCATAAATCAAGTTTTTTGTTATATATATATATATATATATATATATATATATATATATATATATATATATAACTCTATTAATTTGATCTCTGGCTGTTATTATATTAACATCGCGACTTTGTAAACTACAATTCAAAATATTTAAGTTTTCAAAAAGATCAGCAAGCAAAGTCAGCCTAAGTTCTGCTGAAAAACTATTTTTAAAACGTTATCCCCTCGAAAGCCATCTTAATTCTGAGTGATAAAGAAGATTTACATGTAAAGCACACATGTTTTCACAATTTTTTTCTAAAAATACGATTCCGCAACGTTTTTTCTTTGATGGATTTACAACTTTAATGACACTTTTCGTAACCCAATCAATTTCAGAAGGTAAAGATATTGACGCACGAGATTTTCTGTGTACAAAACAATGTAACCATATAACACTTGACATTACTTCTTGTTATTTTACGATAAGTCCAGATCGATGTCTCATATCCATCCGCACTTCGCCAAGTCAATATGAGTCTTATTAGTACTTTTCATGAAAATGTCGAAAAAACTTTTCATGTCTTATAAATAAAATATCTTTTTCGTGTCGTATCTTATGAATGCTATAAACTGGGCACAGTTAGAAATATCAGTAGATTCCTTAATTAGAAAGGAATAGTCTTTCATTTTTATTACAGTAACATACCAAGCCAACCTCCCCTTCCCAATCACATTTCATATCACACTTTTCTAAAATCATATACAAAGAATTGTTTACAATCAACTCCTTCTACACGGTAAATCAATGTTTGCGAACAAGCTTGTACTGTTTCAACTTATTCTTTTTTCTTCATTGTCGGACAATACTTATTTACATTTAGATACAATGCGATCATAATTATAAAATATATCATAATTTGTATACATATTATTAGAACTCACCGTGATGTAGATTATAAGTGATCATGAAAACCACACACGTCAGCCATGATGTGTTAGACATTGTTCATAACAAAATTTTAAGCTATTGTTTGTCAACTTGTTTAGGACACTAATGAACCTAGACTGAAATCAGAAAAATCGAATACATTAAAAACTTATCTTGGGATTTTTCCTCGAACCGAAATTTAAACTTTAATAACTTTTTAATAGGATTTCAGAGAACGAAGGATTTCCTTCTAATTGATTGGTTTAAATATTGTCAAACTTACAATGTTTTAATTCTTTATTTTGTTATCTTAACTATTTACATACAAATTGATAATTAAATATAATTATATATTTTTAGTACTGATTTATGAAGTACTAGCTAATGGTCCCAGTTTCACCTGAGGATAGTTGTTGAGATAGTTGTATAAAAACTATTTTTTTTAGCACAACTCTTATGGTGGTGCTAAATTATGCGCAAATACAAGAAACTAATTTTGATCAAAATCGACCCATATTTTGACAAAGATATGATACTTGTTTTAGGGGTTAAAAACACTATAAATTAAATTATAAAAATTATAAATTAATGTATGGACAAAATAAATAGCTTAGATAAAAACCTAAACTTACATAACGCAGTTTTATGCTATAATAATCTAAACTTTAGCGGCCAGTATCCACTATCTATAGTACGGCTTATTTGTAAAAAAAAGTGTGTATATATATATATATATATATATATATATATATATATATATATATATACTGTACTCTGAAAAAATTAATAATATTTGCAGTAATAAGTCTATAGCTTATTATGGTGGAAAATATTTCAATTTTGTCAAACCTTGTTTTATTTACTCTATAAATTTCAAATATAATATAGAATATGTGGCAATAAAAGCTACTTTTTTTTTAATTTGAGGTTGTTTTGAGAGAAATAGTTTTGAATGTAGGTCGACCTAGAGAAAAGAAGTCTGTATTTGAATGTTGTCCACTCAATAATACTCTACGCAGCACCGGCCGGAGTCGATCCGATGACGAAACAGGTATATAGGAAGAGGCTAATGTCGGTCCAGAGGCAAGTGGCACTGAGAGTTGCGGCGGTATACCACACAGTATCAGTGGCTGTGGTATTGGTCGTGGCAGGCAAGCCCCCTTTATATTTTCTAACCTGGGGAAGAAGGGAGATATATGAGGAATCGAAAGTCGGAGAGGCAGAGATGTCACAGATAAAGTGAGATGCCAAAAATAGACTTCCCAGGAAGTGGAAGGACAGATGTGGTGAAGAGGTGTCCGTAGACACATAGATTGATTCCAGATCCGAATAAATTGATGAGCAGGAGGTATGGTGAGATAAGCTATCACCTGACACAGACATTGACGGGGCACGGTAACTTTAGGGCGTATCTTCTTCACCGGGTCAGACGATCGGATGAAGCAAGCTGTCTGGATTGCGAGGTGGAAGTAGACGACGAGAACATGCGATCTTCCACTGCAGAATATGGAGAACGGAGAGGGAGATTCGGGGGAGCCTGTCCATGTTGGAGATATCTCGGAGAGTCCATGGTCAAAGTGGAAGGCTATCGAGGAGTTTATCCAGAATGTGATGAGAAGAAGAGAAGTCCTGCTGAGAGAGTCTCCAGCTAACCCCGGCTTGCGGTGAAGTTATGTCTAGCCGTGATGCAGAGTTCAAAGCTATTACTGTAGGCCTACTATCAACCTAAAAGTTTACTTTATTTAAATCATGTTAAAATAATATAATTTGTGTACACATTTGCAGTATCATCCGCAAAACCAATTAGTAAAGCAATTAAAGTTCTTTGGCACATGTCGTTGCAATAAATTAAAAACAATATGGGTCCAGGACCGAGCCCTGTGGAATGCCACACGCGATTAGAAAATGTGAAATAAACGTTTCTTCCACTTTGGCTATTTGAGATCCGCTTTTTAGACAAATTGAAAACCAATCAAAACCTCCACCTTTATTCCAATATCGTTTCTACAGTATAAAATCTATTACCAAAGGTGTTTTAGTTATTTCAACAAAATTATAATGTAATGTATGACAACTATACATTTTTAATAAGAATTGAAGCAGTGTGACCACTGTACTTCACGTAATAAATAGTCCAAATTAGTTTTTCTTAAAACCACGAACATACGTTAGCTTTCTTATTGTGTATTACAGTGAACCTAAAATACAACCTAAAATATTGTGGTTTATACTAAAAAATTGTTGTTTTAATTTATTTAAAAGGGAATACCACCAAGTACCAACGGTCTTTAGCATAAATGATTTTAATCAAATTTAGTACGTGGGCATATTTTGGTCATAACTCGGAACTTTTTCGTTTTGTTTATAACTCAAAATTTAGTGTAAATTAGTTGCCATAAGGCGGATAATTTACATTAAATTATTACAATTTTTTTTTTCATAATTGTAACTAAGTATAAAATTTTGCTAAGGTGTAGCGTAAAGAACTCAATCAAAACGTATTAGTCTCCAATCTCCAAAATTTTTAGTTAGTGATTTAATAGTAAAAAAACAAAACAAAAATGAGCCATGTTTATCGGTTATAAAATATGAAAATGTTCAAACTTTAGTAAGATGTAAAGATTAATGACAAACTCGTGTGTTAAGTAAACAAACGTTTCGTTTCAGGAATAATTGGAAAAAAACAAAATACTTCTTCACAGCTGTCTTTTAAGCTGGATTTTATTAAAATACGACTTAAGCTGTGGTGCAAAAGAACAAGTTTAGGCCTTTATTATTGCATTGATTCTTTTAAATTACCATGATTTACAATCATTTTTCAATTTCACAACTACCAACTGACAATTTTAGTGACGATTAGGTTATTTTTTTATTTATTTGTGGGGTGGGCAAGTAAGAGAGTTTTTCTGCAATATTTTTTCAACATTAATTTCTTTAAATTTTACATTTTTGTATCATATGTGGGAATGTTTACGCAAAGTTTCGACTAATTATTGAGTGATTAATGATTTTTATTGTAGTTATTTTTCTAAGAATTAAAAATTCTAATATTTTAAAGACGTTCTTTTCCTTAACTCTTCGTTATTTTTCCAGATTCCATATTTTTTTAAACCCCGTAGTTTGAACATTATCTAACATTGAGGTTAGGATTTCCACAGATAAAACCCACTTAAAAGATAATGTGAATCGTTCATTAGTAACAATTATCCGCAGCGGAAATGTCGAAACTAAACGGGATTTAATATTTTCCAGCAGTTGTTTTCTTTGTATTCTATTTCAAGTACGAGTTTAAACAATTATACATATTCATGGCAATTTGCATAGACATTAAAGAAGTTTTAGTATGGGGGGGAGATAAAACACGATGGATAATCCAATATTACGCCATCCAGGGATTTACGCCATTCCTTTAGATCCCCAATGTCGGCACGTGTGGTAAACAACTTGTTCGTGAGATCAGGATCAGTAATTATTGACAATACAGAAATAATCACAAACATTTAAGGAAAGTAATGGGTGATCAAATTTCATTGTATTGTTCTCATCAGCTTCTCGCTTTGTTAGATAACGAGAAAATTCCCAAAGAAAAGGGAGGTTTAGTTACAAACAGTATAATGAGTGGAATAAAAGTAAATCTATTAAATGGAGGGAAATTTCATTATATTGTTCTCATCAGCTTCTTGCTATGTTAGGTAACGAGAAAATTCCCAAAGAAAAGGGAGGTTTAGTTAAGAACAGTATAACGAAGGTAATAATAGTAAACGATTAAATGGAGGGAAATTTCAGTATATTGTTCTCAACAGCTTCTACCTAAGTAAGATGGCGAGAAACTTCCCACAGAAAAAGGAGGTTAAGTTACGAACAGTATAATGAAGGGAATAAAATTAAAACTATTAAAACGGAGGGAAATTTCGGTGTAATGTTCTCGACAGCTTCTATATTTTAAGCTTCTAGGTATGTGAGATGGCAAGGAAATTCCAACAAAAAGGGAGAGTAAGTTACGAACAGTACAATGCATGGAATAAAAGTCAAACTATTAAAATGGAGAGATAAATGGTGAGAAAAATCCCAGAGTAAATGGAGATTTAGTTACGAACAGTATAATGGAAGGAATAAAAGTAAATCGATTAAAATGGAAGGAAATTTCAGCTTTTACAAATATATCTTCAAGAAAACGTTGCTCAAACATTGCATTTACTTTCTCACAAGTCTATTCACAAAACTAAAAACAAATTGATAGAACCATCATGTTACTTACCCAGCCCCATCACACAATATAATACTACAGATTCTCTAAATGTAATGTTGGTTTCTTGCACATTGGGAAATGTTAAATTGTATTGTTAGATCAAGGTGTCTTACCCAGTAGGGTAATTTTGTTTTAAAAAGTTGTTACACAGTTTTGCTGAACTTCGTAATTTTGTATATAACTACATTCTTGACTTAGGCTAGACCTAACGGACCTTGCAGTGTGGATATTTTAACAAGTTTTCACTCTCTTCGCTCGTGTCAGTGTCTCAACCAAAGCGGACGTCGAAGCTGTAAATATACAACTGCAATCTCGCTAGTGTTGATGACTCGACCCTGCCGGATTTGTAACTCTACGGGAGGTCAAAGTTCGAAATTAAATTTTTTAGAATGATTTCGTTATTTGTACCTACTGTATCTCTTTTGTGGCTGCTATCGGCTTACAGACAACGACAACAGTTGGGTGGCATGGTTTCCTGAATTCAAGACATAATTAAAAACATTCAAGATATTCAATTATAGTCAAAAAAGGGGTGCAATTTTGTACTATTCCCAAATCCACCCTGCAAAAGTAATAGTATTCGTCACTATCTTTGTGAAATGTCTCCATTTAATTTCCATTTATTCATATATATTGATAGAGACCTTGCTCCTGTGTTGATTAAAAATAGAGTTATTAACAAGTTTTTATTTATTAACGACGTGATTTATTTAGTTTACATATTTATTTATTTTAGTGATTTGGTAGTCAGTTTACTGATTGTCCTTGTGTTTCACTGTGCTGCTTGGTTTAATTAGTTTTAGTTTCATCAGGCTAAGTGCCCAACCTTCAACCTTACAGGTTTTATGATCTATCTCAAATTTAGTTCGTTTTGCCAATTCACAGGCTAACACAAAACGGCTGATAAACATGTTTCTCCAATTAGTTTCCGTTTATGGAACAAACCTAAATCCAAACTGAAACCAAGCCTTTCGTTGCTACATGAATACGAGATATGTTAAAATTTTCCGGTATAAATTATTCTCTCGGAAACAAATGAAGCACGAGAGATTACTTCCGGTGAGGAATAGGAGAGTAACCCGACATGATTTTCTGTTATTTTTAACTGTTCTTCAAGGAATTTAAAGAGACTTCACGGTTAGTGAAAATCCAACTGGCAGTGCGTACATTTAATGACTGAATCTCTCTCTGCGGGTGGAATTAAATTCAAGTATGATCTAGAAGGTAACTTCCACCTCTCCAATGGAGGTCACCTCCTGTGCTTTATTTGTTTAAACGAGACAAAATCAATAATCGAATAATTTTTTAACAGTCGGTAGATGCCTTCGGAAGATGCATCTTCACCTTTAAAAAACTCATTAAAATAATGTTTACAGTGCATTTTTTTACTCACCAATAACAATTACTTTTCTTATCTTCACCTTTACAAGGTCTTCAGTTAAGTGGTTGTTGTTAAGCATTATAAAGCGTCTCAATGGCAAACACGTGAAAACAATGGCTTGAGCTGTAAAATCGTCCTTGTAATTACGCAGTTATCAATACATAAGCAGGAACTAATTTCTTCCTAACAAATACACACTTTTGTTTGTTCAGTAAAACGTAAAGTTTTACAATAGCAATTAAGTATGAGACACGACATGTAGCTGATATGCTGGGGTGATATCACACGATTTTCTGTTTTATACCCGCTTGGTTTCCGACTTTAACCTTGAATTTAATATATCCTGATCGGAAGTTGGACAAAATTAGTTATTATAGAGTCCATGTAGATCCTAGAAGACAAAAAATTACCGAAACATTGTTTTAAACTATTTTAAATTTTATATCAAATTTCACCAGTTTGAAGGCGCAGGTCAGGGTCATTCTCCAGCAAACCATGATGAAGTTAGCTTAGGTTAGGTTAGGTTAAGTTATAGAACTTCAAGATAAAACGACGCAGCAGCATCTGCAAGGACCTTCTAGAGATGTAAAGTTCATACGGTACTTTCACTTAAGATATTTTGAGTTCTTCATGAAAACTTCAGCGATCAACAGTACATTATCTACAGCCGTTACAGTGACTGGTCGACCCCACTTTATATCTTGTGTACAAAACCTGTTGTCTCAATTCATCAAGGATTTTTTAAATTGTTTGTCTTGATAGTGCTTCTATTCCAAATGTTTCCCCCATTTATGAACAGTTCTCAAATATCCACTTTCAGGATCAACTTGCGTTGCTCTAATGTTAAATTTTCAGCCATTTTAAATAATCACGAAAATGATAATAAATTACTAAATAGGATTAGGATAAGGATCATATACTATAAACAAATAAACAAAACCAGCTGTTTTTTTTCATTGTAATTAGAGCATATGCAATAATAATAAAAACATATGTGTTCACAGTAAACCTACTTATAAGCACTCCTATCAGTCAATCTCTTATAGGTAGAATTGGTGTGCAACCCCGAGAACCTAGCTGGATTTACACCTTCCTACAACTCCTTGGATTATATCCTTCTATTTCGTCTTTCATATCAATTCCTATCTCTTATTCTCTTCCTCCCTTGACCGTTAATGGTTTTAGGGCCTTGTCCCGAGTATCCGGTTTCAATATATTTGTTGTCACTGTTTAAAAAATGACAGTAAAAAAAATCAAGATTATAAAATATTATCACCATTTAAATGAAGCTAATTTTTTAAAAAATGTTAATTTATCCGAAAATTGCTAAAATTGTATTTTCTTTGTATTATTACAATGTGGAAATATTTTTCCGACAAAGGAAATTCATAAAGACAAAAAGATTTCTTCATAAGATGTCCGTAGAAATTAAAATTCTGTCTCCATAAAAATGTAAGGATATTGAAGGAAGAGGAAATAATAAAAGACATACAAAAAAATAACTTCATTTAACTTACCTAAGAAGGTGAATTTAAAAAAATAAAATAAAATGTCAACTCTATTTAGTTTTTTTAAATATCTTTTTATTTTACAGACAATATAGTTTTTATTAACATAATGTTCACAGTGTATTTTTTAATTTAATTTTTCGTTTATATTTTTATAAACTAAATACATGTTTTAAAATAATGTTGTGTTGTGTTAATTTGACCTATAAATAAGAATGCATTTTTTTCATTAGGTTTTGTTTCTATCTTATTTCCACGTGTCTAGGATGACCTTGATGTTTCTGAGGGTTTAATTAAATATTCTAGACCCCTGGCTTTTCGGCGAGTCTCTCCCCTTTAAAATGTTTCCTGAATCCACTCCTATGATAAAATAATACTTATAAACACAGATGTTGTACTATCTCATTATGGATGTATCATCAAACATGTTAATCTGTGATTGCATATTTTCTTACTATTTTAAATTTATGTTAATAGTACAATTTGTTTTGTTTTGCGTGTTTAAGTCTTTACTCAGCAATGCATTTTGGTGGACGGAGAGATGTTGTTCAGATTCTAAAATTGAAGGGCTTTTTAAATTGTAGGCTCAATAATATGTTGTATGTTAACTAACCTATTGGCTTCACCTAATCATTTACTTGTGAGAGTTTCATTATTCGTGAAACTTCAACCTTGCTGCGCACAGAATCTTCTACTGTTGTTGAAGATCCCCAACCTCCGTGTATTTTTAGTGTCAATTCCCTCCTCCTTCTACCAACATTTATGATATTCTAAAACAATGTCCAGTATATTCTTATGGATTTTTAAGGTTTAAATATTTTGCAATCTTATTTGGAACAGCAGCGATGGTATGGTTTCTTACGTGTTGAGCAAAACATTTTCTATTCCGATATTCAATAAAAAATCTTCTTTCCATATTTTAGGGTCTTACTCTTGCCATTTAGCACGTTAAATTGTCCATGCACTGCACAGTAAATATTTTGTTCTGCTTTCCATATTTTGGTATCTTAGGGCCTTACGATATAAATTGTAGGGAGTGAAAACTACAATGTTTATATTTATTTGAGGTTAATAATCAAACTTTAATAACGGCAATTAAAAAAACTCTGTTATTGTTGAAATCACCTGTTGTATGGTAAATTGTCCATGGACTGCACAGTAAATTTTCTGTTTTCTGAAACAGCTGATTATAATGAAAACATATAAGTAAGAAAATTAATGAAATTGTTCGGAATTATTTTTTAAACAATAAATGAACTAATCTGTTTACCATTAAATTTGTTCATGTTTATTTGATTTTGTTTGCTTTCTTACACATTATTTAATGTTTTATTAATTTAGTACAACACAGTTTAATTAATGTAGAGGTAATGTAAGTTAGTTAATAAAAAAAACGTAATAGATTTGATTTAACTTTATAAAACCATCTCAAAGTAAGAAAATGGAAGAAGAAGCTAAGAAAAGTCATTTTTCACAATGTATTAAAATTATTTTTTTAAGTGATATAATTTCTTTTATAAAAGAGTTTAATTTGTTTTAATAAATGTTAAAGAAAAAGATAAAATATAATTTTATGAAACCTACTTCTGTATTGTTTGGATTCAATGTAACTTTAATAAGAATCCAGCTCAAAATATAAAAATGTAAATGTTATCTACCACTGAATAGTCTTTATTTAACAAAACCAAAACACCCTAAAGCCTTAAGTGTTCTAGTTTTACTCTTCTAAGATCTATTCAGTGTTAGAATTTATGAAAGAAAATTGTCTTCATTTTTATAAACAAAGAATATAAATGTACACGTGTATTTGTGAAAATTACTACGTAAAAAAATGTATAAGGGAAAGAAAACAAAAACACATTACGCTAGGCAATTTAAGTTAAAGCTGATATATTTGTAAACAACCCTATCAGTTCCATTTTATTTTTCCTGTGTTCAGCTAATGGTGTCTTTGCCCCCATGTGTCATTTGTCGTTAAGGTTATGAGCGATCCAATTAACTATCTTAATTGTTTTATGATTCTGCAGTTATTTTAAAACTTTATTGTCGATCCTTTACTTAAAATTTCAACTAATAACGAGTGGTTTTTCTGGAATCAGTGATAAAGAAAAAATTCAATTATTACGAAAAATTGCTAGAAAAAACGTGTTTTATTGTGTGACGTGGGCCAATAAGAACTACTTAGTATTAAGTTTAATTACTATTGTTATTTATACATAGACTACACCAGGTGAGTCATCTAAAGTGTTGCAATACCTTTGATATTTACGAAGAAATATCTTTTGAGTAACTCGGTTTTTCTACAAAAGTAAAGATGTCACTGTGTTTTCCGTTAAAACAAACCAACAATCTTGTGTTTAATTTATTTGTTTGTTTTTTCGTTAATTTGACGATTTCCGAAATATTAGGGATCAAATTTTTTAAGTTGGCACCATTTTGAAACTGTTCAATTATAATGTGTTGTAGACACGTTAAAACATATTATAAAAGCAGAGTTTGTCTTCAATATTTTCTTTCCTTTTAATGAAAAGCCCTAGTCTTTGAATCATTGCCTGGACGATACAACTGGTGTAGGAGCGAGGGTCAGCCGACCTAAAATTTGACATGGATAATTAGGGTAATTAACTTATACGTTTACGATGGGAGGGGGCAGGCAAGTCCTTGAGGAGGTGGAGAAAAGCCATTAGTCATTAGAAGGGAGGCATGGGCAACGCAGAATGGTCGCATTCCTGTCTAAATAGAACAAAAAGAAACCCAAGCTTTACACAATATAGTCTACGTTGTTCTTATATTGACCAATTTTAGTATTATATAACCTAACCTAACCATATATATATATATATATATATATATATATATATATATATATATCCTAACCTAACCTAACCTGTTTGTGGTGATTCTTGCAACCACTGTCGTCTACATTTTGTTTACCAAAACCTCCACTTCCTTTCGAGTCTCAGCTTGTTGTGGTTACCGATACTCCGTTCCCCAATAGACTGTAAAGAGTCCTTAAAAAGGCTATTTCAATCGAAACTCATCATCCATCTTTTTCCCCGACACGAATTTCTCTGTACTACATATTTATATTTATATACAGAATGTCGTAACAAACATTAGGTGGTGGTTAAATATATGTCAGAGTTCGCATAGTTTTCCATCTCTCGGCTATGTTGTGTAATTATCCTATAACTTTTGAAATTATTAAGATTTTAAGTCAAATTTGGTATACAAAGGTTTTTTAATGAACGGTTTATCGTTATACCAAGAATCAAAATTGTTTTTAATTAATTTTCAAAATAGCGGCAGTTTACTTTTTTTCTTTTTCTTTTTTAACTTTTTTTTGTAAAATTAAATGATTTTAGAGATATTCAATATTTTTTTTTTAATTTCAGTCACCATTTCGACAATTTATAAGATAAAGTTTTGATTGTTGATATACTGATAACATTGTAACATGACACGTGTGCAGGCTACACCATATTTCGAGTCTAAATCTAAATAATTTCAACAGCTATAAAAAATTTTTTAACGCAAAATGGCCGATAGATGAAAAACTAAGCGTTTATGGACACATGTTTTATAAGAACTGTTTTCTATATTTAGACCCATATAACCAACACTTAAAGTT
Organism: Aphrophora alni; assembly: GCA_963513935.1. Taxonomy (NCBI): domain Eukaryota; kingdom Metazoa; phylum Arthropoda; class Insecta; order Hemiptera; family Aphrophoridae; genus Aphrophora; species Aphrophora alni. The sequence continues at coordinate 27,757,740 of OY740767.1, read as the reverse complement.
TGGCACAACATTTTCTGAACACTCTGTATACATTCGTACATATACACAAGTACTCTTCAAACGTACAATTTTTTTTTTTTTTTTAAGAAACAAAGTGTTTTTTTGCTTCACCTATCACAATGTTCTAAATAATATACTATATTATGTTCACAATATTATACATATACTTAAACAAAATATACAGGATGTTTCAGAAATCTCCACAATTATTTTAAGGCATTGTTTCTACGCCAAAAGCAAATCGAAATATCATATTGAAATCGTCTGAAAGTCTCCAGTTACTCAAACAAGCGCTATTTTTTTTTTCTTTTTTAAAAATTTTTTCAAGAATTAATTTTTTGTTTAAGAACCATTAAACGTATAATTATGAAATTTTGCACACAGTTTTATAACAATTACAAAAACCTAAAATAACAAAATCAATATTTTCCGAAATCCAAAACCCAAAAGGCGGGCATTTAAAGTCTTTGTACAAGAAAATTTTTAAATGGCTAATTGTATAATTTAAAAGGTAACCTCACACAATTTCTGACGGGTCATGATACTTTCAATCGTATCTGTGCAAGCAGGGGGTTGTACTTCCATGAACTGTCGGTTCTGCAGGCATGAGATGTGTCACACCTTTTTGAGTGCAAGCGTCTCGCAGAACAGCGGTGGTATGTTAGTATCCTCACTGGAGAACTTTCTTCGGAATGTATAATGGAGTATCATCAAAAACCAAATGGAACGCCATGTCAGTGTACATTGAAATTGTGCTACGCTGCAAAAAACAAGAGGGTTGGTTATACTCGTAGATAAAGAGGCTTTAAAATAGGCACTACCCTGAAGTATTGCAAAGAGCGGCCCAGAGGTGGAATCCTGCTTGGAAAAGAAGGGTTTAGTCGGTAGTCCATGTGGGAAGTCCAACACATAGGTTCCCAACGGACCACTGGCTAAAAGGCATTTTCACCAAACCTCCATAAAAAATATTCATACATTAGCTGCTTTCTTTAATATGAAATGTTAATTACTTTATAAGGCAAACTTAGTTGTAATTATTAATAAATAAATTTAAAAAATACATTAGCTATTGTGATTTTAATAGAGTTTTTGAGTATTACGAATGAAACCATACTAACACAGTGTTTTAAAACTAGTACTTTAGGAAATGTGTGAATAAATAAATAATTTTGATGTTATAATCATGATTTTTTAACTAAAATCTTAATTTAATTTCTAATTATATTAAAAGATATCTTACGGTTTTGTTACATAGTTAAAAAAAACAAAAACATACAGTTAGTCTTCTCTGAAATGTACAATAAATAGAATTTGCAAAATATATGACAAAAGTTTAATTGTTTTTTCATTCGCTTACTGAGGTTAAAATGAACACACACATAATCATGACCAAGGAAGGATCTTTTCTCTCAAATTTTCAGAATGCATTTCCATATATATATTTAATATTTATGGCGGTTTTTAATTTTATAACAGAATAACTACCCTTGAAAAAGTCAGTAAACTTTGGGTACCTTTTACATTCCAGCAAAAAAAAACTACAAATTCTACAAAATAAATTAATTTTGTCTGAACTATGCACCAGAATTCGTTAGTCACGATAAAAAACCCAAACACTAGACATTAGTAAAACCATTTTGGTTGCATTTGTTTTTTATTTTCTTTGATGAATCTAACCGCGAAACGTGCAAATTATCTTTCCGCAATTACACGGTTCACTTATTATTCCGCACGAAAAAAAAGATCTAGATAAAAACCGTCTACAGTTGGTACAAATTAAAGGCTCCGGTTATAATTAATGCGCGATTAATGTAAACACAAGGAAGATTGTTGTCAATTAGGCGGGTCACCTTGAACCTCCCCCACTCCGTCTTTCACCCCGTCTCTTCATAATTATCCAGTCAAAACACGTCGAGTTTTCAAATAAACCATATCTCTGATAGTTCAACACCTTCGGAAGTGTTCGGCAAACATCGGTTTCCATATATTATTTTCTTACAAATACGATTCTTCCGATGCTGGCGTATATTAACTAGTTAGCCAGTGGGACGAACACTTTATCCAGTGAGAAGGTCGTATTTAGAGTGTTTTTGGACCGAAGCGGTCCTATTTCAAAAATGACGACAGTAACAAGTGTGATTGTTGTCATTGCTTTATCAGCCTTCACTTCCGCTAAACCAGGTAAATTTTAAAATTCTTTCGTAATATTATAATTGTTTTGTTTGTTACATGTGGAAAAGTTAATTTTATTAGAGTCATAAATTTGAATTTAACTGCTATTCTTAAAATAAATATTTATTGAAACTTTTACTGTCAGGTATAAAACTAAATGTATTTTTTTATTTATTAGACGTAAACAATTTATTTATTAACATTTTATAAAATAATTTATGTTTTTTAGTAAATATTTTACTCTTTGTGCTTAGTATGGGAAACGTTATGTTGAATTCTTAGTTTTAAGGATCTCTAAGACAAAAAAAAGTGTGTTATTAGGGTCCGTTGGTAAAAACCAAGGACCCTTATAATTTCACGTGCTTGACTGTCTATATTTGCAACCAGTCTACACAGACAAGACAAGACAAGCTAAATCCCATATATTTCTAACTTTACATTTATATTCTTTGTATTTTCCCACATATAGAAAAAATATACTTTAAAAAATGATTTTGTGCTAGTTAAAGGGCAAAAACTATAGCGATTAAAAACCTATTTGGAAATCATAGGATGTGTGCGATATCAAATAAAACTAGTTATTCTGATTACGAGCAATATGGTTATTTAACGAAACTGTCAGATATTATCTACCCTTATTTTAACTTAATCAATATGTGACTTACATATCTCAAACTTAAATATTTGGATTTGAAATATAAATTGCAGTGAGTAATCATATATTATAGTTTTGTATGACGAATGCAACTTAATTTAACTACACGATGAGAAATTCGTAGCGTATACGTTTTAAAAGCATTTTTTTTCTGAGTTGTGAGACAAACAATTCAATAGCTATTAAAAATGGGTTACATTTTCATTTATTTCTTTGTATTAGGGTCCGTAGATAAAACCAAGGACGCTAATAATTTCACACGCGTGTCTCTCTGTACAATTTAAACTGCCGCTTTAAAGATTTCTACTTTATAAAATATAACTATCCCTCTATGTCTACGGACTAAGTTGAGTGGTTTTAGTACACGCTTAACCCTTTTTATTTATTTAGCCTATATCTGCCTGTCTACCGTCAGTCCAGTACTATAACAATCCAAATATAGAGTTTATAAAATAACCAACATCTCAAAATCGGCCGACCGATGTTGTTATAATTTTGATGAAAGATAACTAATAATTAGTAATTACCTAAGCAAGTTTATCAAATTGGAAAAAAGAAAAGTACGGTTTTGGAAATAATTGTTTAGGTAACACGAACAAGTTCTAGACATAGGCCCTACCATTGATCATCAGATCCTAGGCTTTCCTATGATACCATCCCCATCACTGTAGGTTGAGTGGTTGAAGAGAAAGAAGTTCTTTAATGTACATAGATAGACCTAACTATTTGGCAAAATATATATTTTTATTTAAAAGAAACCATAAATAGGCATTAAAGGGGTTGTCGTCAAAACAATTTTAAAAACCCAGCAAAAATACCCTTGTGACCATGGGTTAGGTCACATGGTCATGTTCTACATTTACCTTCAGGTCCTAAGCATTCCTATGATACAATTCCCATCTCTGTAGGTTGAGTGGGTGAAGAGAAAGAAGTTCTTTTGTTTACATAGATAGGTTAGGCCTAATATAGACTTAACAATTTGGAAAGTGTTTTAAACTTGATAAAAAATTCAGTTATAGTGCCAATCAAAAGTAATACATACTAAAAACTGTTTATTAGGTTCTTTAATTTTATAATTCAGGAAGAATTAGGTTAGGTCTAACATAGACCAGTGTGAAACCATTTCATAAGTGTTTTATACTTGATTTTGTCATTTTACATATAAATTAAGTTATACTAATATAACAATGGATACTTAAAACAGCTGATTAGGTTCATTTGTGACTGATGGCAAAATAGATTTGTTAACGTGTGTTTAAAAAAGTATTTTAAATATAACTATAAAATAAAATTGATATTATATATATATATATATATATATATATATATATAATACCGGGTGTTCAAAAAGTCTGGAAACCCCTTAATAGTAATTTTATTAATAAACGCAGAACAATGAAATTCTAGGATTACGTCCTCACTGTAGTTACTGACTTTTTGGTCATTTTAGCTGTCTTTTTTCGCTTTGGAGGGACGTCCTGTGGAGGAAATCTAAAAAATCTTAAATGTAAGCATAGGTCGAATTATACCTCATTTTAAATGTCTTTGTTAGAGGAACACATTGCCGCAATCCCGAATGAAAAAGGACCATTCGTTTGGAAATGGCAGCCACTTAAAGTTTGTTAACTTTACGTTGCGGAGATTAAGAGGCAGAAGTGAATACTCAACCGTGTTGGTTATGTTGGTGTTTTAGCTATGAGAATTTCACAGCTGGAGTGTGGAGGGATAGGAAATTCTCCAGCTGTGAAATTCTCATAGCTAAAACACTAACATAACCAACACGGTTGAGTATTCACTTCTGCCTCTTAATCTCCGCAACGTAAAGTTAACAAACTTTAAGAGGCTGCCATTTCCAAACGAATGGTCTTTTTTCATTCGGGATTGCGGCAATGTGTTCCTCTAACAAAGGCCTTTAAAATGATGTATAATTCGACCTATGCTTACATTTAAGATTTTTTAAACTTCCTCCACAGGACGTCCCCCCAAAGCGAAAAAAGATAGCTAAAATGACCAAAAAGTCAGTAACTACAGTGAGGACGTAATCCTAGAGTTTCATTGTTCTGCGTTTATTAATAAAATAAATATTAAGGGGTTTCCAGACTTTTTGAAAACCCGGTATATATATAATTTTGCAAGTAAAGGCAAAATATATATTTTTATTTAAAACAAACCATAAATAGGCATCAATAGGGTTGTCGTCAAAACAATTTTAAAAACCCCGCAAAAATGACCTTGTGACCGTGGGTTAGGTCACATGGTCATGACCTTCAGGTCCTAATCTTTCCTATGAGTCCATCCCCATCTCTGTAGGTTGAATGAGCGCAAAGGAGTTCTTTAGCGAACATATTTAGGTTCTGCTGAATTATATTTAAACTGCAAGAATATTGAAGTGAATAATTGTGTAAGTATTACATTATGTAAATGTTCTCTTTTAAATTCTTGAATTAAATATTTTTTATTTCATAAATTGAGGTCGAAAATAATTGTTTTAAATTTTAAATATAGTTTTATTATTAAAGTCATATTTATAAGGATTCCAACATTTGTTATTCCTTAGAATTTTCCTTATATAGATTCATATTATGGTTAATTATGGTTTGTAGCATGATGTATCGGAGCATGACAACGTAAGGTGATATCAGTTGTCAACCATATCATCATTACATCATTATACAGCATGACAATCATAACATGCAGTACTGGGATTTATATGTAAACGCAATTAAGTATGACGAATCTATTGCCCGTGGATATTAAACCACTTGGCTTTGTCAACTCTTCATAGTCCTAACTTCTGATTTGTGTTTACATTCTACAGTGTATTTTTACACAAATCTCCGTAATTTAATTCATTTTATACCATATAATAACAAACATTTATTGAATACATTTTAGTTTCTTCTAAACTCAATAGAATTAACTTTTTGGTAAAAATGTTGTTTTTATTATTTTTTAGAGGAGTAGGGTTAGAATGAATTTTTAGATAAAAGTTGATAGCCTTTATTTTTAAGACGGTAACCTTTACTTTTAAACAAATAAAAATATTAAAACACAATAATAAAAGAAAGGTTATAAATAAATATTGAGTTTGACTTGTGAGATAATATTAGATAGAATAAAACTCGAACACAAGATCTCACAAAAATTACGTTTACTTAATCAAACGCGTTTCAACTACAAAGTCGCCATCCTCAGTGACACATGAGCTATAGTTTAGTTATTGTAGCTCATGTAACACCGAGGATGGCCACTTTATAGTTGAAACGCGTTTGATTAAGTAAACGTAATTTTTATTTGATTTTGTGTTCGAGTTTTATTCTATCCAAAAGAAAGGCTCTCCAACTATTAAAAATATCTACTGGTGTTTAAAAAAGTTTACAGACGAAATTTAATATTTAAAAGAAGACAAAACCTAATAACTTTTCATTTTAGATATATCTAAATCAAATCCAATAATATGAAGGCTGTCCGATTGTCCGTATTTCATATCTTCCGCAAAACCGATTTTTATGATGTCTTCCTTGAGTACTAAAAAAAAAGTACTAATATTTTTAGGTTTTTTTAAACCTAAAACATATCAGCCACATCATACAATTTATTACAATCAAAAATATTTGGTTTCTTGCGCCATGTAGTAAATGTTAAACTGTATAGGTAGATTAATGGGTATTATTCGATAATGATTGTTTATAACAGTTGTTACACAGATATTCTGAATCACGTAATTATGTATAACAAAATGTTTTGACATCAGCTAGGCCTTGATGGGCCTCATACTGTAGATCTGTCACTTTTCGCTTTCCTGAGGCAATTGAATGTAAAGATCAGTCAAAAAGGAAGGACGAAAATGTTTGTCCTAACCTAACCAAACTTTTTTTCGTATACTAGTAAGTAAAATGTATTTCTCGAGGGAAATATGGTCGTATCAGAATTTTATGAGAAAGAAATTAAATTAAATTTTTAAAACCTCTAATTCCGTACTCTTAATAATAACAGCACTGCAGGCGACCATAGTTACTCACTGACGAGGCATTGATTTTAGTTATTAACAACTAACTATTACCAGACGCCAAGGTGCACGCAGTGTCTACATATGAGTAACAATGGGTATTTCCTTTTAACGTCTTGTATTTACATCATAATATCAGTTTTTATAGAAACCAGTGTTACCTAATACTTAGATTCTTTACTTAAGTTCACTCTTCAACGTTGCATTTTTTAGTTACTTTATATGGATAGTAATCAAGTTATTTAGTGAAATTTGAAGGTAATAAATTAAGACGAGTTGAACCCATGTAAGTTTTGTAATCCCCAAAATCTCGAATATTTTTTTTGACTATTTTCAAAACCTCGGGAAACCTAAATAGTGATGACATGCTTTACATCTTTTTTATAAAAACTTTCTTAAAATTTTTAAAGGTACTACTTATTAGGTTATTTTTTTAATAAATATATTTCGGTATTCTAATTTTAATATGTATTTTCAAAAGATAATATTCTAAAGGCAATAAAATTTATGTATACTTTTAAATAGTGCATTACATATATAGTATATTATTCTATTTATTTACATACGAAATTAGTGTCCTTTAGTTCTTTCCTTATTAATAAATTTAGATACAGTTCTTCTGAAACACTTAATGTATAAAAAAAATCATTTTATTAAAAAATAAAACACAAAAACACTTTTATGTTATTTAACTGTTATATTTCTTAAATTTTATTTAAATGTTTTTATTTACTTTATTATTATTTCACAAAACATATAGAAATCACTTTTAAGCATTTGTTTCCTTTTAATTTACACCTTTGTTTACTTTTATTTTAATGTTTTTCATTCTGTTGTCTGGTCCTCAATGCATCCCCGGTCTATCTCTCACCTCTCTCTACTCTTTGTTTCAAATTTCTTTATTCATATTGGTCGAAATTGTCACGTGAGTTATTTTGTTTTGCTGAATATAGATTTTTAGTTTTTCACTAACATCTACACATTGTGTGAGACGGGTTTATTGATATTGAGTTTGGCGGATACGACTGTCTGGGAGCTGTAGTTTTACAGTACTTTATTTTTGTCTTGATTTTTCTTATCGCTTAAAATTGACAGACATCCTTTCCCTTCTTCGTCATGCACATTTGTACTACCCAACCTTGAATTTCCTCCACTGATATCTCTCAGTACTATCACCCATAAGATTGCTGCCATAACCTCAAGACAGACGAGGTATAATATCAGCAGCATTCTGTCCTACTTTTAAAAATCGAACCACAAAACTGAAGGTAGTTGCAATATAGAAGGCACCATTTAAGTTCATTCACTACTAGTACGACAACAAATCAAATGGATTGAAAATATGTATGTATTGAAAGTACTAGTTACTGACAAACAACGTGTGTTGCCACGACAACCATCTTAAATCAGCTGATAGGAAGTTAATTCTGAATAGCCATTGTATAAACTCTACGTCTTCGTAGACTGAAGAGGAGAAGTTTTTTAATTAATACGTATTAAAATATTAATCGTCGCCATTAATAATTCGACGTCTTACTTCTTTTTTTGCAATAAATATTTTTGCTGGTTAAAGATTGTATAAGAAATTGTTTGCGGTTGTACTGTCATCTAAAAGAGGAAAACATTCTAAAGCCTATATGTGATACAACAGAAATAATATAATATATCATAATGATAGTGGTCAAGGAAGTTGTTGGTTAAACTAACCTCAAATTGTTTCGTTGGTTATTCTAATGAATCAGCAGTTTGTACATTTATTATAAAATTAGTCCAATTGTTATGATGACGAATGTTTTAAACTTTCAAGAAACTGACAGCTGATTTGTTAGTTCAAATTGGCTATGTACTTGAAATTTTGGATCAATTAGAACTGTTATCATCAAACATTTAAAATCCGCCATTGTCATAACCGATATATTGTCGTATTCTGCTTATGTGCAAAACTTAGTGATTGTGGGGGAAATAATGTTCTAGATACAGCTTTTCTTACTCTTTCATCTACATAATATTCCTTTTAAGTTTCTAAGATATGCATATCTACCCTTCCCTGTAATGGTAGTTAGTGCACAATACAAAATACAAAATAAACCAAAAGCAACACGAAATTTAATCTGCCCTTTTTTAAATGGCTACATTTAAAAGAGTGGCCTGTCATTGCCAAAGCTAACTATCCAAACAAGGCTATGTATACATAATTGGTCACATTTATATGATATACAACGTGTTTAGAGATATGTCGTGCCAAACTTTGAGTGGTAGTTATATAGGTTAAAATAAAGAAAAAAGTGCCTACAAATATAAGTTCGGAAATGCTTCGATTTCCATCTGTTGGCCATTTTGTGTTTTTGAAAAATAATTACAGCTCTTGAATTTCTTAAAATTTCCAATCGAAATTTATGATACACATTTTTTATGTAACAGTTTACCAGTAGGCTATACATAAAATCAAAATTTAAACAGTCACCATTTCCACAATTTAAAACATAAAGTATTCTTGATATATTGATAAAATTGTAGCATAAAAAATGTGTATATCGAATTTCGACTCGAAATTATATTAATTTCAAACAGTCATCGTTTTTTCTTTACAAAAAATGTCCGACAGACGGAAAACGAAGCCTTTACAAACATGTGTTTATAGGAACGCTTTTCTTTATTTTGACCCATGTAACCAACGCTTAAAGTTTGGCACAACATTTTCTCAGCACTCTGTATACTTTCATACATATACACAAGTACTCATTCAAATGTTTAAAAAAAGAAAACGAAAGAAACAAAGTCTTTTCCTGCTTTACTTAAACATAAGTATCCCATATAATATTTGTTCACAATAATATACGTAACTTATACATAAACAATATATAAAAACAGAAAAAATTGTAAACCAGTACAGTGAATACAGAGTTTAACAGCTACAGAATATCAAGTCACGGTTACAGAATAAGACTCACAAAAATGTAATAGTATTTTACTGAATCACCTTCACCAAATCATCCATATTATCATATCCAAAAAGCCATGTAATATTAGGTTAGATTTCTCCCTTTTCATGTTTTCTATCAAGTCTCTCTTGACCAATATATGTTCTTTTCTGACCTTGACGAATCGGAGTTATTAGATTATTCGGGGGTAAGCAAGGGGTTTCTATTTTATATTCTTTTCTTCCTTTTTTATAAGGGCAGCCCGAGGGGTTTTTGCCCATAAACAACAAGAAAACAATAATAAAAAACAGGCTATACCGGAGGAAGATTCTTAATTAACCTTGTCATCAGTAAGAAATAGATGTCTTACACAAACCCTTATGCATTTTGAAATGAATGTTTTTTCTATTGTAAGATCATTTTTGCGGTAGTTTTATCGTATACAAAGAGGGAAATGTACCAATATAGGTGTGGCAAGATAAAATTAATTTTATGTTGAAATTATTATGCTTTCGGGGATCTATTTGATAACCTAACCTCAAACCAGCTGTATGGTTATTTTAATGTAAATTAAATTTGTAAAATTAATTAGTTCCTAAATTTATTGACTTGTAGGTTCTATAGGCTTCGTGTATTTTAAATTTTTATTCAATTAATTTTTATTATTGACTAGTGTCAAATTCTACTAATGTGTATCATGAAATCGGTTGAATAGTTTCCGAGATACAGCGTTTGTTACGTTTCTATGTCACTTGTCATCCAATTAAAAGTTGTCTCCGTTTGAACAAACGTCCCCACTGAACTAAATGTTCATTTGGCCGAAACAACTACGTTTATAAATTCGGTTTGATAAATAAATAAACACATAAAGTTTGTTTGTTCAATGAATTTTTTCACAGAACAAAATGGGCTCTTTTAGTGTTCAAAACAATCAATTGAATACACAAGGAACTGCAAGTGTTATCCGTTTCTAAAATACTAACCAATGAACGCACACTACAAGCTTTGACCTCGGTTTTGAGGAAGATCAGCCAAGGTCTTCACAAAGAAGTTGCGATAAAAAATCAGAAGAACAAGACACGATCCAATGCCGTCGGCAATCCGGTTACCCAAGCTGTCTATGACATAATCTGTGCTATTAGCCATCATTAGGGAATTCCCGCGCATATAAAGCGAGCTTACAATCATGTTGAATTATAAGACACCGGGTTACTTAAAAACTACTCAATAATTGTTACATCTATTAAAATCTCTTCGCTCTATATATGTCTCCCTCTTTCTCTCTCTACCGATTATTTAACAAAGGAAGATCATGAATATTTCGCACGATAACTTCATGCTTGCTGCGCTCGAAAATCGCAGCTGATTTATTATTATTAAGATATAAGAATTTCACAGTTATATAAAACAAAAACCAACATAACTTAGAACTATTGTCAAAACCAATATTAGTAATGCAATCTTTGTTTTGTATTAATATTAGTTATGAATTTTCTAATAATTTAAAAATGTAAAACAATTGCCTTTTATTTGGAATTAATAATATTTTCATATACAAAAGTTCCTGATTTGTTCATTTTAGTTATGGAAATTTTTCTAATAAACTAACAATATATATAGCTCAGGTCTGAATAGGGTATATTTCGTGGATATAATTAGTTCATTATTTAATTGTTTCGTGGATGTAATTCATTCATTTATTTCTATAATTCGTGGATATAACTAGTTTATTTATTTCTAAATTTCGTGAATGTAATTCGGTCTTTTATTTCATTATTATAGGATATAATAAGTTCATTTATTTCATTATTTGGTGGATGTAATTAGGTTCATTAATTTAATTATTTCGTAATTGTAATTAGTTCATTTATGACATTATTTTGTGGATATAATTAGTTCATTTATTTCATTATATCGTGGATGTAATTAGTTCATTTATTTCATTATATCGTGGATATAATAAGTTCATTTATTTCATTATATCGTTAATGTAATTACTTCATTTATTGCATTATTTCGTGGATATAATTAGTTCATTTATTGCATTGTTTCGTGGATATAATTAGTTCATTTATTGCATTATTTCGTGGATATAATTAGTTCATTTATTTCATTATTTCGTGGATATATATAGTTCATTTATTTCATTATATCGTGAATGTAATTAGTTCATTTTTTTCATTATATCGTGGATGTAATTAGTTCACATGTTTAACTATTTCAATGGTGTAATTAGTTCATTTAATTCATTATTTTGTGGATCTAATTATTTAATTTATTTCATTATTTCGTGGATGTAAATAGTTCATTTATTTCATTATTTTGTAGATGTAATTAGTTTCATTTAAACACTGTCAGCGGCTCACTATTGTAACTAGAGGCTTAGTAATTTCGAGGAAACCTAACTGGAGCTACACCATTTTTCATGTAATCCTGTGTTAGATCCCTCTCTTTCATCTTTCCTATAAGGTTTCTCTTGACTAACTGTTATTCTTTTCCTACTCTGGCGGCATTAAAGTATTCGTGGGTTAGGGGGTCTTTATTTTGTTCTTTTGTTTCAAAACAAAAAATGGTTAACTTAACCTCAATTATAATTTAATTTCATGTGAAGTGTAATCAGTAATCACATTTTGCTAGGGTAACGAATGTAACATTCAATAAACATGTGTTTCTTGCTGCCAGTTGGGTAATGGGAAAACATTTGGGGGTATTTTGTTTTAGAATAAGGCACGTAAATTAACTTGATCCTTTTTTGTCCCAGAAGAACTCTCATGGCCTTTCGAAAAATGTAAAAATGTTATAAATTGACTTGTTACTTTTATGTAAATAATGCTGAGTAAAATCCTTAATAAAAATATATTGTGTTACTTTTTTAAAAAAATAAACTTATGATATGAAATTATTGCAACAGTCGGCATGATAAAACCATTCCCGAAACTATGAAATCATATTTAAATTCGCAAAAAAAAATCTTCATACCGCATAAATGTGCCGTAATTCTTATTTTCAATACATTTTCTTTAGAAACACAATCTGGTGTAAATATTGGACTTTATCAAATTTGTATACAGTTTTTTCCGAATTTATCCTACACTGTAAACTATTTGTGTCATATTAGCTAGTTTGTAGCATTGCTAAATGTAAAAATATCTCTATGTAATTTTTCTCTCGACTTATCCCTCAAACACTCTGGTAGCTTCAAGAAGGGAAGAGAACAAGTGTTAGTCAAGAAAGACCTGATAAGAACAATGAAAGAGAGAGATTTAACCTAACACTACATTAATAAAGGTGTATACCCAGCTGGGTTCCTCGGTGCTTGTCACAACCGTACTTTATAAGTGATCCCCTGAGAAGCATTTTCTAGTATTACCAATCTCCCTCATTGAAATGTGGACCTCCGAGACTACGAAATGTTCACGGATCCTGTCATTGGAGTAATTTAACTCCAAACCAATCCTTTGACTAAACTTTTGTTCTGCGACTTACCTTACAAACAATGTCACATAATCTCTGACTGTCAGGGAAAATGGTTTGTTTTAGTTGTCGTAGTAGAACTGTAGTGTTTTTGTGTAGGAATCAGTTTGTAGTATTAGCTTATTAATACTTCCATCATAATTAATCTGATTGTTTTCTTCGTCCAATAATCACTTGACAGCTGTGGGTGCCCGCAGGGTTATGTCAGGTGCTCATCTATCACGTAACAACATATCTCACAGACACTAATAACCAGTGTTCAGTGAGGCGTGATTACCAAACGCTGAAAATTAATTCAGACCATTATTAAAAAATAACAGTGTTTTAAACACGACAGGACTATAGTTCAAGAATTACTGAGTGAAAAAGTTTAAGCAAAATATTTTTTTCAAATTATAAATAATCATGGGGCTATTAAATTAAAACAAATAAAAGACTAAGATGTCGTTACTTCCCCATGTATTTCTCATGCTAAAAAGTAGAGCAGAAAGGGAAACCCTTTTATATACTTTTTTTCTGGATTTAAAAACAAAAATTACAAAAATGGATTCCTTGATGCACCCTTTTTTAGATTTGAACTTAAATGTGAAACGAAAGTTTATTTTAAATTTGTAATTTCGTCTGAATTCTTTAAAAAGCAGCAGCATAAAATGATACTCTTTATCTATTCAAATTCAACATCTAATTGACATTATTGAGAGATATTTTGTTTTAATTTACATCTTCGTAAACATATATAATATTTTACGTACCAATTTAACTATTGCATCAAATTTAAGTAAACATTTTTCATTTTAGATCGTTAAAAATAAAAAAGAAGAAGAAAAAAAACATAATACCAAATAAAGACCCCCCCCCCAAGTCCTCAAATATTCACCAAGGAAGGGAACTAGCATTGGGAACGAGCATTGGAAGGGAACGAGCATATGAAATATGAAAGGAAAGGCGTCCTAAACTAACCCAACCTAACATAACCTAACCTAACCTAACCTAACCTAACCTGACCTAACCTAACCTGACCTAACCACCTATCCTATGAAAAATCGGAATTTACATGCCAAATGTCACTTTTACATGCCAAGTGAACATCTTTAAAAATCTTGATTTTATATAAATCATTTTAAAGATTTTAAAACCAACTGTTTATGAAAATTATATTTTAATTTGCCGCTTTTCATACTTATATACGTAGTAGAGAGAAAGTTAACTCATAGGCACAAAAAAGTTGTTTTTGAAATGACGTCTAAATTTGTTATCTGTGTCGTTCACAACGCAAACGAGTGGATTGATTTAGACCAAATTCAGTCGTGTTTAACGGGTTTTTTCCTTCTTTTTGTTACATAACTTAATATTTGCTGTCAAATGTGACCAAAACTCCTTTTTATATATGAGAGATTGAGTACGAGCACTGTTTTAGAAGTTCAAATGTTCCAAAACCGGCTAAAACGATTTCGATAAAGTTTTTGTGAAAAGTAAATATTTAAAAATAAACCAATATGCAAAACCGTAAAAAAAAATAATCAAATAAAAAAAATAAAAATTTAAAAAAATACATCGTCAAAATTGATCAACTTAAATATTGATCTGACTACCTGAATATCCTTCTTTTAATATTCTTAATACATTTCGAAATATAAATATCTCTTCACAGAACATTCTTTACATATTTATAAATTTAAGCTGTAGTAGGACTTTTACAACTAGTTGATTTAAATTGTTGTTATTGAAGAATTCCCATGAAGATGAGAAGTGGCGTGTTCACATGATTCTATTGTAGATGTGGTGATGAAGGTCACAACGCTTTGGTGGTTTTAGATCCTACACAATTTAAGACTGAGGTTTTTGTGGCATTTCAGTTAGTCTCGTGGTCACATGTAAAACCGTCACCCCTTACAACCGAACCAACTTGGACCTCCAAGTGTCTAAGAGCAGGATCTTGACCGATATTAAAAATGGTTATCGGATTACTTTCTCACATAGGGCCTGTAGATAAGTTAAATGGGTCTAAATACAATGTAGAGTTTTTCATTGTACTGTATTTGTTTTTAAGTCCCAGAAATAATTTACCTTTTAACAGATGTCCAACATTCAATTAACGTGTTACAATACATTAAAAGAGAAAACTACATATTTTTGACACATCTTGCATCTTGAAATGCTAAATAGTAGTTTCATTGATTAAGATCACTGAAATACAGTTAATAAATTGTACACAAACGTTGTGCAAACTCTCCCAAAATCAAACAAAAACCCACCAACGAAAATGTCATTTCGGAAGTGACAATCATTATGGAGGACATCTTTGAAAAAGTATTTCTATAAATAAAATAAATAGAGTCTAAACTTGTGCCATAAATGTGAACTCGGATTTCATTGTAAATCATATTTGAACAAAATCGGGGTTTTAATGACAGTGATCAAAGTTACTTTTTTATATTCTTACCAAATATTCCTAAACTACAATATATATATATATATATATATATATATATATATATATATATATTTACTTTATATTTCTTTTGGGTCATTAATCTTCATGTTTTACTAAAATTTGAATGATGTCGGTAAAACCGATTTGAGAAATTACTTAATTAAATTAATTAATTAATTAAATTTACTTAAATACTATTAACAGCCATTAGGTTGATTTTTTTAATGATAACTCACGGACCTACATTTTTGGAAATACAGTAATCAATATATTTTGTTTTGGGCCTTTAGATACTATGCTTGAGAAAAGTTTGATTTAAATCGTTAGAGCCGATTTTGATAAAATAGCAAGGTTGTCTTTTTTTTACCATTAAGGCAGTTACGCCCAAATTTTGTGTTATCAAAATTAAAAAACAAAATCCCGAGATATATCTACATATTAAATTTTATTAAAATCACGCTTTTTCTCTACAGTATATTTAAGTGAGAAAGTTCAAAACATTGCATATTTTACTTCTTCGTTGTTTTTCTAGAGTGTGAAACTGTGAAATTGGGCATGTACAGGTTTTTAAGAAGCAAGGCAGTGTCCTTTAGTTTGCTCAGTTTCTCTCTACTAAACAAAACCTTTAAAATGAAGCATCACCCCATGGGAGTTTATATATTTTTTAATTGATTTGGGTCCCAAAACCCTATTTTGAGGGGGGGTTGATGAATTAACCTCATACAATATATGTAAAAATAGTTTTTTTACGTCAAAAAATTGTTTCCTATTTTTTTAGTTTTAGTGTTATTTAAACATTTCGATACTTATTGGCCAATCAATATCTATTTGCATAATGTTTTAAAACATCACACAAAACATGTTAATTATATCCCACATCTGAGTTTTAAATTGATATTGTTAAATAAATATTAGTGACACAAATAAGTTCCTGTGTTACATATTTTCCGTTTCCTGATTAAGGCGGAAATTACCTTGTTGGAGGTAGAATAATCAAATATGTTTCTATTGTTAACAAACAACAACATCCATTATCTTTTTTTATAAGGCTATTGTTGACAAATGTTGTAGAATGTACAAAGTCTTCCAAAAAGTAAATTACATTGTTAAATGTTCAGAGATTTTATTTATTGTCATATTAAATTTAAAATATGTGTTTATTTTCTTCTTTTTTTTTTAACTGATGAGTTTTAATGAATAACTGATAAAAAAAAAAATTTACACTCTTCGTTCACCTCTTGCATCTATGACTGTAGTTGTGACAAAGAAATTAAATTTGAAAATTTTAACATTTTGTAACTGTCATTTGTTTAAAACGTTGGTTTAAATGGGACTTGTACAATTTTCATAGTTAACATAACTCAAATGGAACAACTATGCAGCTTTATCATGGAAATCCAAGATAGACAAACAGAAGTACTAAAGAAGATGGTATGTGCAGATAATGTCATAGCATGGGAGGAAACTGAGAAACATCTGAAACCTGGAGAGAGAACTAGACAAATGGGAGGGACATTTTGAATGCACGGATTGGATATAAATTAGGAAAATAGTAATATTGAAGGTTATAAGAAACAAAAAACAAAAAATAAAATGAGCTTGAAAGTGTAAATAAGTCTATTACTTAGGAACCAAAATCATCCCCAAATGGTAACATACAAGAGGGGATAGGGTAAAGGTAGTGGAAAAGCATGGTGAAGGATATAATATGACGATGGAACTTTGGGAAAGGAGACAAAACAATGATAAATGAAGTACTCCAACAACCATTTAAGAAAGAAGCACATTGTAGGCGACAGAGATGAGAGTTTTTAAGAGGAATAGGCAAATTCACAAGAATGGATAGAAGAAAAAATAAACACTTCGGACTCAAAGTTAAATCGCTGAAAGAGACAATCTAGTGCAAGCATTTGCAATTGTTTGAACATGTAGTGAGGATAGAGGAAAACAGAACGCCTAAAAGAGCACTATAGAGAATTTGGAAAAAGGTCTACAAAATGGAAGTTTTAAATTAACGAGGATATTGGTATAGGCCAATGAAGTAGAATGGGTGTATTAGTTTTTTTTTTATTTTTTATTTTATTTTATTTTTTTTTAAGTATCAATTGTTGATATTTCACAATCCACCAATGGATATAATTTGCTAAAAGTGGCATCCCCGAACCAAAAAACTAAGACTAATAAATCCAGTTATTATTATGTATATTTTGATGACATACTCATTCATAGTGCTTAGAGATTTACAGCTAAACTAAGAAATGTTAATACAGTCTTAGTTTTGTTTCTTGTTGTTTTTTTTATTTAAAAAAATCCTTGTTTTCCTATGTTTTACTTTACGTCCTAAAATTTGTAATGCTATGCTAGCTATAATTAGTTATTATAGCCTATTCATGCATTCATACTTACATATTATTTACATATTATACATGTAATACAAATACATCGTGCAAGCGGTTCAAGGTCTTAAAATGTTTGGAACAACTTTACAACCAAAACATAAAAACAAAATAACCTAAAACTTAGAATCAGCAAATGGACAAAGCAAAAGTTACCAATATATATCTGTGTTTATACTCGCATCTCAAGATAATGGTCTTATGAGAAATATATATTTACTTGTGTGTTTAGAAATTATGTCATTCGAATGAGGAGGGCTTGATTACGTTTCATTTTAAATGTCTTAGATTTCAGTACTAAATAATTAATAAGAAGTATTGATTGAAAAAAGTAAGAATACTTATTATTTAATGGCCGATCAGTAGAGCGCAATATAACCTAAATAAATTTAGTTTCTCATCAAATGAAAACTTAACTAGTCTCCAAAGTGACTTCACTTTAAAAATTGTTGGTGCCAGTAACAAAATTACATACAACTATCACAACCCATTAGCCAGAACAGAATTAAAATGTGATGATAGGGATTTAACCACATTGCAAGCCAGGGCAGTATTTCTTTCTTCCCCTAGTGATATATGTATGTGTAGAAAACAATACTAACTAAAGGTAAATGATTAAACAATAACAAAAATATCATTTTGTCAAACCCTGTTTTAATATAAATAGTTTAACCATTTGTACATGTAATTGCATTAAATTTGCCTGATATTATTACATTAAAAATATTAAATAATCTTTTAATTAAAATGTGAAATTTATAGAATAGTACTTTATTTTTAGGACATTTTATTTATATTTAGGGACATTACTTCATTATTATCAAGTTTCCCACAGATGGCCTCCACTCAGCATGTGCTCCTCTCAGGATGTGCTCCTCTCAGCATCCTGCTGGCAACCTATCTCTTGTTCCATTTGGGCTTCCCCAGCTCTTTCTGAATATCTTTAATAAAAACTCACCTTTCACAAACCTTTTCCCTATCTGCGTTAGTGTTACTTTATTGTCCCCTCTCTCTACGATTTTCTGAGATATTTATCTTCCCTGGAAATTTACAATTTTAATTACTACCTTCTAAACTGTTTAATATAAATGCCAATAGTAGACCATGAGTCTTAGCATTCTCTTCATGAAAATATTAAAAAGAAATTGGAGACTAAAATCCAGTCGTGATTATATATATTCCGTTGAAAAACCTGTTCATAAGATTTTTTATATACATAAAATAATACTTTCTGTGTAATTTAAACGTATAAAATTGTATTAAACTACAGAAAATTAATTCCATTTATAAATACTTTGTTCCTTAGGTGGTCTGTTTAAATATCTAGTGTATGTTTTCCTTTTTATAAATTCTAAATTATTTTGATACGGAGAAATAAATATTGGTTTGATTTTAAAATTTGATAAAGACTAAATTATAAAAGACTACACAACATTACATACATGTAAAAAAAAAGTAAGAGTATACAATTCTTAGCTTGAGACAGTGATAATTAACAATTATTATATTCAAAACTAACATGTATCAGAAGTTTTTGACTAGGAGGTTTTTGAGAGATGCATTTTAATTTCTTAATCAAACTCAAAATCCCAGAACTCAATAAAATTGTGATTAATAAAAGATCCAAAACATTGACTATTTTTATGGGTTTAAAAAAGTAATATTGATTTTTTTTAATATTTTCCTTTTATTTATTGACCTTAAAAATTAATTCATTTCAAACTAGTTGATTTAATTATTTTTAATGTTATAATTTTATTTTCAATAATCTGCTGAATTACATAATATGTTAAAGCTTTTATTTTGTATTACCGTATTTAAAATGCATCTAAGTGATTTAACTAACTAAGCTTATCAATATATATATAAGTTATATATATGTAAAATCGAAAATTTACTCAAATGACACACACACACACACACACACACACAGATAGATAAAATATTTTATTTGATTTTCTGAAAGAGAAAAGTGTCAAATTACTCTCACTATCTAGTTTCACAACGATTTATAAGGAATGAAATGTTGGTGAGGCGAATTTCTCTTTTTTTTTATAAATTCACCTATAATTATATATCACTTCTGAAGATACCAAAGTCTTTTATTCATTATGAATCCACAACACATGTACTGTAATCTCACTACACTCTATAAGTTATCAGATTTGATTCTCAACAACTCATACAGTTTAGTATAATATAGAACCAACAATAACAACATTGATATAACTATATTTCAACATTACCATATTATACTAATCTACCTGTTTACAATCAATACATAGGACCATATCCACATGATCACATAATGATGCGACATGTTCGTAGCCCATCTGGTTCATCATCAGGGTCATCATCATTTTCCTCATCATCTTCATCATCAGGAGGAGGCTCAACATCAGGCACATACATGGCACCTGGGCCTGGAGGTAAAGCCTATTGCGAAAGCTGTGTTCATTTATACACAATTTGCACTTAATCAAGTCATTAGATTTCACTAAGTGAAAGAATAATGATCATGATAAAATAAAGCACTCACTATTTATTGCACCTTATAACTTTATTCATTAGTTAATGCATGCACAGTTTATTTGAAGTTTCTCTATTATTGGAAGCAACATGTTAAGATCTTTTCGTAGTTCATCTGATTCACCATCATCAGGAGAACCGACATAAGGGAGATTCATGTACCCGGGCTTGGAGGTAAGGCGGCTCATATAGAATTTATATTCTTTCATTCATAAACTCTTGTTGTAAGATTTCATTAATTGATGACTAATTTTCATGATATAATCCAGCACCGACTATTTATTGCAACTCATAAACCTTATTGATTAATAGGTTTGGTAAACTTAACATGCACAGTTTATTTTAAGGCTTCAATATTATTAGAAGATACACTTTGCCATAATATGTTCATCTCAGGAGGCTCAACATCAAGGCACCTAAGCCTGAAGGTAAAGCAGCTCATGGAAAAGCTGTGTTTTTTCATTCACTGATTTGCACTTAATTGTAACATTAGTTTTAATTAATAAGTTGATCATAATATAATGAAGCACTCACAATTTATTGCACCTCATAATTTAATTGATTAGTATGCATGTATAGTTTATGAAAACTTCTATTTTACTAGTAGCTACACTGCAACGTATAAAACACAAATTTTTACCCTCAACTTCGTTTAAGTAGAATTCAGAACATATTAACTGTATATTAAATATGTTATATATAATTTATAAAAGGAGCATGAAATTGGCTTTGCTAATCTCATTGCAAGGAACACTCTTTATAGCCTAACTAATTATACCATACTTTCTAAAATACAGTTTTGATCCACAATATTTTTTATAACATTTGTTTAATAATCAAATTTAAATTATAGCCTTTAATTTTGTAAACATTAAATCTTGTTTCCATTAACAACAGCTGATCATCAGGTCCAGGATTATAACAGCATTGTCTCTATAAAAGTTAATATAATTGTAAGAGTTCTATAGTCAATGAAATCAGATCAAAATTTTTTCTTCCTTTTTTTAATAAGACACAATAAGTTCAAAATAGTTTTAAACTTCATGAAAAATTTAAGGAATCTATTTTGTAATTAATAGAAACAGAAGGCTTATTATAATAATCTTCGTTTTGTTCTATAGCTTCAGGAACAATGAATGCTTTTGCTGGTACCAATGCCTTGCCAAACAACTTTGGATTTCCAGCAGGTGGGTTTGGTTATGGAGGACCACCACCAAATTTCTACAATCAATTTGATTTTTTCAACTTCCTTCAACAGTACTTCAACCAACTTCAACAAGCCACATTACAAGCACAAGCACAAGCTCAAGAAGCAGCTAATAGGTAAGTACTCGCCAGTAAGATAGAATGAAACAGGTGTATATTAATTGTTTAAACATAACACGACCGACTGCAATCTCTTATTTTGAATTTCGTTAATTATTTTTAACAATTTATGATAATTAATCGTAAAAATGTTTTGTATATAGTTATTGTTCAATCTTATTATTATTATTCATTACAGCAGTCTTAGGTCTATGTTTACACATATAAAAGTCTCCTTCCCCATCCTTTGGCCTGTCTTAGTTCTTTCTACATCATAAAATACTCTTCCTCTTCATTTAATTTTTTCTATAGCTAGATTCTCCATCTCTGCAATTTTCATTCAAAAACCTCTCTGTTTTACATGTCTTCCCTTCTGATCCCACACGGTTAAAATCGTAGTGAACTTCATTTATCCATGAAATCTGTACCTACCTGTTTTCTTGATATGTGATAATTTTGTTTACTAGTCTGTCTGCATTCATTCTTTTGACATGCCGATAGAATGTCAATCTCCTTTTTCACATTGTGTTCTAGATACTTTCAAACTTCTCATACGGTTCTTGGTTAAGTGAAAGGTGAATTCATGTGTCAATACCTACTTAAACCCCAGGATCTTTCTTAAAAACTAGTTCTTTCTTTTCTACTTCCTATTGGCCTTTTATTGCTATCATTTTTACTGCATACAAACATTTTAACTGACTGCCATATTATAGTGTCTGATATGATAACGATTTGGACTGTTATATCTTCTGACACAGTGTGAAAGGTATTTATATTTGTCTAGTTCTCTTTTCTACTGCTGCTTTCTCATTGATGTTTGGGGTAGTATTTCACCTAGGTATTTAAATATCTAGACCTTTTTAGAACCCCATATTTGGTCTTCATCATCCTGACCAGTCTATGATCATATACTATGATTTTTAAAGATATCTATTATCCTACTTTTCTGCCTTCTCTTTCAGGACTTCTTTCTGTCTAACTACTGTTTCTAGATTCGTCGCCAAGGCCACTGTATTATCTGCATTAGATGAGTTAAATCAAACCTAAGCCTTGAATTTTGAAGACCTATTTCGATTATGTTGTTTTGCTCAATAATTTTTTTTCTGTACACAATTGAATAAAATTGATGAGAGTCCATCCCTTTGTCTTATACTTTTCTATATTTCGAAAAGTTCAAATAATTCTCCTAGGTACTTTATTTATTTAATTGTGTGTTCATTAAACTCTGTTGTGTTAGTACTTTTGACTTATTATCTATTCCAGAACTTTTATCAATGTATCCCAGTCCACTGAGTCGTAAGCCTTTTTGATGTTCATAAATGTCTGGATTACTTCTTTGTCTAGTGTTAATGTTTTGATTTTGATTAGGGTCTATACTGTTACAATCTATTCTGCGCATGATAATTCTTTCCTGAATCCCGCTTGATTCACGCAATTATTAATCTATGTGATCTTTTATTTGTGACCTTTTATCTATGTAATACCTTTTTATTTTTAATAATTGCAAAGATGACTTTTATTTCCTCTTAATCCAGTAGGGTAATGCCAGATATTTTGTTCACAGTTGAGTAGTTCTTAAAAGTAGTTGGCTAAAAGTATATAGTTCTCCTTGTTGTTCAGCATTAATTTTGCTTGATCACTTTTGAAACAGATGTTGGACGGAGGGTATCCTTTGAGTTTGGATTTAAATGTCTGGTAGAAGTCTCTGGCATTATTATTTTTTAAGCTCTCTTCCATTTCACTCAGTTGATCTTGTTTGAACTTTCTTTTAGTATCTCTGAATATCTTTGCTGTATTTCATTGATAACTGAACTTTTCAAAGTTCCTTTGATGGAGTTCCATTTTTTCATGCTTCCGAATCCCTCCGTAGAGCATTCTCACATTCGTCGTTCCACAATAGATGGTTTTTCTTCTTAAGAGGATTGTTTGTGTTACCACTTCTTGGATTTTCTGGCCCATTTTGTTCCATTCATAAGTACTCCAAATATCTAGTTCCTTTTGAAACTCGTATTACCATTATTTATATTGTTATTTTTATTTAATATATTGTGATCTCTTATTAATTACCAGAATAATCAAAATGAACCCCTTAATAATAATCCAATTAGTGATTATTACAAAAATTCATAAATTCCAGCAAGTTTTTAATGGTTATCAAAGTAAGTAATATGTGTAAGTTTATTATTATAAATTTTTTATTTTACTAAAGTAAATATCACTACAAATTTAATTAGGTGACATACTAGTATATTTAACTTCTCAGATTAATTTTCTAATGATAATGATAATTCTAACATCATCTGATAGTAATCTAATATGGTCATGATATTTTTGAATCACTGTCATAAAAAGTAAACATGCTCATCATAATATTAGTTCTGCCAATATAACACACCACAAATACGCACATATGGGAATGGGTATTATAAACTTGATGATATTAAAACAATGATATTTAAGTAGACTATGAGTTATAGATGTTTTTTGTTTGATTTTAAGAACAACTATCCTGCTGGTTTTGTTTCATATCCAAAGTATTAATAAAACAGAATAAAATTATTTTGAATTATTTTTTGGATATTTGAATCAGAATCTTAAAATGTCTGATTGTCTGTGTGTCTATCTGTAGTTTTAATCAAGTAAACAACTTGTCATCTACCTTTAAATATATATTTGTCTTGTTTGTGACTTGGATGAGTTTAAAGGGGGAAAAATATATTCTGCTACTTATGCTACTTATAAGTCTTTTAAAGACAAGTCTCAATAAAAAAAATACATAAAAAATGTTTAATCTGGAAAAAAGCATTATATATTTATTTGGTAAGTGATATGAGATGTTAAAAGTTTTATTAAAATGTATTAATATAGTCCAAAACATAAAATTTTCAAATTTTCAAATGAACATAAGTTTCTGTTAATCACAACCAATAATATAAAATTTAATGTTTTAAAGTAATATTCATCAAATTCAGTTTTTTTAAATCCATTTCTGTTTTATTTGAAATCCGAGATAAATCCGTATCATAAAACAACATTTAACGAAATAAATAAGCAAATTATATTGTAATAAAAATCTACAATTTATACAAATCCAATTAATGGAACTTCTTAGTTGTATATTAAGATTAAATTCTTCATAATATTTTTTTTTTTTTCATACTTTATTTTAAAAACCTATTAAACTGCATACACTGTAAAAGTATATGTAACTAAATAAAAAACATTAAACCTCTATGCAAATGAATATGGGTATGGCTTTTAAAAAACAACTTTTGTTTTACCTGTAAAATTTCACAAATCTAATTTCAACTACACCAATAACAATCTGTTTTCACTAATAACAAATTCGTTTATTAATCATAGCTTGGCATTTCATTTTTTATTTATTTTTCTCACTACTGCTTTGCACTTTTAATTTTAAGCACAGAGTATTTTTCTACCTAAAAACTATATAACTACATAGTAGCTTCTAATTTTTTTCATTTTTACATATCTTAATTTATTTCCTACTTATTTATTTACTTAGCTTGTCTTAACTTTACTTTCTAACTCTTTACATGTTTTCTTTCTTTGTTCCTTTCTTGCTTCTAAATTGGTGTCTTAGTGGACATGGAATCTACCACAAAGGACCAAATTATGTGTACTGGAGCACTTTCCCAAATTCCAATGGGTATGGTTTATTTAAATTCAATATAATTTGGTTTTAATATTTTAAATTGTAACATTACATATTATTAAGTATTATCTATGTCTAACTACTAATTTTCAATTTTAACAATGAATAAAGAATGGAGCCGTAATAATGTTTTTCTAGGCGATGTTTGAAGTTAATGATTTTTTCAAATTTTGTTTTTTATTGTAATGCAGTAAAATAAATAATTTGTTTTATTTTAGTGATATTCGTAATGAGTATTTAACATAATATGAAAGAATTAAGAAATTACTGTTGGTGGTTGTATATTAATTTTTAATAATTCACATGGCACCAAGGTCAACAACACAGAAACTACTATAATAATCAGTTATAATTCATCCTCCAACAAAAGGCTAAATAGTGAAACTGTAAATGTTGTGGAGAAAAATATAGTGTCTGCAAGGATTAGGTAAATGTATCTGCTTCCGATGGGTTCTTTCTCATGTTGGAATACTAGGAAATAAGATGGCAGAGTAAGTACCTGAAAAGAGCACGCAACTCCAGCAAAATAATCCCACTGTGCATGTCTTGTCAGTTATAATCAAAATTAAGAAATAAACAACCCGCAATTCTAGCAAACTAGAAGATAATAAGTGTAAACCAAGAAGAGAGGCTGTAGACATGTTCCATCTGAACAAAGTATGACTGCTTGGCGGCACATTTACATAAAATGAAGGATCCTACCCTCGGATGAATGTACATTGTACCATGAGACGAACTCAGTAAGGAAAAAGGACCGCATGATATTATGTAATAAACTTGATATTGAACAAAAGGGGTCAAATTAAAGAACATAAATAAGTTATTTTGGAACGCTAGAAGATTGATGGACATTGGCATAGGAAACAATAACTTTGTAAAACACAGTTTAGATTTTTTCTTTTTTATCAGTTTATTTATTTTTTATTGATTATAGATTTTTCACAAGTGCTATTCATTGCATTTAAGTGATTTTAACTCTCTGTTCCATTGTTTCTGAAATAAGAATGATACTGAAAACAAAAAAATAATATTTTGAGAGAGCAAATAGAACAAGATATCATAAAACGTGTCGAGATGAATGTATATTAATCTAAAAGTGTTTCTCTTAGCTTGGATCTAAAAAGAGGTCTAAATAGTTGTGAATTTACAAAAGATATTTTTATTAATATTTATTGTTCTATTAATTTAGTTGAATTAACTTATGAATTAAATTATCAAATGAATCTCTTTCATACACTCATTCTTTACATATCACTTCAAAAGAATAACCAATTAAAAAAAAAATTCTTCACTATTTTGAGTAGTGGTTTTTAAGTTATCGGTTCATAATTAAAAATTAACCATGATTGGCAAAATATAAGGTGGACTATTTCAAATCCGCTCAAAACATTTTAATTGTTTTCTGTTACTTTTCGTACAAGAAAAAAACATGTAAACATTCATAAATTCCATTTACTTGTGAAAAACACATGGGCTTTAGTTGTAAAATTTTACTTTTCACCAAAGGTTTATCGAATTAGTCTGTCACCAATTTTAAGATATCCAATCTTCTCAGCTAGTGACCCACATTAATTTTCACAATTTTACTAGTAGTTCCTGAACTGATATTTTTTGAAATGTCACCAAATAAATGACGTCTTTAAGAGCTATATTTGAACCAATTTATAAAAGCCGATATCTTGCATTTTGATCTGATACCCTCAAATTTTAAGTTCTTCAAAATATGAACTAAAAAATAATCTCCCGTGGTATTGTCAAATTGATCCATCACACCTAATTTGATTCAAATCTGCCCATCCATTTGTGCTATGGTGTACTGCACTTACTATTTATAAGCACAACAAGATAAACCACTTCTATGGACTCAGGAACTCAGGGGTGATTTCTGACAAACTCAAAATAAGTTTTCATTCCTCCATCACACGGTTTTCTTTATATCGTGCATTTGGGAGAAAGTAGAAGGTATTGTGTAAATTAAAAAAAAAAAAAAAAGAAGGTCTACTATTGACAGGAAGTCAAATTGTTTTAAGTAAGTTTATATACATAATATGTAATGGTTCATTAGATAAATATTCAAAACAATAGGATTTATTGTCTTATCATAACATAACAAGACAATAACATAACATGTCTTTATGTTTCACTATATGAAAAACAATGATTTTAAAACCATTTTTAATGAAGTTTTTTATCAGATATACCATTTTTATTGAGTAGATTACAAATTTTAAAATGTTAAGACCATAATTTTGAATCTTCATTACAATAGAAGACTTAAATAACCATTTATTTTCTAGGGGTGGTTATGGTGGAGGTGGTTTTAGTGGCGGTAATTTTGGTGGGAGTGATTTCGTTGGAGGTTCTGCAACAGCAGAATATAGCCCTCAAGGTGGTTATGGAGCAGCATCTATCTTCCCACCTGCAGAAGGTGGTATCGACAACAGATTTGGGGCGCAAACTCCTTCCGGTCCAGTAAACAGTGTCAGTGGTAGCTTTCCAGCTGCACCAGGTACTAATGGAGTCTTCACATCTTCATCTTCTGGGTTTAGTGATATTAACGGCAAAAAGTCCAGTTTTAAAACTGCAACAGTTGGTGTCAATAAAGATGGAAAGGTTACCACTTACACAGCTCATTCTCCTTGAGTTTGACTTTAAAATAATTATGTTTCCCTATTTAATATTAACAAATATGTATTTAAAAAAATCTAAAATAGTAATAAAAATATTAAAAATTTATTTTAATGGTATTTATTACTTTCAATTATTACTGTTCTGTTGATTAAATAATTATTTAGTAATAAAGAAGTAAGTCGGTATTATTTGGTGTCTAAAGAAGAATAGATTTAAAACAAGCCGATAAGGTGATTGCCCTTCTAAGAAAAAAAATAGGATCATACACCATTAGTGTTTCTAAGAATATACATAAGAGATACAGAAAATTTTAATGAAAAACCTTCCACACTTTTTTATGGGTATAAAAATATCATCCACATTTTGAAAAGCCAGTTTACAATATGGCAGCCAACTTAATTTTTTAAGTAGTGCCACCATGTTTTTGTGGATTGAATATGTAATTTTAAGATTTTTTTATACTTGGGTATTTTTTTAATAAACCCAACCATTTAGATTTTACGGCAAATGAAAGATTAAACTTATTATTTACTCCATTTTAACTGGGAGTTTTTAGTTAGTTTTGTATCTGCAATATGATATAAACATATAATTCCCTACAGTGTATAAGACCGACAGGCCATTTAAATATGTGCAAGTGTATTTTATTGAATTATTTTACTTCTAGATCCAAACTTAAAATAGATGTATCGGGCATTGTCAGACCTGAAATAGTGGTTTAAAGACGACAGTGTACAAGTAATGATCATGTGATATTTATCATCTGATTAGGTGAAATACTATCAGTAGTTATTACATTGTTGAGATCCATAGCTAATTTTATATTATTGAACCCTACCTAAACTAATTTTTCTCTAAAGTGTATTTTATTTATTTATTATTTCACTTCAAGCCCTACCTTAAAACAGTTGTAACCGTTATACCTGGTATTTATTCATGAGATAGCTTGTAATGATACTTAGTTAAAGTAATTATTACATAATGTTAAAAAAAAATAATAATAACAGCAGTAGAGAAAAGTTAAACTTAAAAGTGTTCACTATTGTAGTCTCCATTATTATAAATCAGACAAAGTCATTAAACAACCTAAGGTGTAGAAACGAAAAGAAAAATATATGGTTCAAAAGTTAACAGTACTTTCTTCAAGGTTGTAAGGGATATAACCATGGCAGAAATTTTCATTTTGCACTAGTGATGTTGTTTATAATTAATTCTTTTATTTTTATTTTTTGTTAGTATGCTAAAATTATACCTTAATAATGACATAATTTGTGAAAAAATGTTTGTATTGTAATTTATGCTTTCTAAGTTGTAACTTGTTTTACAGATTAAATAAACAAGTCTGTAGAAATCACTTGTTTCAAGAATTAGATTGATGACTTTTACCAATTTTGTCTCTAGTGGTTTTATTCACAAATTTTACCAAAATATCAAATTATAAATTGCTTTGAAATTTATGTGTTTTAGCAACAAAAAATGTTATTTATTGTGACTTTTTCAAAGACGAATTGATTTGAACCATAATAAAACAAAGAAGAATAGATTTTCAAATAATTTCTACAATTTCATGTTTTGGAAAAATTGTAAAAATTAAAAAGTGATGTTTGTATTTTATTTTTATTTGCAACTATATGTTATGAAAATATGAACTCACTAGTATTTTACTTGAACCATTTAGATTAAGTAGCACTGAATTGACAAGCAAAACATATGTTTATTTTATGCAAACCCAGCACCAATTTTAACAAGGTGTTTGAAATGTTCTCGCTGGTGAAATAGGTAAAACTATGATTTTAGTTTGCAAGTAGTACATCAAACAAATAACTCTGTATCAACATCATAATAGATGTATTTTTACCCCTCTCTTGTTTTATCGACATTATATATTGAAAAACTTTTCTTTTGAAATAGGTGGTATTACTCAATATGAATTGTCAATTGAAATTAAAAACTCACTCTTAGAAATGCCCATATTGAAGGGAGGCGAACAATCAAAAATACTAATTTACAAATTGGTGAGCTCTTTAATCAAATTATGAATACGTCAATTCCTACTCTGTGGTCATACTAAGAATAAATGTGTGAAAACCATACTCATTTTTCAGATAAGATTTGTAAAATTATTGAAAATAAATATCCATCTATGAAAGTTATTGTAATCTTCTAAGTGTGGCCTGGCACAATCTTCATCTTCGTTGATGGTATTAATATGTGTAAGTAAACACAAATCTAAACACCATTGGACAAAAATATCCCTTCAAATATTATAAATGGTACAATCAGTTTTTATAATGGTAGACTTGGCCGTGGCATACTAACTTGTATACAAAAATAGGAGTCGAACAAAATCTGTAATGGGGCGCTACCCGCTAGCACTAGAAGCGCCACATATATTTTACTCAACCTTTTTGTTTCCTTTTGGGATTTGGACGTGAATATGGAGGCGTAAAATTATGTATGTAGTATCAAAATTAGGGAAACTTTTGCAGAACAGACTTTACAATGCCTCTTTTCTCCACCCCCCCCCCTTCCCCGTCTACTAACCCAGTTTTATGGCCTGTGTTAAATTGTATTACCTTAATAAGATAAATTCAAGAATAATGTGCATGGCAATAAGAATTTAAGAAATCACTGTACAGTGTTCACTAAGACTCACACACATAATTGCAAATTATAATAAAATGTAAGGATGATTTTATGAATGTGTAACAAAAAATAAGTTTTAATAAAAAATTGAATCGACACAGAACTTTTGATATTTAGATAAATTTTTGTTCTTTTATTTGTATCAAAATTATCAGTCACTTATAATTAAAACATGTATTAGTTGTCAATTTTATCATCTATGTTAATAACAGGCTTATTAGTAGGCCTGACATGACTGCATGGTGGAGGTTGGTAGTTGTATACAGGAGGGTCACATGGAGTATTGGTTACAATATGAGGCTGTCTTGCAGGCTCTGGTCTCAAGAATGGAGTCCATCTGTAGCTTGGTTGTGCTAATGGGTAGTGCTGGTATGGTCCTGTTCCTATATGATCATGGACATCGTAAGGAGAATGGTACATAAAATACACTGAAGGCATGTGATCGTTTGGATACCTTCGAACATATATATTAACAGGGTCTTTATCAGGTATGTGGTTTTCTGAGATTGGATGTATATTCTTTCCATCAGAAAACAAGGACTCAACATCAACTGTTCCTTTAAAAATAGGAACTGTTTTACTATCTTCTAAGTTATCTTCTCTTGTAGTTAGTAGGTTTATCTTCCCTTCTTTGTTTTTTTTCAAATCAATGTTAACATCTTCTGACTGAACGGAAACTCCAGAATAAATTGGAACTTCTTCAGTCTTCTCGCTAGGCTGGCGGATTCTAGTTATTTTAGGCTCTCCTTTAGGGTCTGTCAATGGAAACTTACAGATAACACCTTCTTGGTTGCAATCTACTTTAACTGGTTTCTTCAGTCCCGTAAAGTTGACTTCGTAAGCCGACTTTACCATTCTCAGATCGATAGTAGCGTCTTCAACGAGTTCTTTTTCAGGTGGTTCCTCAACTTTGGAATCAATATGAAGACTGATCACTGAAAAAAATTAAAAGAAACATTAGGGAAGTGATTAATTTACTATGATGATGGTCATTAACGGCAGAGGCATTCTATGGACAGTGGGCTGTTGAGATTACTTAACCTGGATGTCTGAAAGATGATGTAAGTTTGAAAAATTTGAGATAAATCCTAAAATATCTATTGATATGATATATGCTAAACTTACATACTAATGACTAGTAAAACTCAATTTTGAAATATTGTCCATTTTTCATGCCATTCAAACTTTTAACAAACAGATCATTCAAATATTTCAAAATAGTGCCTTTACAAATTTTGAAATTTTATAATATTTCTTTAAACTCATTATATTTGTGTGTAAAAAGTTGGGAACTGATTGATTACTAGACAAATGGCTGCAGGTAATAAAAGTTAACTGATGGGAATCGGTACAGATGCAAAACATTCTGGTTTTTAAGCTCTCGTAATTGTCCGCCTTCATATTGATTACCTTTTTTAATTAACTTTTTTAAACTAAATAGGAATGGGATACTATGAAACAATTTTTTTAATTTGATAAAATCTGTGTAAAATTTTGTAGTAAACTGTTTATTTTATGACATTATTAGCGATAATTCCATTTACTTGAAAATTATATTGTTAACTGTATTTCAAACTCATTATTTAAAACATTTTTACACAGTTTGTGTCACTATCAAGGCTCTACAATTGACTCTCAATTTCATAATCGAAATTCAACCATTAAAATATATATAATATAATATAATTTGACGACATAGTCAAATTTCAACCATTTATTATATTATTATATATATTTAAATGGTTGAATTTTGATTATGAAATTGAGAGTCAATTATAGAGCCTTGATAGTGACACAAACTGTGTAAACATGTTTTAAATAATGTATATATATATATATATAAACATTATTTTATAACCATTTGTATATATACAAATGGTTATAAAATAATATATATATATTAAACATGAATTAATCAAATTTTAACTCATTTCTAAAGGAATTTTTTTTATCTTCTTTTTTAACATTCTAAATGAAATACCATAATTTTTCAAATGTGGTTTTACCAACAAAATAAATAACGTTTATATCCCGTTGTGGTATTTTGATAGGAAATTTAAATTGTAACATTTTATCTCTCTTTACCTATTTTAAAAAAATTGGAAAAAAATATCTTTATCCAACTTTTTGTTTATTAAAAATAATAATAATAACGAAAATGACGTAATGAAACTAGACTAATAAAAAAACATAACACAAGGAAAAAGGAACTCCACTTTCACCCAAAATACTTTAATTAATAACCTTTGTTTAGAGAAAATTTTATATATTTTTAAATATTAAATAAAATTAATGCAATTCAAACTATCTATTTTATCCTTGAATGTTTTAAATATTACACGATTGTATGAACCGGATAAGAAAAAGTTGAATCTATTTTAATATTAAAAAGTTAAGGCTCGTTTTTGGAACGTGAAAATAATTTTATTTTGAACATTTTCTCGTATTAACTCATGATATTAATAAAATCTTCAGGAATGATCAATTTTATTTAAAGTAACCGTTTATAAGCTGTTATGGCGAATCAGTGACTGATTGATTATTATATAAAGTTTAAATAACAAGATTTGTCAGATTATGCTCACCAGATAGGCTAGAGCGGAGTAGGCTCCAAGTTACTAGGCCTATATAGAAATTCTAAATTATCAATTAGTTTTACACAAAACATAAAAACCTATAACTACTTTTTTCACCTAAAAAATGTAAATTAACATTCAGATAGCTGGAGTAATGAACTCTTTAATTAACAAATTTCGTTGTACATGGTCTACTTTCACCCCCCAGATTTTTTAAGTTACAGAAACCTAGATCGTGTCTTTTAACTGGATGTATAAAAACTCCACAAATTTTTTAAAATTTTTAATGGATATATTTACTCCTGAAAGTTTTATTTTTTAAAAATGAAGAAATTACTAATAGGCCTATATGTGACAACAAAAATAATATTAGCCTATATTATAATGATAATCTTTCACAGATGTTGTTGGTTAATCTAACCTCGAATTGATTTCATGGGTATTCTAATCTATCAGCTGCTATTACGTAAAATTGGTTGTTATGGTAACAAATATTGAAATGGTTAAGCTTTCAAAAAGCTGATAAGTACGTTACTATAATCCTCATGTATTTGAAATGTTTGAAATTTAAACCTTTCTAAAAGACTTCGAAATACAAAATTTCTTAAATTTGATTGATTTTCACAAACAGTATAGATTCTTTACATATTAAATAACATAATCTCAATTAACTGTAATTTTATAAAAGTTAAGTGGAAATAAAATTTGGTGGATAATTGTTTAAATGTTGACAGGCTAATAAATAATCTTGCTGTTGGAATTAATTATAAGTTACTAAGAATTCGTAATTTCAAATACTATTCCTTGTTTACTGTAATCTCTCACGTGTACAAAGCATTGGAAAACACAACATTACAAAAAACAGAGCTCAGACTTTCTCACACCTAGGACCAAAAAGAAACAAAGTCAAAATTTGAGGCTACCTGCTGTAGGATCAAAACTCAAAAAATTTGATTGAAAAAACAAGTTGGTCGACATCTTACCAAACATGTCGCTATATGAGTTATCGGTAAAAAGAGAAATTGAAATATATTACATATTAGAATATCTCGAAAACAAACGAAATTATTTCGATGAAATTTATTGTAAATTATGAAGAGATTGTAAATGAAAACTACGGTTCTTGAGTAAATTGATAGGTTTGGTTTGAGTCCTTAGTAGATAGGTACATTTTAGATTTGATAAAAATGTTTGAGCCGATTATTTAAAAAAAATTTAATTTAGAGTTTTTATATTATGTTAGCTACCCCCCCCAAATGTTCATATATAAAAAAAATTAAGTGAAAGACGTCTAGAGATGTGATTAAATATCTTTAAATCCTAAATTATCAAATGTGGTTAAATAGTTTAGAATAAATCTAAGTGTATAGTCTCAAATATGTTGAAGTTGATTTTTTGTTGGTATCACAATATTTTTTGTGACGATTGTTTAAATTAAAAAAAAAAACTTTTTTAAATATTAATTTCAATAGTTGTCTTCATACTTGCTATCTAATATATATATATATATATATATATATATATATATATATATATATATATATATATATACCTTATTGGCGTCCAGAAAAGTAGGTTTTTTATTGAATATGGCTACAGCTGTTTCTTCAACATGTTCACATTATCAGGCTAAGCACATTGTATTAATGTTTAAATGTGCTTGTCCTGGTGATGTCAGTATGTTAACAAAACAGCTGTAGCAATATTCAATGAAAAACTGACTTGTTCTTGACACCAATAAGGTATTTTAAACATATTATATATATATTTATATATATATATATATATATATATATATATATATATATATATATATATATTTATATATATATATATAGCTATAATATTAAATAATAACATAATAATATAGCTATTTTATAATAAATATAAATAACTGTGTAATAATTTACTCATGTTATCAATTATTTCTTTTTTTCTTTTGCTCCTGTCGAATACAAATTTGTATATCAAGTATCACAGTCTCATTAAATACAGCTATTAGAAGTCAAATATAACAAATCATAGCAAATAAACTGTTCAAATACATTGCACAAACTTTCTCACATACCCACTCACAATCAAACAAAACTATTCTTGGCCAAAAATTTCAGTTCTGTAGTCGTCAGGAAAAAAGTGAAAATCTTCCAAGGACCCTCCCTTTACATAATATCTTCATATATATATATATATATATAAATTACTTCTAAATTTGCCTAACTTGAATCATAAACACGTTATAAGCATAAGCATAAGCAATAATCATAATAATGAAATCAATTTAAATGACAAGGAGCTTTTCGGTAAATTATTTCTAACTGTAGTTTTCTCTTATTTTCAATTTTGCACACTGGTTTAGGTCAATGATCTTCAAATTTCACCAAAACTTGAATGAAATCAGCAAAACCGATTTTAATAAATTACGTCTGTTAATAGGCTCTATGACTGATATTTTGTTTTTACAGATAAATCATTTTTGAAGAGATAGATGTATTTGAACTAATACATTTGTTTAGGAGTTTACATTTTAGTAAAATTTAATAAAAATCAGATATAATTTTCAAGAAATAAACATTTTATGTTTTTCTATGGCAGCATTTTGTGTGTTTTTTATGACGTCCTTGCCCAAACCTTATGTCCTTATGGGAGCAACGCTCAAATGTTGTGTTTTAATGGCAGCAATAACAAAATTGTGTGTTTTATGGCAGGAATGATCACATTTTGTGTTTTTTAATAATAATAACTGATATTTTGAATGCTATTTATAGAAATGTACAAGAGAAGCTATAATTAATTGATGTTTTGAATGCACTTTTATAGAAATGTGCAAAAGAAGATATAACTGATGTTTTGAATACACCTCTATAAGAATCGTAATGTCTCTTCTAAGTTTCTTTTTCTTGTTCTTTAAAGGAAAAAACTTGGTCATAATCAGCTTAGAAAAAAGAAACATAAGATAGGATGAAAACAGACCAAATTGTGCTAATTTTTTACTTTCTCACATATTATTACATAGTACAGAGAAAGTTATGTGATGGGACAAAGTGTTCCATCAAACGTGTATGAAATTTAAAACTTCATTTAATCAAATTTGGTATGTGGGCTTATTTTGACCATGTCTCAAGCTTTCTTATTTTTTTTTCCATAATTCATAATTAAGTGTAATTAAACAAAATTATGATATTCTCAAAATCGACTCTAATGATTTTTATCAAATTTTGCTCTAGTGTAGTCTCAAAGTATTCAAATAAAACGAACTGGTCACCATCTTCCCAAAAATAGCAATTTTTAAATTAAGGGTAAAAACCAAACAATCGGCCAATGCACTGCACAAATTTCTCAAAATCACCAGTACCGATTTCGTTTAAATTTTAATAAAATGTGAAAATCAATCCTCTAAAACTGTGTGCACAATCGAAAAATTAATCACGGTTCAGGAATAATTGGCAAAAAAACTTGGATTGCCGTTATTAACAACTAGATTTTAATAAAAACCGTTTTACGCTGGCTATGCGTTTATAGCGACTTTAGGCCTTAAATATTTTTCAAACACGGTGCATTTTCACTTTTTAACTCTCAATCAATAGTTTTGATTATTTTTTATTTTGGTGGTGTGCAAGTTAGAAATTTTATACAATGTTTTTGCACTGTTAATTTTTGTGTAGACATTAAATAATAAAGATAACACATTGTTAAAGGTGTCTATAACATATTGTGTATTCCTCCCTAACAGTATCAAGTATCCATCATCAGATGTCTGTTTAATAAAATGTATATAACTTGTAATATAAGTTTATAAAGCAACATTTCGTTTCAAACAAAAATGAAGTTATAAAATATATTTTAAGCAGATTGTTGTAAATTATTAGTTACATTATAAACGTTTCCAACATGTTTGTATCATAAACACAGAACACTTATAATTCAGACCCTAAATTGTGGACATTAAAATAAAAGCCTGATTCCACTGATAATTTATTTTATTTATTGTTTAACTCAACTTTCCTTGCACTTTATAAAATTAAAACAAATTGATTCAAGCTCATGCAGTGATGAAGGAACAAGAAGTATTATAAGGACAATACTAAAATTAAACTAGATTAAAAGCTGCACAATATTGGACTAATATTGGATAAATTTTACTACACGTAAAAAAAAAAATTATCGCTAGTGAATTGAAAAAAATAAATGAATAAAATCAACAGTTTTGTAAAATTTAAAAAAAAATAATAATAATAAGTTTTTTATTAAGTTTCTTACTACTAACAACTTTTAGTTTTACAAAAAGTGTTTTTTTTTTACAATTGTCATCTTTATTTCTAAGATTTCGAAATTTTAACATTTAACTAACATAAATAGTTGATAACGATGTAAATTGACAAACTCTGCAATCTTTGAAAACACTGATAACTTGACCAATTGATATAAAACAGAATTTTCCACAATAAACTCTCCATTTGAAACAAAAAGACGCTACTTTTGAATGATAAAGTCATAAACAACACCGTTCTGGTAGAGACAATAGAAACAAGCTCTGAATGCTAAACTAGTAACGCTCCGGTGCACTCAACTATGTTGTTAAATACAAAATATAAATAAAATGCAGATTCATAATACGTTTTTGTCATCTACAGATTACAACTAAAAGCTACATATTGCTCCAACAACCGAATTAATAGGATAATCCATCAATATAAAAATCTAAAATTGGAGTATTCCATATAAAACACTTGCATAAACATCTTATGAAAGTTTGATGGTGATCGGATTATACGTTTACGAATTATGATTTTTTAAGTAGACGCTTGTCTGAAAAGTTGAAAAAAACTAATACTTTTGTTTTGTTCCAACCGCAATAAAAACAAAAATGCTTTAAAATAAAAATGTATGAGAGCTTACAGCTCCTAAACTGTTAGAGTTATTGAAAAATACTCAAGAATAATGAATCTTAAAATAATGTGTTTGATCACAAATCGTCATAAAAAAATTTAGAGCTAACTACCGTATTGGAAAAATGGTGTGTGATGCGAAAAATTTGGTGATAAATCTAGTAATAGCGGAAAACCCCAGTGGAGTTAGATTAGGTTAGGAGTAGTTATTTCAATTTTTATAAAAAACATTTGTGACATTAAGATGATCATTAAGATACTTCATCATTAAAACATCGTCTTTAAAAAAATAATAATATATACAGCATAATGTTGTGAAATATTCTATATTTTATTTCATATGGTTTTTGAAATCTCTATTACTGTTGTTTATTTTACGTTGTTTTGATATTTACCAGTATTTTGCACAAATACAAATGGTTATGCATTGTTTAAGTATCTGATAACGATGCCAGTGGCAGCAAAACAATTGAAATGGTTAATCGATACAGATAAATACGTAGGTAGCTTGAACTTTATATTTACCTCCCGAAATGAGCATATCTACAAATCATTCATGATATAAGTGTGTGAGTGAGAAGAACATTCTGTATAAACGTTTTTGAAAATTTATTAATAATTAAATCCAAATATTTTGTTTTGTAAAAAAACAAACTCAAAAATCACCAACCAGATCTCTATAAAACATACCTTGAACATAATTCCAGCAGACGACGAAACTAAAGATATACAAAATGGCCACCATGTTGATGTGACAAACTAGAAGTTCAACACTGTACTAGTACCATTTACTTCTCACCACACAAGTTTATACCTGAGCATA
The DNA here is from genome assembly GCA_963513935.1 of Aphrophora alni. Lineage (NCBI taxonomy): Eukaryota > Metazoa > Arthropoda > Insecta > Hemiptera > Aphrophoridae > Aphrophora > Aphrophora alni. The sequence goes on along the minus strand of OY740767.1, from coordinate 27,718,607 downwards.
GAATAATTGCAAAGGAAATTGACTGTGTTTTTTTATAATTTTTTATTATTTCAGAAAGGAAGTGGACAATCTTTGTCGTCGTCCATTCCGCTTGAGGAAGAACGACCTCCAGTACAGGATTAAGCATGTGGAATCTAACATCAGACAATATTCCCATCCACACATTTCTGTTTTTAATTGCTAAGGTTGAGAAATGAAATAAAAGTGATATTTTTATGACACACGAACATAATGTAATCTAACGGATGTGATAATGTGTATTTATAACTTTAAATTTATATTGTTGCGTTCTGTAATGAGTCCAGGAGTCCAACAATACATCTGGATCATGTTTACTACAGGAAGTGATCATTGACCCTAGAAGTGATCATAATTTAGCTATTTAATTATTAATTAATTACATTTATATTAATAATAATAAGTTGAAATTTTAGATAAAATAGATAACATGCAAAAAGTGGTGTTTATAAGCTTACATGTAATATTTGCAAAGCAGCTTCTGTAGGCCAAACAGGCCGTAGTTTTAAATGTAAGTTAAGTAAACGTGAAAGAAGTTAGCGGTTGGATCCTATGACTCTAGTTTTTCTAACCATTTTAAAATTCATTTTAATGTCAGATTTTTTCAGTAATGTTAATTTTAAGATTTTCCATGCCAATGAAAAAAGTAGGAAATTAAAATCATTGGAAATATTAAAGATTAAGCGATTAATATATAACAATGTTTTAAATGATCACGTTACTGAAACCATTATCTGCTTTTTGACCAGAAGTCTCCCACTCCCATCCACATCCTGTCAGTTTGCCTTTGTTTGGAGCCAAGTAACTCTTTCTTAAGTCTGTGTTAAGCTGCCTCGTAAATGCCGTCACTGGCAAAACCACGGTCGGCAAGACTCAATAAAAAGTAGTCTAATTTACTAAAAATTGTGTTTGTGGTTTTCTTTTCTAAAAATGAAGTTCTACCAAGTACCGTCGGTCAGTAGGCTAGTATAAATCGTATAATACTATAATATATTATTTATTATTATTTATTTTAATAGTTTATTCAGCACTAAATCTATTACACAAGAACATGAACTGTTAAACATAATATAAAATAAATATTTAATAATGTTAAACACGATTTTAAAGGGAATAAAAAATATAAAATAATTTCTCCAAAAATTAATATTCTTAATCCCAAATACTATGTTTATTCATAAAAAAATATTTCTGAAAATCCCAAAGCTAATTTTTTTCGATCAAAATCCTTAATACCAACAATAAGACTTGGATTCGATGACCTTGAACAGATAACTGCATTATGTGATGTCACACTGTGTTCACCGCCGAGTCATCTTTTAGCCTTCAGTAACGACAGTCTTGCATTTCTCTAACCTCTAACCTAATTAGGACTCCAACTCAACTCTCCAATGCTATCTTGATGTTAAGCCTACAGGTTGATTTACAAGTTTAATTACTGTTATTATTGATATGTGTTTTTGTTAGAATTAAAACAAAAATCATTGACAGAAACATGAACTAAACAGGTACATTATTTATTTGCGGGATTTAAGAATCATGATTGAATTTCGTGTCATAAAAAAATTAATGATTTAAAAATATTGCACAAACTTTCATACATCCAAACTCGAAATCAAAGTTTAAGCAAACAAAAAATACCGGACCGTATACTCGGAAAATTTCGACTAGGAAGTTATTGGAAAATTAACCATGGGCGCCGCCTGGAAAAGGCCGAAAATTTCAAATAGCAGGTATTATAGCTATTTTGGTCACATTCTAATGAAATGTAAAAGTTTGTCATATAACAAATAACTCGTTATAAAAAAAAAATAAAAAAATTAAAAAAAACCCCCTTTTCCATTAGATCGAATTTCTCAATTGAACAATGCCTCTGTATATTAAAGCCCATTAAAAATATGTGTTATTTTATATACAGAGTGTCCAAGCACTGCCTGGAACCGCTTTGTAGAATTGTTTCTTAGATCATATAAGATTGTTTCTTATACTATTTTTTTTTTTTTTTTTTTTTTTTTTTTTTTTTTTGTAAAGTTGACGGTTTTAGAAATATTTAACATTATAAATTTTAAACGGCCGCCATTTTAAAAATACAAGAGAGCGTTCTGGTTTTTTTGTACCCTGGTAATAGCCTACATAATATTTATAATGAAATTTGAACTCAGTATGTTATCTGATTCCAAAGATATAAAGTTTTTTTGTAAAAAAAAAAAATGAAAGAAAAAGAAAATTGTTGATAAATGGGAAACAAAACTTTTTGGACTTATGTTTATTGAAACTATAATCTTATTTCTGCCTAAGGAACAATTCTACAAAGCGGTTTATGTATATGTAAACTTTTAGATTACACTAAAATTTGATCAAAACCACTAGGTGAACCTTGAGATAGATATTCGTTTACTTATCAGTTTTTGACTTGTCGCTCTTAAACAATCTAGAGTGAACACACAGTATTGTTATTAACAACCTGTTTGTACACTTGTGGATATATACTGCAGTTGTCTCGTGTACGTTCTTGAATACACAGAGAGGTCTTTATATTAGAAGCTTTACAAGAGTTTAAATGTCCTTGTCTACTTGCATAGTCTAGTGTGACCTTAGGTTCAGTATATCTTATTTTTGTCTCTAGATGACAGTTGTATGAAATTCTTTATAAAGTAGATTTTCTACCTTTGATACAAAACAAACGTATGGATGGTTATAATTGTTGAAAATAAAGTTAAATAGAACAGGATTCTTGTGAAACAACAGATTCAATAGTAGAATTATTACAACTCATGAAAGTAGGCCTATCTATACGGAGTGGTATTAGTGTGAGAAATCTTGACCATAACTACAGTGTAACTTCAACGCCTGGAATGAATAATGAAGGAAGAGTGGTAGAGCTGCTCAAACAAGTACTAATTCAGTTGGCTCTACTACACATCCACTTTCTGTAAATGTGTAATCCGTCTTCTGATGGGACTTCTATGGTACGTACAGATTCAAATTCTACATCTCGTAAATAAGGCCGTCCGCAGTAAACTGTACCTGAATTGAAATGGATTAATGTAACAGATTGATTGATTATTTATATTTGGAGTTTAAAGGGCTGTTTAGAATCCAGCCCTGTACCGCGAGCGATGGGCTACTGTGTAAGCCTCCTCATTAAAGCTTAGCAGATTTATTCCCCTTACGAGTTTAAGTAATCCACTAACTAGTTCTTTCAACTTTAGTTCCCCAGGAATTTGGAATCCTAAAACCATTCGCCTCTAACATAATTTTTCATAGTCCCCAAAGTGTTAGCCTTAAAATAATTAACCGACGTGTAAACAAATAAATAAGAGTCGTTTATGCAAAACCAACTTTATTGTTTGCCACCAAACCATGAATAACCTAAACTTGAGACAAATATTTCTAAACAAAGGCCGTCAATTAGGCTTTCCTGTCTTCATTGTTTAAACAATTATCATTGTAATTAATTCTGTTCTTGGAATTTACTCACGGTACTTAATAAATGCAAACTTAAATTGTTGTCACTTAGGTTAACCCTGCTTGATATTATCTGTAGATGCAATGGCGTATAAGTTCTCACAGAGATAATATCAGTGTTGCATTGTTTTTAAGCTGCACGACTGTCTAAATGGTTAGATATCATAGCACGTAACATCGATTTTCTCAAATATCCAGTTTCCTTTTAATTGCTTTTAAGCAATGTTAAACATTATTTCAAAATAAACTATGAAATTAATAACAGATGATCACCTGGAAACATCTGTTAAAATAAATGTATGTTGGTGAAACATATATTTCAGTGTTTGAGTCGTAGATAAGCAAATTTATGGTTGCTAAGGATTTTGACAAGTGGTTATGGTCTTTCCGTTCGGCGGTGATACCCAGCGGTTAAGGGCGTCCTCGGAACTCAACTCACCTTCCCGACCCTCTCGCCGGGACGACCGGTCATAAACAATAACTCACCTACTGGCACTGTCCCACACTACTACAACTTTTTTTTTATGGTAAATTCAAACTTTAAAAAGTTCAAATTTATTGAATTCTACATAAAATTCTAAGGAAAATGAGCCCAAACGCGATCAAAATGCTTCATAAACTAGATTTAAAACACACAATTATATAACAGTAATATGAGATCTTTATTTTTTAATTCTACAATATAATAACATAATAGAGATGCATTTTGGTGGCGTTTGGACTCATTTTCTTTAGAATATTATCAAGAATTAAACAAACTTGACCAAAAAAATTTTTTTGGTAACTTACTGTGGGACAGCGCCAGTAGGTGAGTCATTGTTTCCCACCGGCCTGTCTGGCGAGCGCGTTGGGAGGGTGAGTTGAGTTCCGACCAGAAAATCCTTTAACTCAGTATCCAGCAAATGCACTTATAAGTTTATTAGTTGATAAATAAAAATACTGGACTCACAGTATATCAATAGAACTTTATTAATTGAGTTTACTTCGGTATAAACTGGGCTGTGATAACCTCCATCAGAGGCATCACCGGCGTCGACCTAATGGTCTTTTGCCGCGAAATTCAGTAATGATTAATAATACTTTATTTACACACAAAGATATTGAACTTAACCGAACTGCTCAATTTGTTCTCCATTCTTCTCTAAATATAAGTATCTCGCGCTGTACATGACTCGTTGCTTATGTATGAAATAAATAATAAATATGTATTTGGACTTTATTTCTTAAACAATAATTACTAAATCAGTTTATCCTACTAAAAAAATATATATATAAAGAAAGAAAACGCCATCCTCGAATACACAGGTTGGGAATTTTTAATGAACAATATTACATAATTTTGAACCTTCAGCGCTAGTGATCTTACTTTGTGATTTCTTCTTCTTTTTTTTTTTTAATAGAACCATGACAGAGAGGTTTGCCTTTAATGAGCGTAATGCAGAATTGAAAAACAGTTTTCTTACTTTGTAATTTCTTCTTTTTTTTTAATAGAATCATGACAGAGAGGTTTCCCTTTTGGAATTGAAAAACAGTAATTTAATCGCCGATGTTAGAATTTTACACGCTCTGGAGCGGATGAGGCCTAAAGGTTAAATGAATAATGAATTTGTACAACATCTCACTGATATACTGTATACAGTTCAAATTAATAAAGACATTTCTATTTTTAAAACTTCTATTAATATGAAAAACTTATTTTTGAATTTTTGGAATGCTTGACTAGGAATAGTCGAGCGTCGAATTAGCAATGAATATTCTTGTTTATATTTATGTTAATTTTTGTTAGGCTGAGAGGTTTGGCGTTTAAAACGAGGATAAAACATATTCACTATAGTCTGTATACAGTAACTTGGCGTCTGAACCCTTGGCTACCTGCAATGACTATATAACATAGACACGACATGGCCATGTTAAATATTCTACGCTTATTCTTGAGTTGACCAATACCCGCTAGAGAATCTGGAGTTGATGTGACTGGCGCTAGGTGGCTCTACGGTCAAACAATGTTTCAGGCGGGTAAGAGAAAACGCACTGATGCCACATATGGGACCAGAGATGCGAGGGAAGGTCGAGAATCGCTTATCTCAGCGCACGAACTGACAACACTGACTATGCTGACGGAAGTAAGTGAGAAAGTTTGTGAGAGAGAGGTAAACAGTTGTACAGTCTCAACCAAGTGGGATGCGTACAGTCAAGCACCTGCTGCTAGCGCTTTCTGATAGCTGTGTGTCAAACTTGTGACGAACAGCACCCGTAAAGCGTAGACTATTTCCCTATCCTATGTCGTGTCTTATAGTATTTATGTAGTCATTGCTACCTGCGAGCGGCCCGAACCGCCCTCCCCCCGTCACTCAATACATTTATAATAAATGAAGTTACAATATTTTCATATTTTGAAGTAGTTTGGAAGTTTTTCGCAAAAATGACTTTCGATTGTTATTACGTATAAGTTTCATTGATTTTGTTTAGTTGTTGATTGAAGAAATTAGAGAATAAAATATATTTAGAATGTAGATAATCTGCATTGTTATTATCATTTAGAATATATTTAATGATCATAAAGAGGTCAATGTTTCATTGAAAGAATCAACAAAAGAGATTGTTATTTATTATCAGTAATGAGAACGAAAGCGACAACAGCAGATAGCATTAGCAAGCACGAATTTAAATTAATTATTAAAATTAAACGACCCGTCGTACTTGGCACAGGTTTTTCGAGGTATTATTGGAAATGTCACAGTTATAATTTTAAGCGATATAGGCTACTTACGTTACAATAGATTTTCTTCTCCATCTACTCACAAGTTATATAATCCTTGTATTTTATTCCTAATAAATACCATATTTCGTAAACGTATCGAATTGATATACTTTATTGGTTATCTTAGTTACATCTTCAGTGAATGTACTGTATATATCTCTAAAACTGTAAGCTTCAATAATTTGGAATACGTACTTCGACAGAGGAAGAAAAATACAATAAAATAATGACATTTTACATTATTGGACAGAAATATGAACTTGTTAAAAATTACGTTATGATAACAAATCTCTTGTTGAAAACATATTGATAAAATGTGTACAATATCTCGCTGACATTTTTTATACAAGTCAAAATAAGAATGAGATTACTACTGTGAAGGCTGTATATAACAGAAAAATGAAAACATTTTATTAAATTTTGGAATGCTTGACTAGGAATAGTCGAGCGTTACATCAAAATGTTTGTATCATAATATTTATGTTACAATGATAGGAGTTAATTTTATAGAATCATAATTTTACACATTTATAATATGCGGTCACCGTTACACCTTACAAACTCTATTCTGATTACTAAAATTTCGACAGGCTGACTGAATAGCGAACAAACTCAAATCAATTTTTAATTGTATCAATTTTAGGTTGCGCGATGATGCCGCAAGGCGAAACAATTGTAGCTCTTTTATATTATTAAAATATTTTGAAACTTTAAGTTTTATTGCTTTATTTTATCCTCAAATCAAATTGTTCAACTAGAATGTACTGTGATAATTAATATTATCACACGTTATAAATGGCTATTGTTGTCTCTTATACCTTGTGTACTGTTGTTATTTAATATAAACCAAGAAACTTTTCGTACTTAAATCAACGGTAGTGGGGGGAGGGGCGTCAAACTGCTGTTTAATTACAGTAAAAAGTTCACAGACATGATTGTTGTGTCGCTATCTATTTACCTTCCAGTCCTTAAAGATATGCTATATGCCTATGTTATAGATAACACCTTATTTGTACACACAAAAATTAGGTCTACATTTTCCCTTTAACCTACACTTTTAAAGTTTATATTCTCTTATAATATAAAGACAAGAAATATAAAATGTCAACCACCCAAAAAAAAAAAAAAAAAAAATTAGAAGTAGAAATAAGATTTAAAATAAATATTTGGATTAGATTAAGCTATGAGTGTGGCTGAACAAGCATAACCTATAATATGTTCTCCAAAAAAGCAAGAAGTTCGTGCATAACATTTTTATTAGATATCATTTGAAGTTTTTTTTTCCATTTTTAATGTTTTATGATCAATAATTTGATTTTTTTTTAAACTACTATGAATTCAAGTCCTTTTTTTGTATAAATAAAAAAGATTAGTTAAACAGTGTAAACTGTCAAGTTAGGTCTTTACCTTGCCCTTCGCGCGGATACATAACTTTCTGCTTTCTTCCACATTTACAATCTCGATATGCCCATGGAGAGCTTCTCAGCTTGGTACATGGAAAACCTTTCCTGTTTCCTTGTCCCACGTGATACTAATAAGAAGGAAGGTGGTATATAGTGAGTAAGAATCTCACACTATTAGGAATAGCGGATTTCTCCCTTTGTCTTTTGAAGATTTTCCACCTATCCTGCGAAATAAAACATTAAAAAAAACTATAAATTCATTTTTTATGCATAAATAATGCATTTTTTTTACGACAGATAACAGCACTTTCCAGACATACTGAGAAATATTCTTGCGTTTTGAAATATTAAATCTGCAATAATATTACCGACATATAATTTTCTCAGTGAGGCAGAACAATTTACTAAAAATTTTGTCAATTTATCCCGTCTTGCTGAGCAAATGTCGGTAAAGAATATTACAGATTTATTGATAATTTTTAAATTACGTACAACTCACAATATTTTATTTAATGTAAACTAGGGTACAGGTAAGTAGAGAAATTAATTATTTTCAACATAAATGAAATAATGTACATTGAAGGTATTAATGACTTATAATCAGTTTACACTTCTACCATGTGGTCTTATGCACACCCATTTTTTACATTTACTAAGGCCAAATTAATATTCTATTTCTTTTGGGCAAACAAAAAAGGGAAATAATCGGCAAACGCTAACTTACGTGAATAATTTTACAAAAATAACTCTTTAGACAGACTTTTTTCATAATGTTCAGACATATGTTCATTGAATGTTTAGATTAACTTTATATATCCGTAACTGGAGCAACGAAATTTAATAACAGCTGATTCATTTCATTTTAATTTATAAACACTTTAGTGTGGTATGTATACGTATGTCGTCGACATAGTTGTTCAATACGGGCCCAATAAGCAAATAATATTGAATGACTACATGAATTGTGCGTAATGTTAATATTGTTTGATTTAAATCTGGGGTGGAACAAGTAAGAATATTATGATGCTACTATATCATATTTACTACAACTTTAATTTATTAATAATTATAATATATTTATTAAAATGGATGTTTATTTGCACTCACAATTTTAATCAATTTTATATCCTTAGTACAAATACCTTAGTTTTATTTTTTCCTCCATATAATAATAGTGTAACTATGACACTATATAAATATAAAATCTATGTTATGCTGTTTAATCCAGGTTACCATCCGAACACAGTTTAACCACTTAGATAAAATATCACTTCAGCTATTTTATCTTTGGTTGCATCTTCTTGTGACTCTCTGGTTGCTTCTATTTATTTCTAATTCTAACCTCTCAATAAACAATAAACTGCAAACCATTAGTTTTTGAGTTTTAGAAGCTATATTATAGCAAAATATAAATTATAAAGTTTGTACTGTGCATAATTCTATATTTGAATTCATGCTTTAGGAAGATCTCACTATACCAAATATAACTACTGGCAGTTTAATTTTGGAAATTGTAAGTACAGTATGTATAATTTACAGTTAGGTTTTGAGGTTGTATCTAATTAATTATATACCTGTGAACACTTCATTCTAGTAAGGGTTTATTACCCTATTATGATTTTAGTTATGTTAATAATTAAATTACAACATATTTAGCTGCATAAGATTTCCTAAATTTGAAAATTTATCGACTTGAGTTTTTACTTTTTCATTCTGCAATTTCTCTAGATAACCTCAAATATTTATGGTTCTAACTCTATTTTTTATTGTTATGATAAAAGGATTTATACATGTTTTTGTTTAGCGGTATTCTTATAGAGTTTTTTCTTATATATGATTTGGATAGAATAAGTTGTGCTGTAAGCTTTGTGTTTTCTATAAACTTGTTTATTTCATTACCTAACCAACCTCACATTCGGTAATTGTGTATTGTGCCTGTTCTTGCAATTTAGTTAAGAAATTTCTGAAAATAGTTGACCATATTTTATTTGTAAAAGTACTAAATCCAGGTCTGGTTACCTTAGTACGTATGCCTACATTAATTTGTATCACTACGTTTGTCAAGTTAGTGAATGTCTAATCACTTGATGTTTATGTTATACACGTACATCAACCAAAATATTAATGTAAGAAACATTATTACAAAATATATTGTATATGTTAAGGACTATTTAAAATAAAATAAACTTAACAATTTATTAGATATATTTTAAATTGCCATATTATAATTCAAAGTACGGTATGTAGTAAACGATTAAAAATAAATTCAGAAAGTTAGCTATTACGCTGATGTAAATGAATACCCTAATTAAAAATATTACCTAATTTACTAAACACTGCCAAAATAAAGTGATAGTATAGTTGAGTGTCTATGTTCTACTGAATTTTTAAACACTGATTAATTTATGAGAAAGCCGCTCATATATTTATAGATTCTGACTATTTATCTGAGTTTTTAATCAAATAAAAATTTATGATAATTTCATTATATAAAATCGTAGTTTTTAATCTATAAGTAAAATCTATCTAACCTGTCCTCCTAGCTAAAATTCTTTGTGTAGATAATTGTTAATGTTTAACTAAATTAATAATAAAACACTGAGCTGTATTCAAATAAATTTTTATGATCTTGGCAAAATAGGCTATTGTAATTTGTAAAGAGATGAACACTGATTATAAATAAATATTAAGCTCCACTTGTGAGATTGTACACTTAATAGAATAAAACTAGAACCCGAATTCTTACAAATAGTATGTTTATTTATTCAAATGTGTTTTATCGGCAAAGTCACCATCTTTGGTAATGCAAGAGCTACAATAACTAAACTATAACTCGCTGTCGTTGAAACTGGTTTGAATAAATAAATGTACTAATTGTGAGAATTTGTGTTCTTGTGTTCTATCAACTGGTTATTGTTGTTTGTCATTTACTTGATCTTCATTTTAACTTGTAAATTTAAGTACTGGTAGGGTTACCATCAAATTTGTTGACATATTGATAATTGTTTTAGTTGTATATTATCTACGGTAACTATGCATTGAAGATCACCCTATTTTATAGTCGCTTAAATCGATTTCAAACTTAAATTATTTACCTTGTTTATCATTAATCTGATATTTTTTAACAACACGAATCAATTTTCAAGTCCCAAAATCCATTAATATTGATGAAACTTACAATTAAGACACAAGGCATTTAAGGCTTTTTCGGGTTATGACTAATGTGTACAATGACAACTTGAGTCAAATTTGTGACTGCATTACCAGTCTATGTTCATGTTATACACTCTATAAGTTACATTAGTGTAAATCATGGGGTGTAAAAGGACGAAGGTCTGGGAACATATATATATATATATATATATATATATATATATATATATATATTATATTAATGCAGTCACAAACTTGACTCGTGTCATATTGTACACATTCGTAATAACCCAAATAAGCCTTAAGTTTAAGTTTGTATGATTTTTAGCCACTAAAATCTAGGGTGAGCTTCAATGTTAATTACCTTATATATACGCCTATAGTAGATTATAAATAACAAATGTTCATTATTTTCTTCTCATTCAATGTAGAAAGTTGAAATGTAAGATGATTCTTGGCAAATGTCTAATGTACAAGATTTTAAAAGTAGTTCTACGATACATTGTTTTGTAAACATTTTTTATAAACACTTAATAGATTGCAAATGAAAAAATGCAAGGACATATTACGACATAAAGAGTTATGACTGACCAGAATTACCATATGCATGTTTAAATTGAAAGTTGTATTCAGTTTAGGCAAGTTCATCCTTACCAACTTTATGAACTAGCCTATAGATTTTTCTAATGATTCATACTATCATTTGAAACACTAAAGTTGAAGGCTTAATAAAATGTCATAAAATTAAATACTCTGGACTACGAATCTACAACAGAAGTAAAACATCAAATATTTACAAAAAATATTCCATGATAATTCTATGGAAAAAAAACGTTATCCCTCATTCCTTTCATACTGATATATGTTCTAAAGGTTTAATGAACATATTTAAATAGCACAAGAAAGAATGTCACCGAGTGTTATAAATAACTTTAGAACATGTCATTATGAGGTTTATAATGTATACAACAAATATTTCATATCTAGGACAGGTCATGTTAACTTGTATAATAATTTAACCATTACATTTATTATTTACATCTGAAAAAGTTTTAATATTTAAATGACATATTGTCTAATGACCACAGAACTGCTTTATTAATTGACATTTTGAAATACAAAGTCTGTAGCAGATCAACTACTCACCATTAACTCAGCTACATGTTTCGCCACATATAAATGGCATCATCAGGCTGTCATATAACAACATAAAACACAAAACACCCATGTCAAGTTATAATTATAGTACACAATACTCGTCATAATATTTAAAGTTCTGTTGTCAGATAGAGGCCACATGTCTAGTCTCCCAGCTTCAACAGTTGACTGATAGGAATAACTTATCTGGAGATTCATCTATTTAGTTCATGTTGGTGTCTGATCTAGTTAACTGGGTTTTATTGAAAATGTTGACTATGTTAAATAAAGCATGTGAACTAGATCTCAATATTTCATTCAAAATTTTGTTTGGATGAAATTTGGTATGTTTATAAATTTCATATTCCTTTATGACGTTCATGCCAACTATTAATTAATGTAAATAATACCAACCCAACATGGCCTAGATGTGAACTATTTGTTGTGTAGGTGTTTTAAAACTAAAGTATATTGATATGTTTTAAAGTTATCACATTTCATAGCAAAAGGCTGGATATCAACATATAATAACAATATGAAAATAATCAGAAATACTGACCTTTTTTGTTTAGAATTGCCAATCGAATACTAGGCAAATCATAGCTAATCATTTTTAGGCCTCTCTGAAAATTAAAAGCCAATTTTATTTATTGTACTGACTGACATAATTTGATGTTCAACAAACTGTGAACTATTTCCTCTTGTTAGACAGATTAGTGGTCAACATTGGATTGTTTCTGTAACTTTTAGGCTTCAGTAGTAGAGTGAAACGCTGTAAGTGGTGTGCGTTATCAGAATACAAGTTTTACGCTAGAATCTTGCCATGTCTCAGTATATCGATCCTTCACAGTATAATGAAGGTAAGGTTTTGTTGTGTTTTATAAAATTTAGGATAAATTATACAAAATAATAATATTTAGTATTATAAAATACTTAAATAACCTGCATACTATAGGCATTATTAAGAACAAGAAAATATAAATGTTTATGATGAGTAATAATTTAACGAAACAATAAATAAGTTCACCACCAACTAGTTTAAATTATGACTGCAGTTTTAAATCAATTTAAAGCTACAAAGTGGGTGATATTAACTTGCTATCTATAATATGTGAAAGATTGTACAGTACAAACTCGCTAACACGACCCTCAATAACATGACTTCCTCGATAATAAGTGCATTTTTCTAATCCCTCTGGGATTGCCATAACACAGTCAATGTTAAAGATACCTCTATAGCTCGACTATTATTATTTTTAAAACCTCAATTATAGCAAAAGTTCAACCTCAGTGGTAAGTTGTTTTACACACCGAACATTTATAGCTCGACTTCATCTTTCCCAGTGCATAGTTCCCACGGTCAGTGACTCAACGGAAATTATGTTTTGAAGGAAACAATGTCTTACGCTCTGGTTTAAACATGAAAACCCAGCATCCTCTCCTTCATTACAGTACATACTTTATTACAATAATAATAAAATGTACTTTTTAAAACAAAATGTAAGTAAGGGTTGATTCAAAATGCACTTGCTATAAAGGGGTTTGAGAAAAAACAGCGACCTTGATAGTACGACTTTTAGTCAACATAACCTTGATAGCAAAACCTCAACTAGAAGAGTCCCTCGATAACAAGACTGTTTCCCAAATCCCCTTGAGAGTCTTGCTATCGAGGTTATACTGTATGACTAATCAAGAATTTGATTAAATCTTAATAAAATTGTCCATAAATTTAATTAGTTCCTTGTAAGTTATTGATGTATTTTAATTAATCTTTAATTAGTCTCCCAACTTGTGAAACATCAACGATTGCACAAGTATGAGTTCTGTTGCATTTTTTTTTTTTTTTTTGTTTTACGCTGCTTCTCTCTCTTCTTAGTGTAATTGGTATAAAGTAAATGTAAAACAAAATATATAGATAATTTTAAGCAATATCAATGGCATCTTGCAGTCCGGACAATATATGAAGTACTATAGAAGAACATTTATATTTCAAATAATAATCAAATACCTATATACTATGTTAAAAAATATTTCCAAATGCTGAAAACTCATAACTGTTCATATCTTATAAGTGAGTGTTACTGTGCTTGGTCTGTTAAAAAAAAAGAAGACTTTTATCCAGGAGAATACAATTACTTGCTTGGATGTATAAAATTCTAATATCTTGCAAAGTAGTCTTCTTGGGATTGCACACACTTCACCTAGTTGTCCTACCATTGGCGGAAGCATTTCTTTCTGAAATGTCTCTTTGGGAGAGGAGAAGTTGGGCTGTCATATCTTAATGTCTTCTCATGGCTTAAATCGAGTATCTTTTCAGACAGCAAAAAATCATAATGTTGGGAGATTAGTTAGTCTGACAAACTATAAGGGTATTATGTTTTATTTAAGGAACTAAATCAAATGCAAGGAATGAGATGGAGTACAGTTGTCAAGTTTTCACTATCCGTAAATCAGGTCTTTTATATTATAAAGCATAACAAAGGTAACGGAAGACTCTTGTTGATATTGTTTTGCCTGTTTTGTGTAGCTGTGACAGTATGCTACAGGGATCAAGGAATATAGTCAACATTACTCTTACTTGCTGTGCTTTTTTTGCTTTCAGGGATGTCGAGTGTCTTTTGTGATGACACACATTGGTTTCTAGGTCATATCTGTAAAAATTTGACTTGTCATAAATGTGGGTTTTTGGTTTACTGAGTTCAGCATTTCCTGAGACTGAGTTGTTTCTGCTCTATCATTTGTAGCTTCGGCATGAATAACATGGAAACCCTCCACCAAGTCCAAATCCATGTTCAAAATAGAATGCTTGTTCCCACCTCTTGAGCAAGTTATCAGATGGTGGGATGATGACTCTGCATGACAAAATGCTGCATTTAGTCAATAACCCTGTCATTTCGAGTTGTTGAGAATCTGCCAGAAATTAGTCACCTACCATCAACCTGCAACTATATTTGAAACAACTATACCACTTCTTACTTTGTATGATGTCTGTGTAATTGTTGCTGAAAATCGACCATGTGGATATCACCAAACTTGATGGAATCCCATTACTCAGGTCATTCTGTTATTTTGCGGAAAATAAAAATCCACCGAGCTTTGAATAGATTCCCTCTTTTCACAGGCTAATGACTTCCACTCTTTGCGGGTTGAACAAAATCACATATGTAATTCAAAAGAGATTATCTCTCATGTTTCTTTGTTTTCACGGAAAAATTCAGATAAAATATTTTTTGAATTAAACTCATTTTTGATCACTTAAATATTAGGTGATGAGGTTCTTTGTCTACTTAATCTGTATACAACAATTATTGAACAATATTGAGCTGTTTTCTTATGTTAAAGGTTTGTAAAACAAGGAAAGTTTACATAATATTATTTACTGATAGTTATGATGTTTATTTATACAGAATAAATTAAAGATGTATAGTAACGTTACTTAAAACATTACAGTCCATACAAAACATACATTTCAAATCAAATTTTGAATTTTTGGCCATAAATTTATTTATCTACATTGAATAAATATTTGTGTTTTTAATCGTTATTTATGTAATGTTTCAAACTTAACTGATTTTTATAACAGACATTTTATGATTCAGGTCCCAAAATGGCAGGACCGCAGCATGGATTTCAGTCAGGTTTCACAAATGCACAGCAGGCAGCTATGAGATCTCAGTTTGTTGCTGGGCCTGGAGGACAGATACCGGGACTTATACCAAATCAACCACCAGGTATGTTATTACTCATATCATGGTTATTGCTTGAAAGTCTAATAGTAATGCAAGGCTGTCATTATTTCCATAATACTTAAACATACATTATTTAGTTCAAATTATATCTTATGTTAAATTAGTGATGCCCAGAAAATATAGCAGGCTTTTAAATAGGCTCTATCTGTAGTTTAAGATTACTGTATCTGTATTAAGTGACCGTACCCTCAAGGGCTCACTATAGCGAGTATGGCAGTATGGCGAGTATAGCGAGTATGGCAATCTCGAGAGTCTTTGCTGGATCTACACCTTTTTTCATTTAATCTTTGGTTAGATCCCTCTCTTTTTATCTTGTATATCAGGTCTCACTTGACCAACTCTTGTTCTCTTCCGATCCTGAAGCTATTAGATTATTCGAGTGGTCTTTATTTTATGTTCTTTTCTTCATTTTTTATAAAGAGATGATGACTGAAAAGTTTTTTGCTTTTAAACAACAAGAACAAAAATATCAAGATGGCATACATGAAGTTGTTTTAGTTCATGCTCTTTATGCCGTTTGACTTTATATCTTGGGTTTCTTTAGGTTATAATTATGTGTGTCATAAAAATATTCCATATTCAATTATAGTACAATTTTTGTATGAAATTTTTAGGTATGGTGAACCAACAGTTTGGTGTTGGAGTTGGTGTAGTCGGAATGCAAGCCCAGAATCCACAACAGTTGCAGCAACAACAGTTACAACTACAGCAGCAGCAACAACAACAGCAACAAATGCAACAACAACAGCAACAAGTTCAACAACAACAGCAACAGCAAGCTCAAGTATGTCCTTTTAGACTTATATATGCATGCCAAAATCAGTTCTACAGAAGTATTCTTTTAAAAATATTTGTTTGGTTTTAAAAAATAATGATTTTTATTACGTGTTTCATCTGAATGAGATAATTGTTAACGTTATAAGCTAGTGTGAGTTTTGTTAATATTACATGGAAAATAGTGACTGTACAAGTTCTGTTAACCCTGCAACAGGCACGGCGACCTACAGTAGGTCGCCCACGTGCTCCCAAGTGATTTCACCAACTCTTAATCACGTATTTTGCCATTCAACGTTACGCCCACTTAAAATTGTCCCATCGCAATAAATAAAATACCGTTGGAAAGCTAATGTTCCGTAGATGCATATCATGCAAAAAAATTACCACAAAACGTTATAAATAATATTCCAAAAATTGGTGAAGTTCACGTATTTTTGATGCGTAAAATCGTAATTTTCAACTCTGCGCCTTTTCGTATAGCGCGGCTCTATTTTTCCTGATATGATTACAACTCTATTTTTCTGTCATTTAAGTCAACTAAAACACTGTTATATAGATCACATGTTTCTCTTTCTAACCGTAGATTACAAATTGTTCTGCGTCTAACAGATCCAGAGATATTCGTACTTGAACATAGAACAAACCTGACGACAAGAAATTCATTTAGCATTCGATGCGCTTTACAAAAGTACGAAGTTGATATCTCTCTGTTTTTAAAATTATTTTTCTTTTTACTCTATGTTGTAGGGGAAATTCCATTCTATAAGTTGGTACCACTTGAGTTGAGGAATTGCTTACTAAGAATTTGTTGTTTTGAAGTCCAAACTTAGTAAATGTCTGACGTGAACACTATAATATTTGGCGTGGCAAATATTGGTTTTGAGATTAGATTTTTGTTATTTTGAAGGTTTGTGTATACAAATTGTATATAAATTGTGTATACAAGTTACAATATATGTGTTTTTATTTCTAAAGTTTGTTTTTGAGTTAATTTCGAGTGTGTATATGGAATAACCTATAAATAACAATGGTAAGTTTAGGCTATAAGCATATTTTCTTATATTTAGTGTTTTATATGAGTATACAAGTGAATATGTGTGTTATTCTTTGTAAAGTATATTGTATTAGTAAAATCTAACGCTTTTGTTTTAGGCCTAGCTTTAGAAAAATACTAATTATGCCTAAAAGTTTGACGTGTCACCCTAACCTTCAAGCGCCAGAATACAAATTTTTGAAAAATCGTCATTTTTATTTAGAATATGTAGCCTAACATATTATTATTTTTTTCCCCTAAATATATTCACAAATATATTAGAAATCTCAAGTAACGGTTAAAAAAATTGCAAAAAATGTATTAGTATGTTTTTGATCACCATTTCTGTGAAATTTCTGCTTCGTTACTCTTAGATTTTTTGGTATTTGACCAAAAAACTCCAAATGTGATACATGTAACTTTTTTTGCACTACACAACTAAATTCTATGCACCTTTCTGAACATAATGATATATAGAAGTTCTGTATAAAATATATTTTACTATTTTTTATGTTTTTTGGAAAAAATAAAGAGAAAATTCATTTTTTTCGTATATAATTTTTTTAATTTTTAAAATGTAACATTTTTTTTTCTTTTTTTTCCTAAATATATTCAAAAATATTACACAAAACATTTGTATATCTTAGAAAAAGGTAGTAAGCTATTGAATTAGGGTGATACAGATTTTTCTGAAAAAAAGTTAATATCATTTTTGACATCTAACATACTTACTCCAAAACCGTTTCAAAAAAAAAAAAATTTTATTACATAGATGAATTCTATGCATCTTCCTGAGAAAAATGATGTCTTATAAGTTAGGTTTTGTATACAAATAATATATTTTATTAATTTTTAAACAAGCGAAGAATTTTCAAGACAATTAACATTGCCGGTTGGAGGGTTAATACATTATTTATATAATTTATTTGGACACTAGGCTGTTGTTTGTTATTTATTAACAAATTTATTATAATGTAAATTAAATACATATATCTACATTAATCAAATTTTTGTGTTGTATGTTTGTTTAAGTGTATTTAATATACTTATTAATAATACTAATTTACAGTTTCCGAATATTATATTTAGATATGGACTTGTCACTTATGAAATACAGGAAATTCAAACATCTAATACGCTATGTGATTGAACATGAATATCTGTTAAATGATAGGCCTACTTATAATTATAAATTCTTGAAAACCATGACCATAGTATTAAATATGACAGATCACCAATGTTCACTTTAATATATGTGAAAGGAAAGGGTTTTTCTGTAAAATTAATCCCATGAGTAACTTTTCATGGATTGCTTTTCATGATTTTTAATTTCTCATATAATATACTTATTATAGATACAAATTTGCAATCTTAAAATACTTATAAGTCTTGTTCAGTTTTATTGAAATTATCAGTTTAGAGAAAATAAAATAAGGTTTTTGAAATGGTGTTCTGTGTATTTATACACTGAAGTACAAGTATCCAGAACCAATAAAGAAACCAATACCTCTTGTCTAATTCTGTTCTTTTTCAAGGTTGGAAATGTAGTTGCTACAACTCCTGCTGGACCTGGTGTTGCTCCTGGAGTACCTCAACCCGGAGCAGCTGCACCACCACCTGGTACACAATCTAAAGAGTTCAATACAGCATCTCTGTGTAGGTACGGCCAAGAAACTGTGCAAGATATCGTTTCACGAACTCAAGAAGTTTTTCAGACACTTAAAACTATTCAGGTACTAGATAAAATTAAACTATTTATTATAAATAACTTGTAATAATTAGAAAATTAAATAGACTGTGACTTATAGAAATGATTGAAATTGGTTACTATATATTCCAATAAAATTAACTAACTAAAATATTAATTAACTCTAATGAGCTACATTTGTGTAAACTTCAATAATGAAATGAATGAAAACACAACTTTCCACACATAAAAAAAAACAACCAAAAAACCACAATATTTTGGCAAAACTAAGATCACACATATGGAATTAGGAATTGTTATTATTTATTAAAATTATCTAGATGAGGCGAACAGAAATATGCAAATAGCTACCACGTAGATCAGATAACCGTACATAGAGAGAAATTTTGGTTTGGAATATTTTTATCCAAAACGGATTGCATATTTCTCACCAGATGCGTCATACAAATAAACTTTAAACCACTAGAAATAAATACATCAATCTGGATCTTAATTATCATAAATTGTTTAAAATTAAGTTAGACAGTAAGTTGTGGTGCAGAAATTACATAGAGAATAACAATTATCAGTGTTTAAGATGTTTAGAATGCTATGATATTTGTTGGCAATTGAGAGTGGAGAGCTGACATAGTAACTTGAAAATGTTCTTCTTATCTTTCATTAGATCTAAAATCTCTTCTATGAGGCTCTGCAGCTAAAAGACAGATTAACAAACATTAGCCTGGGATGCCATTAGCTGAGAGCAGAACCCTTTGAGTTACAAATTGTGCAAAATCAGACAAGATTTCTCAATCAAAGCAGACAAACTAGAAACTCAAATGCCTGTTGAGGTTTGAGGAGAAATTCCATCCTACTGCTGTTAATCACTATGTGAATGGGTTGAGCTAATAATTAAATTAACGAATAATAAACCAAAACAAACAAAAAAGATTAAGCACTCATTTTGAAAATGGATATGTTACAAATGATTAAATCATGTCTAGATATTGTATGAATAGGAGACACAGGTTTACCTTGGAAAGTTTTCCTTGCTATTACCTAATAGTACACAAATAGAAAAACACAATAAAACACAGCTTATATGTGTCTCATATCCATACAAAATCTAAACATAATAGCCTATGTTCCCTATTGAACTCTAAATGATTGAATTAAAATGTCAAATCCTCTCATTAATATATATTTTGTCTGTTGACTTCAAACAAAGCAATGCTGGAATTGGAAATTTTAATCAGAAAATGAACAGATGATCTGGTTAATGCATGCTCAAGTTTGAAAGTAGAAATGCTAGCTATCAATTCAGTACCGACATCCTGTTGAGTTTTTGTAAAAAGGATGTATACATCCTAACGGGCTGGAAAACCGTACTTCAAGCTATGACCAATCACTAAATGCCTACTCTTTTTAAGTTATTAAACTGAGTACACTTCTGGGACACTTATTGGAAAAAGGAAACACCATTGAACTCCAACAATTTATGGGGTTGTGAGTAACAAAATGGGGGATGTTGTTTCCAAAGAAGCCTCACAAATGTGTCCAAATACTCCCTTACTCAATGCCAGAAAATGGTTACTAAGAGCAGAAGAGAAGGTAGAAAGCAGAACCAACTGTTCGAGTCATCTGGTATTCAAAATTCAATCAGAAACATGGAACCAAGAATGTACCCGGGAGTTTCAAGAGCAATGGCAACATTTGTTGCTAGAGCCAAAATGGGTCACAAGAAAGTAGTTACATAGATTCCACCTAGCACAATTGTCATTGTGTTCTTAATGAGAAGAAGAAGTGTAGAAAATTCTTCTCAAAAATAGCTTCAAAACCTGTATCATGAATTTTTAATTTTAATCTCAAACTGTATTTGTTTTGTTTTAGCCTCCAAATGGTACAGTCCAAGCTTCAAATGCAAGTAATGAAAAGAAAGTCAAAATTCAAGAACAACTACGAATAATAAAACAACTATTTAAACGTCTACGTGTTATCTATGAAAAGTGTAATGATAGTTGCCAGCTTCAAGGCATGGAGTACATGCATATAGAAGTAAGTATATAATTTATATCTCAAAACCCCTCAGGAGCGAACTTATAAGTATGACAATCACAAGGTAATCAATGATAATCTACACCTTTTCTTCATGTTGTCGGGTTATCGTTTTCTTTTGTCTTTCCTATCAGTTCTCTCTTGACCTACTCTTATTCTCTTTTACCCTGATGCTATTAGAGTAAACAACTACAATCTTGTTCTTAAAAGATTTATAAAAAATATATTATATACTACCTTTAAACTAGTTTGATTAGTGATGATAAGTAACAGGTACATCCATATATAGAAATGGTTCTAATCTAATAACTAAATTTACAAATCAATGGCACA
The DNA here is from genome assembly GCA_963513935.1 of Aphrophora alni. Lineage (NCBI taxonomy): Eukaryota > Metazoa > Arthropoda > Insecta > Hemiptera > Aphrophoridae > Aphrophora > Aphrophora alni. Next base: position 27,697,033 of record OY740767.1, on the reverse strand, counting down.
AAGAATAAAAGTGAATATTGTAAACAACAATAAACTTAATCAAAACTATCTGTTGGTGTCTTACAATATAGGATGTTTAATTGAGTTTTAAAATATACTCCATAAGCGCAGTATTAACGGTCCATAGTATAACCATAAACAACCATTGCAATATAACGATTCAAGCAGATTTATTTTTATAATATACACTTAAAAAATTCAAACAAATGTTTTTAGCTAATCAGCTGTTAATATATTTATTAGCTTATTTTGAGACTATGTTTGTATAATGGCTTGATAGGAATGTGCATAATATCTGTACCAGCGTGTAAAAATAAAAATATTACAGGAATTTGGGATTTAGTCCTACGATCTCAGTGTTGTCTTAATGACCTAATAAACACAGAAAATATATTATTGTTATATATTTGTACTCCCTTTTAAATAACTCGGTTATTTCCTGTAGAAATATTTGTTTCAAGATTGCTGCAGATTAGTTAATTTATTAACAATTTTTTTAATTTTCTGTTTCCAATGGACAAGATTTACTGAGACTTGTTGTCTGATGAAAGAAATTGTGATTCAACCATTTTGATATTTTAATATTAAATTAATCAAAACTGATGACAAATCACTCCAGGATAAAATAATTGAAGAAATTTATGGGTGGAAATCAAATAGCAAATAATGATGATTTCAAAAATAGTAAATAATGGTGGATTAATTAAATAGACAAGCGGCAGACTTCTGTGAAAAGGATCAACAAACTTCTGCTTATTATTATTATTATTAGTTCTGGAGCAGTTTTACCACCTAGACATCTCATTGTTCCTTCCTTCATCAGTTCGTCTGCCTTTTTGTGTTCTCTATAACCAGGTACCCACACCTATTCCACCTGGTTCCAGGTCAGTAGTTTAACTAAGGTCTGGTGATAATCCCACAATAATAAAGAAGAATATTCGTATAAACTTTCAGGCTTTATAGCATTATAGCAGCTTGACTATCCTTCCTAACAATAATACACTCATTGGCATATCATTTCGGTAGACACGGTTGTGTGTATTCTAATATTGGCTTGAAAACCGTTGCATATTTTCTCAGAGCTATATTTCACTCTTTTTTGATTGTTTTCCCGTTTACCCCTCACTAGCTCCTGTATCAGTGTGAGATCCGTCCATATAGTACTCTATACTATTTTGTGTAGGTGACCAATCTATCAATGTCCTCTCACTTTTAGATAGTGTCATCAAATGGTATAATCCATGAGACCTTTTTCCTTATGTATTTGTTTCTCTTTGTTAATACATAATCATTTGATTCATGTTTCCGAATGGTATTTTATCTGTTACTTCAACGACTATCTCTCCACATTTCAGAGTATTCCATTATGTAAGTTGACAAATTTATTTAAATTTTATTTTATTATTTTCTTTATTGCTCCATAATAAGAGTAATAGTTTAATTTCCCAAGACTTTAATATACTGAAACAATACTAAAGCATGGCGTCAAGAAACTCCCCAACCTAGTAAAATATGTTGACCCTCAATAACTTAGTTAACTTTAACTTGAACATTTTATGTCCATAATTTCTTTAAACTCATTCATCAAAATAACTTACTTTTTTACTTTACTTAATTTTTCTGAAAGAAGTTAACCTGGGTGCAGATCCTCAGATATTACCTTTGTTACGAGTGATATGTATGTAGATCCATATTTCGAACAGTTTGGTTTTTAAATTTATAATGTAAAATTACTTTAACGATGTACATACTCTGTATGGTTGAAATATCTAAATTTATAAATAAATTTTTTCAAGAATCTTTGGGGTTCAAACGATCCATGATTCTTATTGTTTGCTTCTGTAATCTAAAGACCCTGTGGAGTTACACTATAGAGCGATTCCATAATTCAAACGACACGAAAAAATTCCAAAATATGCCAACCTCAAAACTGTCAATGATCAACATTTGTAGGAGTATAATCACTGAACTGAATTCTTACACAGCTCGTTTATGTGATCCTTCCAAGTTAATTTCTCATTGATAGTGATTCCAAGGTATTTTACTGATATTACTGGGTCCAGTATGTTTTCCTTAACCATTATACTGGGCTTGAATTCAAATTGAATAGATTTCAAACTGTATGTCAAATATTTTGTTTTAATATGGTTAACTTCAAGATTGTGTTCGTTGAAATATTGACAAGCTATATTTGTTTAGATAAATTCCCTCATTTCCATGTATTGTTGTATTGTTAAGAAAGGAAAAAGATGGACTATTAATTGTATCATGAAAATCTTGCATCACTATCTCCTGGACATAGTGATTCGAGATCCCGAACTGCAAAATCTCGACTGATAATCTATTTTTGGAGATATTCGTAATGACATCATTATCAATAGCAGTTGCTGAGGTCGCTGCCACGCGAATGAGGAAATCAATCAGCCACTTCAAATTAAATGTCCCCAGTACATCCCTAAATCTCTTACAATCTGTTCCATCAGTTAAAATATCAATGTTTAAAGAATCTCCATTTGTGAGAAAAATTCATCTAAATCAATACTAGATGCCCTGTAATTGGGAGTAATGATTAACCTACTATTTGCTAATTTCCTTCCTGCTACAGTACAACCTCGTTAAGTCGGATCTCCGGGTAACCCGGACCGGTTTGCAATAAATAAACATAAATATAAAATATGCATTTTAGTAGTGCTATTTCTTTAAAAGAGAGCATAATCGTAGTGTATTGCACGGTGATCGTGTTTCCGCCGAGTTCACGCAACAGAGTTTGTTTGCCGTAACTGTACATCTGATGCCTAACCGTAATGCTGCATGCCTGCGTGGTGAGTCATTGTCACCCAGGTGATTGGCGCGCTTTGCCGGTTGCCCCACTTCTCAGTTCACTGTCAAACAGCTCAGTTACTGTTTGTGTTTTGTTGGTGCCGTGTCGTTTAGTTGAGTATTCTGTACAGTTTTAGTTTGTTATTTTGTGATTGTTACTGTGTTGTTTTGATTGTTCAAGTTTCTGTAGTTGTACACAATGGCAACGAAATGAAAAAATGTGGTTGTAACAATGGACAAACGACTTGAAGCATAAGTCAAATTGACAAAGGCGAGTCTTTAAAATCAATTGCTGCTTTCTATGGCGTCGGAACTTCTACAGTGTCAGACTGGAAAAAAACAGAAAAAACTATAGAAGAATGTTGTTTTAAAATGATTTCAAAAGACAGTTTGGATGATCGATGCAAAGCAAAGAAAGCTAAAAATGAAGGAAACATTGGATGATGCAATATTTGTTTGGTTTTGTGCTGAAAGAGAGCGAGGTTTACCAGTATCAGCGCCCATTATCCAGCAAAAATCCCTCAGGCTGAATAAAAAGTTGCCAGACGGAGACCCAAATTTCTCTGCCAGTCAAGGATGGCTGGATAGATGGTAAAACCGGCACGGTATACACAAACTTACTTTGACTGGAGAAAGTTTATCTGGCGACATAAACGCAGCTGATAAATTAAAAAAAGATTTTAAAGAGTTTGTGCAGAAAGAGAAATTGTCACCAGAACAGATATATAATGCGACAAAGCCGGTTTATACTATAGATTGTACCGAGCAAAACCCTGACCATGAAAATTGACGAGTCAGCAAAAGGCTTTAAAAAAAAGCAAGGACCGCCTTACCATAATGGCTTGTAGTAATGTGTTAAGATAAATTCGCTCTCCTTTGAATAGGAAAATCAAAAATTCCTGTCACTGAAAAACGTGAATCATGGGTCGTTACCTGTCATTTATAGATCCCAAAAAAGTGCATGGATGGACAGTATGATTTTTAAAGAATGGTTTTACGAGTGTTTTGTTCCTGGCGTGACGAAAAATTTAAAGGAGCATGGCTTCCCAATCAAAACTTTTCTGCTCATTGACAATGCCCCTACGCATCCGGCAGCTGAATCAATGGTCAAGGGCGACATTACAGTAAAATATTTACCACCCAATGTGACTGCACTGCTACAGCCAATGGACCAGGGTGTTCTACAGGCGACACTTGTTAGGCCAACTAATTGATGACAAAGAACATGGTGTAGTGGAAATTTAAAAAAAAAAACATTTAATGTAAAAACTGTTTTATACATGGTGTCCGAATCTTGGGAACAAGTTGCTAGAAGCAGCATCATGAAGTCGTGGAAGAAACTATGGATAGCCTAATGTTTGTGATTTGCCAGAAAACCAGACAGAATCAGTGGCTGACAAAACCAACAACGAAGTGCAACCTCAGGAGTTTCTGGAGATGTTTAGGCAGGTGGATGGTTGCTCGGATGTCCATATTAATGACATTGAATGTTGTTTGGAAGAAGATAATGACGGAGGTTACGGCATCTAACTGATGAGCAAATTATTGCGACTTGTTCAAACAAAGACAACATAGATGTATCATCTATTATCAGATGAGGAAAACGCTGAAGAACCAGAAGTCATCAATCACGCAGAAGTATCTTACTTGGATGAATTGATGGTATAGTTTGAACATCAGAACGAAACTACACCGGCTGAGCTTCACAGCTAACGAAAGTTAGCAGTTGCAGAGCACTGCTAACAACTATAAATAGCAGCTTTACAATTAGCAGTGCATATACAATTAGCTGATGGCAGTATTTTCAATTGTTTTAACAGCTGATTCTGCTAACATTAAAAAAAAAACAGGAATACGGATTTAACAGTTAAATACAATGATGAATGGAAACTGATTTAGCAGTCACTTGGCTTTGTGGCTTAATGTTTTAGTATTATAATTATTGTAATTTAATTTTGTATGTTGTTAACATTGGCTACACAATTGTATCTCTCAACAACTAAGGCGTAGATTTAGGTTGTGGGTTGTAAATTGAGATATGTAAATTTTGGTTTAAATAGAGCTTATTTTGTGGATTGATTATACATTTTACTTTAAGAATTATTTTAATTTGTTGTTGTTGTTTATTCTTTTAACTGCTTTGACTTGTATATTTATAATTTATCTGTCTTATACAAAAGAAATTTGTCTAAAGGACTAATAAAAAATTGAAATTGAAAATGGTTAATGTTAAGCTAATACACAAAATTCTTTTTAAAAAAACAGTATATATATAACACAAGTAAACTAAACAAAACTTAAATAAGATTTTTTTGGCTTTCTTAAAAGTTCATAGTTTAACTTAACTCTACGTTATCTAAGACATTTTTTTATACATAAAATAAACAAAAGGATTTATACAAAGCGTAACCAAAATCATGGACAAATTAAAAAAAAAATAATGAACACAAATAAATGTCAGTAGTAACAAGTTGCCTGTAATAAATAAACAAAGTCTAGACAGATATTGTTATTGCGTGTATTGTAAGCCGACACTTCCACGAATTGATACTTGACAGATTCCACGTTTCTAGCTATAGAAGATAACAGATAAAATGACTTTCTATATAGTTTAGCCTATTCACTACTGCTTATTTATCATTTTTAGGAGTTAACAATTTTAAATGCAACTGCTTATCAATATTAGCATTAGCAGCTTTAGCTGTTAATCATAATTAGCGCATTTGTCCATCACTGTACAGTCCACAGATGTTTGTGTTTGTTGTTTTATTGTGATGAGTAAATATTTTTAAAGTGTTTTTCTCCGTAATAAAGGAAATTATTGTAAGTACAGTATGTATAATTTCATTTTTTGTGTTTTCTGCTCTTTCTCCGCTAACACGGATTTTCGTTGTCGGATCAGCCGCGGTCCCGGCTGGTACGACTTAACGAGTGTAGGCCTACTGTACTTCAAAATGCTTCTTTATACTAACTCTTTTACAAAAATGAAATTTATACACTTAATAATTCCTGTTTACAAACAAAGTTACTCCTCCTTTATGAAGAGACCGAAGAAAAACTCATTCTACGCTATAATTATTATTTGATAAATTAAAGTTATCTATAGTGCTTAAGTTGAAGCCATGCTCTGTAACAACAAAGTCTTCTACTATCCAATTTGATTGTGGTAAACTGCATTTTGGTGCAAAATAGAGAAATTATTCTATGGATTAGCTTTAGAGGATGTCTCATGAACAAAGAGATTGGTTTTAGGTACAATAAAGCTGTTATTTTCATAATGTGTGGCTCAAATTATTTCTGATATTATTATTTTATTGTATCATTTTTATTATGGTACGAACATATGTTGAGAAATTTACCTGCCTCCATTTGTCTCCTACTTCAGATCTAAAAAACATAGTTTTCTGTCTGTATCCTAACTTTATCATTCCTAATAAAACACATTATTACTTTACTCACAGTTAATTTGCTGAATAGTTCATATGTAGGCCGTGGGATGTGAAACAGCTCCTGGGTATGTTTGTTAAATTTAAGAGCTGCGCATGATTTAGCCTTTATACCAGCAAATGAAGTCCCAGATTGTGCTTGTAAATAGAATCATTTAGACTCTGTTTATTAAAGCAATACGGAACAGTTAACATTGGTGTTACAACTACCTTCCAGAGCCTCGGTCACACATCTCACAACCACCCAGACTTATAATTTTCTGAGATATAAAGAAAATCATTTGAGCCTCTTAAAGTTAATACAGAATCTTTCTTGGAAAAAGTGGATACACTACTTTTAACATTTTTTACCACATGTTTCATTTTTGCGTTAGGCTTCTAATGTATATTGGTCACTGATAAGTTATTTCCACACTGTTCCTTTAATAAATCCCCATATCTTCTGTCATGACTGTCCTCAAGAATACAAATTTTACCGTGATTTATCTTTTTAATATTTCTTTTATTTATATTTTTTTGTGAATTTAGTACTTTTTAACTGCACAGTTAAAAACTGTGATTGACCTACACAGTTCCTAGCCCCATTAGAATCGGTGAAACCTCCCTCTAAGTTTGACAACATTGCAAACCTATTAGTTGTTAGACACCTTGGTAACGTATTTAGTTTTCCAGAGTTATTCATTATTTTGTTTTTTTGGCTGTTAGGATTTGCAATTATCCTGAGATCAAGTGTAGCTATTCTTAACAGAACTTCTATTGATACCGTATTATTTGAACTACATCGTTTTCAAACAATTTTAAAACCAATGTTGATATTTAACTGAATGGTGTTATTTTAGTTTCATTTAATAATAATACTTATCAGTTTGATGTACATTTTATATTTGCAGAGCTTAATACCATTGAAAGAAGAATGGGATATGAAATCAGAAGAGAAAAAAACTTCAGAGCAGTATAGATTGGCTTGTGATGAAAGTAAAGAAATCATGGAGGTTAGTGTATGATCTTAAAATTTGTATTATTTGTGTGACTTTTCAACAAGATAAATGATTTTGCTACGCTGTTAATATAATCAATTTTCAATATTACGCTATATAACTAAATATGATGATGACGACCCTATTTAAATAGTTTCTTTAAATTTTGAATAAATTTGATAAGAGAGTAATCCCCTTCCTCCTATAACAATTTATCTGGCATACAAAACAAGTTGATCGGCCATCATGATAATTAACCAGCCCCATCATACATTGTAATTCTAGCAGATCCTCTAAATTTAAAAGTATTAAAAGTTTGTTTTTGATGCATTGTAGGAAATATTAAAGAATATTTGTAAATCAAGGGGTTTTAGCTAGTAGGATACGTTTGTTAAAAACAGTTGTTACATAGGTATTTTGAATTTTGTAAACTTGTGTATATCGTTACTTTCTTGACATCGGCTAGCCCCTAATGGACCTTGTAGATGTGTATATATAAATAGTGTCCACTCGCTTAGCTTGTGTCAATGTCTCGAAGCTGTATATATATCTCCACTGTATATGAAGGAATCTCCACTCACTACGTTTGTGTCAGTAACTTGGTTCTGTTGGATGGATTTTGTAACTAAACTTTATAACTATCACATTTTCTTAGGAGGTCAAGGTTAGAATTGCTATTTAATGGTACAAACCCCACATGTCTACAATGACAAATAGAGAAGTTATTGTCAAAAATGTAATTTCAAACTCTGACCTACCAAGGAAATGTGATATTCGTGTAGTTACAAGACCAGGCTGGGCTGAGTCACCGGCACGACCAAAGCAAGTAAAAGTTCCTTCACATATGTATAGCTTTGAGGCCAACCAGGGCCAAGACAATGGAGGATCACAGCGAATATAGATAATATGCACACATCTTGCCAACATCAAGAAAGTGGTGATACATAATTGCAAGGTTCACAAAATCAGTGTAACTACTTTTTTTTTTAAATGAACTCATCCTATACTATATATACCCTTTGATCTACCAATACCATTTAACATTTCTTATAAGGCCCAAGAGATCAACTTTTGGTCATTATATTTAGAGGATCTGCTTGTATTACATTGTATAATGGATCGGCGTAATTATCAAATGCGTCCCATCAACTTGATTTTGGTTTGTTGGTGTGTGTGCGGGAAAGTTAGTACATTGTTTTTGCACCGTTTATTTATTTTGATTTAAAACTACAGTTCAAGCTTTAGCACACAAAAAATGAGTTTTTACATACGTACTAGAATGTAAACCACAACATTTTTGTGTTTCCAGCAAGTGGTGTTAAAGAACAGGCAGCTAAAAGAAGTTATTGATCATTTACGTCGAATTATTTCAGAAATCAACACGATGCTCACCATGAGAAGGTCATGAAATATTACTCAATTCATTAAAGGTTGGTTTAGGTTTGTATATTTATTCCTAATTAATACATTTTAAAAATTGAGTTTGTGTTTGCTTTTTTTATTTTATCTATATATATATATATATATATATATATATATATATATATATATATATATATAGGAATGGTTTTATGTGTCTGTATATATGGTCCAGCATAACTTTGGAACGCCTGGAGCAGTTCCAACCAATCTTTGTACACATATGACTTACAATCTGGAAAGAAATACTATGGGGGTAAAACACCCTAGGGGTGGGATGGGAAGAGGTGAATGTGAAAATAATCTAAATTGAACGATAATAGTGTCAAATCCATAGTTTTTGGGTTCGCTAAGATGAATAATGATACTTTTGATGTGTTTAAGTCCAAGTTCAGCCCCCGGTGTAAGAAACAGTGAAACATGAAGTGTCTAAAATGATGGAGATTATTGTTCAATCCATAGTTTTCGGGATAGTTAACCCTTTGGCCGCTGCACGTCCTGCGCGCCTGACTAGCCTAGACCGCCGCTGCCGAAATCACCATTTTTGTAGTACTCTATATAAATTGTTCTAAAAACCATGATATTGAAGTTAGAACAATAATTTTTTTCTTGTTATTTCTGTTTTTAGCTATACTATAGGATAAACATATCAAAACAAAGTTTCATTAAATTTTTAATATTCAAAAATTACTAAAACCTAAAACAAATATTTTTTTTTACAATGAAATTTTTATTTTGAACTCATAAATCAATATAAATAAAAAAATATGTTTTATACATAAATATATATATTTTTTATTAAAGTAAATGTACTAATGGAGACCTGTAAAAAATTTCAAGAAAATATAATGATAAACAACAAAGCAATAAACTATTTTCTAAAACATGGAAAAATCGATTTACAACATATTTTTACCTTATGTAATACACAGTCAATAATGCAGACTCTGTAGATATATTCTGTAGATGTTTGGACAGTTAGTTGTATGGGTTTGTACACTTTTTACACGCGTAAAACGTAAATAAGTAACCTAGAAACATATAAAAAAACTGAAAACTAAAAATATTTACACTATTATGTACAACATTATTTGTGTTCAAAGACTCTCTTTTTAGCACCTGTGAAAAAAGAAAGGTGTTTTGTTACAATTTTTGCAATAATAATGAGTTTTTTTTCCTTTTGCCTCCAGAACTGGTACTTTGAGCACTAGATACTGAACAATTATGCTGTTTATTTTCTGCTAAAAGGTAAAGAGGCTCATCACCAAAACCTGTATGTTGTGCCGGGTGGGGGTTGCCGAGCCATACCTCAGTGATAGTTTCAATACCCTAATTGAAATTTTAAATTTTAGTCTAGGAAGAGGATTATCTGAGTTAATTTTATAAAGAATCTACAGGTTCACAATCATCCTAAAAAATATATTAGGCGTCTATTTGCTTAAATAACAAAAATATAGCCATATTATGAAACGTCTTATTAAAAGGACATTAGCGGTGACAGGGATAAGCTCATTGGTGACAGTCCCCGATGACATGTATATCTTGAATAGATCTTTGTAGAATATTCTGAAAATTTTTAGAAGATTGCGGAAATGAATAGAACTCTGTAAAAAGTTCTATGGAAATAAATAGAACTCTATGCTGATGTGAATAGAACTTTCTAGAAGGTTGTGGAAACTAATAGAATTCTGTAGAACCTTCTAGAAGTATGCAGAAATGAATAGAACTCTGTAAAATTTTCTAAAAGGTTGCGAAAACTAATAGAACTCTGTAAAACCTTCTAGAAGGTTGCGGTAACAGATAGAACTCTGTACAACCTTCTAGAAGATTGTTGAAAATGTAAGATTGTTCTAAATAAAATGACTGTGTAATGATTTTACGCGTAATCAGCTAATAATTTATAAATTACATTATAATTCACAATAAGTATTTTATTATAATTTAGTTCAGAATACACTAGTACTGTAAGAGTTCCAATATTTAATATGGCATGCTGTCCATTATATTATTGTTTGTCCATAATATGTTATTTATGAAAATTGCTTTATTGCAGTAATACTTACATAAATATTTCTATAGGAGTCAGTAATTTACATAAGTAGAATATTGCAATATATAAGAATAATATCACAACCTTTTAACACAAATCTTTGGTGTTCACTTTCTATTATTGCACAATACATTTTATAATCTTGAATGTGAAAACAATAATCGAAAGTAATTTATATTGGATCAACACTTTTTCCTGGGGTATTTAATAAAAAGTTTTTACCAAAATTTCAGTCAATTGTTATATTTTATAATAAGTCTATTTAAGATAGTAGTAACGTAAGAATTTTTAATTTTCGAGTTTTAGCAAAATTAAAAAAAAATACTTCCAGTACATAAGTCCTAATACATTTACTAATACATACTAACACATAAGTGGCAATAAATTATCAAATATTCTGTAACGGTTCGAAGATTCTCGAGTAATATACATAGGTTAAACCAGGAATATCAGATAAATAGAAGTGATGCCTCAGTAAAAAAATAAAGAAAAGAAAGTTCTGACTTTATCTTACACAGTGAAGTTTGTTGAAACAAAACAGATGTTTACTGGATCGGGCTTTGTTTTAATAACCACAGCAGAGCATCACTTACTGTACATGCATCATTAAATAAGAACACAGTTTTCATTTTTCTTTCTTGGAGTGTCACCTTTTTGACTGAATCATCTGCTCTTGTCAAACATCTCTGAAATAAACCAGAGACAATGTTCTCTTGTCTTAAAGGTCTAGGTAAATATATCTGTTCCGTAGATCATCTTACCAAAAATACCAGTTTGTGAGTTATAAGTAAAAACCAAAAACATTTGCCCTAAACTGTCTTTTCGTTCAAATTTGAGTGATATATAAAGAAAAATGACCTAAATCCTTTTGCAAAATCACAAGTAAAATAATATTAATGTTCAGAAATGGTTGGTAAATAACAAAAATTAACTTTGCGTACTATGATTAAACCTCTATCTTAATCAAATTGGATTTACGTTAAAGGTGTGTTTATGCTACAACCAAAGTAATTTTAAACCCTATTTATTTAATTTTAATTCAAAACTTGATATTCAATTTTGTTACCCATAACACAATTTCGTTTTACTAAGTATTAAAGAACAAAGAAAACCTTTTTATTTAATTGATTACGCTGATTAACCAAAACATATAATATATGAATGGAAAGCTTGTTATATTAAAAGAATTTCAAATGTCTAAAATCTTCTTCAACCAGTTGAATTAGTTTGCTCTGTGATACATTAAACCACTTATTCCAACCTACTTGACCCTCCATTTTAAATGTAACTAAATTAGCTTGAGGTGTTTAGTCTTTTAATTGCACTTGTCTGAGCTAGTTAAATACAAGAATAGTTTGGATGGTTATATGTTGGCAAAAGTACAATATTAGCTTCTGTTTACATTAATTTCATTGAGAAATGTCATTACATCACACAGTTGTTTTGTTTTAGAATCTTTTTGGCAGGGCAGAGGAAGGCAAGTAGCCAGTACCAGTGGAATGTCATCATTACTAACACGTTTTTAATCTATGGATATGTGATACTTCATCTATTTGTATAGTGTACATAGTCTCTTGTATTATATTACCAAAGATATTTGTTTTATAAATGTTATTAAAAGACCGTTTTGTAATATATGTATACTGTTGTATTTAATTAGACTAAAACGTGTTAAGTTTGATCTAATTTTGTGACGGTATCTCCTCTTAAATGTCTCCTATCTGATCGTTATCTAACCCCCTCGCTTAATATCTTGGCTTTCTATCCGAATACTTCCAAAAACTTATATGAGTCTACTGACAAAATATACTTATCCATTTTTACAAATTTAGTTAAAAACTCAAAAATTGGTGAACTTTTTTTCCCAGTATAATGTTATCTGCTTCTTATGATCTGGATACAGGTTAGAAATAATTGAAATTGGCTTGTAATTGTTACTTCAAAAACGCTTAATTCTTTTTATGTTCTTATTATGTAAGCACACAAAATAATATCAAATAATGGACTTTTTCCGTCCTTTGAAAAATGTGCTTTGGTCATTAAAATATTTGTAATAAGTTATATTCTTGCCAAAAATAGAGAACAAAATTAGGGTTAATTACACTTTAAGAACATAGATAAACAAAATTATAAGTTTATTTCTTTCTTATAGCCATGTTCTTGACAAAAAGCTGAAAGGCATCCTAAAAAAAGAAGAAGAAAAAAGTGTTATTAAAATAGAAAATGAACTTTTAAATTCAAATAAATTATCAACATTCTAATTAACGGGTTACTTTGAAAGTAATTAAAATTTAATTATTATCCTAATAGAGTTGACGATGTTGATTTACCTTTATAATCCATTGTTTTGTTTTTTTTTGTTTCTTATGCCCAACAATAGATTATAATAACATTCCTTAGCTTCTGGGCGTGTTCACATCCTTATACTTGACTTTTGGTACATATGACAGAGATTCATTCTACAAATCACCTATACTAAGGGGACTTTAAAACAAATATTTCCCCAATAAACTGGACATCAATTTTTTAACCCACCAAATGACTTTGACTATACTAAACATTTCAAAATTGCAGTTTATATGAGACGATAATTCAGTAGTTCCTTTTTACTAGAATCTACGAGAAAACCCCTAAAAGATAGCAATTCTATGAAAAAAGAAAGTTGCTACCAGACTCATAGAAAATTACAAATAAAATAAGTTGGTTAACCCTTACAACTCTCATTGTGGCTTTCAGCTGACATTTTAGTTTTTCCGTTCCAATCTAATGGCCGACAATGAACAATTCAATATTTTAATGCTAACTTTTGATAGTTTACGATATTTGATTATATCGAAGTTGTTCTATACCCACTGTTCTTTTGATTGTGTAATTATAGTAACTAAATTAAAATTAGGAAGAAAACACATTGATTTTATTTTATAAAATTTTAAGTGTTAACTCTATTTTAGCTATAATCGTACAACAAAAATGAGATCTGAGGGAGTGTTCATTGTAATAATAATAATAGTGGTAAGGGTTAAAAATTAAAGACACTAAAAATAATTAACTCATTATTTCAACAAAGCTTTTTTTATTAGCCTAATAGTGTTAAATAAATTTGTTTACATTTATAAACTTTTAGCAGGATGTTGAATTCATTAAAGTCAAGTAGTGCAAGTTCTTCTGGTAATTCAGCACCGATTGAAGGCAAAGCTGATATAAAACTTATCCAGGTACCACTGTATGAATCATGATGTTGAACTATCAATGGCTCAGTTATGGTCACTAAACTGTTTTTTATGAGTCCTTGATTTACATCAACCACCTGAAGTGGTTTCGGGCACTGCTAGGATGTGATCCTGTAAGATTTCAGCTTGTGATTTTGTTTTTATTATTGCCATGTTTCTATCTGATTCCATATAAGAATGGCCTCTTACAGGAAAGGATACTTAAATTTTGTCAAGCTGTCTTTTTTATATGAACGGCATAGCGAAGTAGCAGCTCAGACTATAATTCTTATTTTGTCCTCCACAGGAGTTTCAAAATATTTCAAGCTCTCTAACATCATTGTCTAGATAAAAAAATATCAAATTATCTAGAAAAAACACTATACTTTATTTCACCCCTTTGACGCTTCCTGTGTATGGTCATAAAAAACTGAGTCACTGGATGGAATCTTCTTTATGTAAAACATTCAGATTTATAGCTTTCTGAAGTAATAAGAATTATTAGTTGATATTTTTGAAAGATTTAAATCGCATTGAATTTCCATGCAAATTACCTCTAAATGTTTCTTTACTATTTCATGTGCAACTTCTTTTTCTAATGTAAAACACTTCAGCTCTCTTTAAATTAATCTTTTGTTCAATCTCTCCACATCAGCCTTGTTTCCCCCCCCCCACATATATTGGCAATAACTGTATTTTAGTTAAAAGCTCTTTACATTTACCAATGTAAGCATCACAAGTAGAATATGTATTGTTTCTTAGATACCCAAATGACACATTAAATCTTTTGTTATAAATATAAACCTATTTCTATAGGACAAGTATGATACATTTTACTTTCTATACCCCTTGAACATCAAATGCATTTTCTTCAGATAGTTGTGCTCCTCCGGTAGATACAACTTTTTAGATTTATTACCCCCGTAGTGGCTATATCTTCCTTCAAAAGATTTGTTTTTCATAACAAGCCTTCTACTTGACATTGTAACTTTTGTACTATCAGTGAATTTAATTTTACTTAATTTATGGAATTTATAAATTTATTGTTATTTCATAGATTAGATGATTTATTGATTTTATTGGGCGCCATTCTGTGAAGAAGCACAGACACTTAGTTATTTTTTCCATGATCATGGATTCTTAGGAAAATGTACTTGCAATTATGAACAAACTAAAGATTTGAACAAATCACAACATTTAATCTTCATTTGAATATGTATACCTGAAAAACACATTTATGCCTATTCAATATTCATATATTATAAAATCAATGGTTTATCCTTACAGAAGTATTTCCTTAAACAACAATGCTTACAGCTAACATAAATAAAAAAATTACACAATTTTTAGTAAATCAGAAACAAAATACAAAATAATGAAAGAAATAGTGGGGTTCACAGTATATGACTGTCTATTTTTAAACATTAGGGAACATTTATAATATTCAACAAAACTATAGTTTTTCTTTGAAATATTTTAAAGCCTCAATTTCTCTTATCACTTTACAAAAGACACAACAGGTTGTAATTTAAGCAAATTACAGAAAATCTGTTTTTAAAAAAAAAAAAAAAAAAAAAGAAAGATTCATTTATGCAGAATTTCTCTTTAGCTTTATATAAATCGTATTTTTTTACATTACGATACTCAGTGTTTTTGCATAAAATAGATAAAAGTTCAAAATGTACTTAGGCTGCTATACCAAGGACACAAATCACTGCTTCTATGTAAAATACAATTTAAAACTAACTGTTTTCTTTGATGAAAACCCTCATTTGAAGCATAGCTCTGGCAGATTCTTATCATTCTGATAATGAGAAGTTCTTGTGTTGGCGAGAAAGTAGGTGAGAGAATGTCGCTCCCAAGAAGTACTCTGTTCTAGCTTGGTTTTGAAATATTGCTATTGGTGGAATTGATGGACAAATTAGGGCTAACCTGACTATATTATCGGTCCACAACACTTCACTGAATTCAATACACATATTTTGGGATTTATTAGTCTTCTTAATTCTAATATTTTATATAAAAACAAAGTTTACAATTATGTCTTAACTTCATAAATATTTAATTATTTAACAACTTTCATTCATACAACTAATTTATTATCGGTTCTGCGACATTAATCAAATTTGGAACATTGTTTGTCCATCCATACATGATCTTAATATGTGATCACAATACGAGATATGATGCAAGTCTCTTATGACATAAGAGACTACACTTCATATATTGAACCAACTACTAACCCAAAAATGTCAAATTTTACAACATTTAATAAGGTTACATGGAAGTTTTTTATATGAACTTTTCATGTCTTTTGAGAAACAACCAAATTGTTTTAAGAAATTTCTGAATCATATCAAGTCGCCTCTTTGTTAACCGTGAAATGTAAAATAGTGTGTTTTTTTTTTGCAAATCTGGACATCCTCAGACACTTTATCTATACAAATTCTTACTTGATGAGCAAAACTATAATCATTTAACCCTAGATTACTACTCTTAGTTCATTGTTACGTGATCACTATTCATTCGTAAATTTTACTAAATTCTGTTTTTATTTTTATTATTATTTTTTAAACTTTACTTTACTGTTGACTATTTTTTATATTAAATCCTTTATTGTTTTTAAGTGTTTTTAAAAATATTTAACAATGAACTCCTACATATTTTAACTGTAAAAAAATGTCTTTTACCACCACTACAAGTACGTTTAAAAAAAAAAAGTTAATCTGGAAAAAATATAAATATTATTTTATTGGAAAAATTAATCGGATATTCATAAATACATCATTTATAAGTGTTTAATTTATATAAAAAGAGAAAAATGATTTACAATAAGTTCATTAGGTAGAATGCCAAAATTAGAGTCCTGTCTTCACTGAGAATCACATTCCTTGCAGTGATTAATATACACTTAGTAGCTAAATCAAACACTTTGAACTCTAAAATCACTATTTACACAATAAACTATTTACAACACTAAAAACTAACAATATAAAAACAATAATTTACAAAAAAAAATTCAAACACTTAATAGTTAAAACTTTCGCAAACACTATTCTTTCGTAAAATATACGACGCGAGCTTGAGTACGGTAATAACGGTTCAAAATTGAGCTTAGCCGAAGAGACAGTGGCCTCTATTCACAATGGCAGGAAGGTAAACAAAAAGACAGAGTGTGTTTACTCTGAATTTACGAGTTCTCTGAATTTTACAAAGGGCGAGTCGTAATTTTTACGAATGAGTAGTGTTCTAGGGTTAATTGAGCTTCATCTGGAATGTCTACTCGTGACCTATATTTAGCTACAGGAAGGATGATAATTAAATCTGGCGATTCCAAGGCTCTTTAGATATAACTCCAATTTAATTTAATTCTCTAGTATATGTTTTTGTTCAAATTTATTGATAACATAAAAACATTTATATTTTTTGTAATAACAGTTCTCGCCAAACTTAAAGGATTGAGCTCTAACTAACCTTACTAGATTTCTCACCCTTCCTTTGGATGCTCCTTTTCTTGGAGTTTTCAGGTTTTTTATAGGATCATGTTCTTTACTTCCATTATAATAACTAATCACCACCGCAATCACTTTTAAAAAGTAAACAACAAATTTGCATAATAATTACTTCACTGGTGAAACATTACGCTTGCATAAAACGGATAACCTCAACTATATCATAGGATATAATAAACCACAACCCACCAACAAACAAAACAGCTGTAAGAAAGAAATAATCTGATGTAATATGGACGATCAATGATCAGTTCATTAAATGGACAAAAGTTCATTTTCCCCCCAGTATAGTAAAACTTCAGGCTGATTTTAATCCAATTTGTTAAGTGAGCATATCTCAAGAATTTTTTTCTTTTTTTGATAACTCAAAATTTGCAGTAGCTGCTATAAATATATATATATATATATATATATATATATATATATATATATATATATATATATATATATATATATTTGTCATGGGCCTCATTTAACAGTTGTAAAGGCTTTATAGATTTTGTAGAATGTGAAGATTAATGACCCAAACTTGTATGCTAAAGTATTACTTGTAAATCCCAAGTATTATGGTTCAGTAATAATTGGCAAAATACAAAAAGGGCTTGACCATCACCATTAAAAACTGAATTTTAATCAAATGTTATTTACTTTCAAGACACAAGCAAAGCAAGTTTAGGCTATATTTAAATTAAATATGTACTTTTTTCTTCAAAGATGGTGTCCATTGTTAATTTTCACTTTTTGACTGACAACTACCGAAATGACATTTAGGGTGACAAATAGTTTTGTTTGGTTTTGGAGATTAGTAAGTGAGAAAGTTTAAGAGCTAAAAATTCTTGATTTAATGTCAAAGTAAATAAAAATTATGTATCAATTGGCATATGTATGGCTAAAATTTGTAATAAATTTGCAGAGTTAGACAATGATACAGTTCACACAAACATTACTAGGTTGTCAGAAAAAAATATTCTCAAACAAATTTTCAAATCTGAAGCAATTCACAGACCTTTTATTTTCTTTGTATCTAAATTAGTTGTTAATCTAGTACAAAATGTGTTTTTTAATGAATATATAACTATGAAGAAAATTAGCATCAACAAAGTAACATAAATTTGTTCGCAAGACTGTCTTCAAAAAATATATGAGGGCTGATTGATAATTCAGTGACTCTTTGAAAAGTATGAATTTTATTCTTAACAAAATTACATTTATTTTTCAACATAGTCATCTTTTAGCTTGATACATATTCTTCAATTATTTTCCAACTTCTTTCTTTAAAAAAACTATTTTTCGAACTCTGCAAAATATGTGTTTTTTCAGTGATGACCTAGTTTGAAGCAATTTTTTCCCCCATCATGCCATTTCTTTGTTTGCAAAGAGAAAGAAATCATAAAGGACCAAATCATCTGTAGAATAAAGTAGACAAGGAAGCAGTTTGTAGCACAATTGACAATTTTGGAAATGTGGCTATTGCAGGTGTATTACGTGGTGCATTGTTGTCATTTAAATTAATTTTTTTTCCCCCAAATAAGGTTGCTTTTTCAATAATTCACCTTCTTATTGATCCTTAAAGAGGTATAATAATTATGATAGTTGATGAATATTGCGAATATAAAGTAGCACTTTATTAGTAGACAAAATTCATTTTTTCGATTGAAGCAAAGACACAAATCCTTTCGAATGCTGTTAATAAATTTCTACTAGACAAATCTTCTTACAACTTTGCGTGTATAGCTAATACATAAATAAAATGCCAAATGTCAAGGGGAAATGAAACTTGAAATTGGGTGTAATCTATTATCAAAGTTACGGACTTATCCTTAGCTTACAAATTTGTAACATATTTTTCATTGATATTTTTAGTTAACATTATTATTCTATATGGATTGAGATTAATTTTTGTGTTTTTATTAATCATTTAAGCTCACACATTTTTTAAATAATATTTATTTTTGTTGGTAAAAGCTTCATCAGTAAAAGAAATAAATATAACTCATTCTATTTACATCTTGAAGGAAATGAATTGTGAAAAGGATTTCTTAAAAAATATGAAAACAAAATATTAATAATTTATCTCAGTGACAGTTTAATTTTAATTTGTTTGTCATACCTAACTTAAATTTAACATAAGCTATAATTTTAAATAAAAATATTTCTGAACTAAATTAATTTTACTTAAAAGAACAAGTGCATGTCACAGTAATATATGTGGCATTTCAAACAATTTTCAATGCTTTTGCCAAGAAGATGTCTGCATAACATTAGTCTGGCATTATTCCAATAGTAGAGAATTAACTTCTGTTTTATTAACCTTGCTTTATTGTATTTTCTCATAAACTTTTGTTTAAGTACTGTCCATGTCTTTGTTCTTGTGTCACTGACAATGATACTTTTGTTTTACGTCCAAAGAGATAAATCTTTAAAAAGACAGCTGTCTCAGTGCTATTTTTCACTCATTTACAGTTTAATGGTAACCATTTTTAAAGTTTTATTTTTGTTTTAAGTTAGAGAAATTTGTTTACCAAAAGTCATAGGTAACTGAATTTCATCAAAATTGGCAAACTTATAATAAAACAAAGTTGAAATTAACTATCTCCATTAAAATTAAAAAAAAAAAATAAATAAATAAATAAAAAAACCATACAAAAACTAATAACCATTCATCCTCAGTATCCCAAACAAAACTTGAGTTTTCTAATAATATATATGAAATTTTTTTATAATGTAAATTCATGGCCTCCATTTTGGAATTTTATGGTTGAAAATTTATAATTACGAAGTTGTTACATTTAATGTAAAGTAATCATAAACAAATATATATAAGTATTCTCCTATATGGAAGTGAAACAAGAATGGTGACAAAGATCATAGCTATTAGGCTACAACAATTTATTAATTGTTGTCTCAGGAAAATTTTAAAACTAAAATGCCATTGAAGAGTAAAAGTAAAATTCATATAAAAAGATGTAAATGGAGATGGCTGGGATATAACGAAGAACTTGGAAGTTACAGAGAAGAAAGTGCTGAACTGTAATCTCCAAGCTAGGTACACAAATAAAGCAAATTCCATTGTGTCGAAAAAGATACAACTTTGCCTCATCCTCCGTCATAGAGTCACAAAGAATTAGGTGATGTTAACTATATAAAATAATTAATTAAGAAAAATAATAATGTTTAATATGAAAACCTTGAAATTAAAAATCGGATTCCATAATGTGTGTTACTAAACTTTTTAAGGAAGAAATAGTAAAAACCAATTCTACCACTTAGACATCAAAATTGGAATAAATGGTAAGACAATCTTTATACCCATCTTTTTTGCTTGTAGAAATATTTTAAAAGAAAATAAACAAATTTCATATGTTCAGAAAGAACTGAAGTAAGATGCTCATGCAATATTTATAATTTGTTACTACAGTATCTAGTTATGCTTTCTTTAGTTTAAAATTAAATAATGTGTCTGTTAACACTTTGAAGACCAAACCCACTAGTATGACAGGTATGCCATGTTGTTCTCATAGACTGAAGTTATTTAAAATCACAGCATCCCGTGGACTGCGCCTGCCCTAGGAACTAAGTTATAGGTTGTACAGTAGGTTGTATTAAAAATATAATAAATAAAATCACTATGCTTATGACAATAATATTGTTTTCCTTCAATACAATCATAAAGATATATTTTGATATTATAGATATTTAAGGGTGAGTCATAACTTAGCTTTAAAAACATATTTTTATTTTCCTTTTTATTAAACTTAATTTTTTCAAGTTTGTATGTAAAGGAAAGCACTGCAGAGATCCATTCAAAATTAAAGCACATACTTTTTTCATCCAGTTGTTTAACATTACAGAAAAATATGTTGGTGATAAAAAAACATTCCATCTACTGACCAACAACAACTTCAAACACCTACCAGCCACCATTTCTTTTTTTAAAGATCAGAGGTAGGCTCAGTTTCCCATTAAACTACATGCTTGAATGCCTTAGTTCAACATGGCACTCTCATCGCTTGATTGAGCATAGTTCATTAGTGGGTTCCACGTATTGTAGCTGCTGTCTACAGAGTGTTAATTGTTTGTTTTCTGTTGTCATTTTGCAGACACTGAATTACAAATATTATGTAATTTTTCAACATTATAATTTTAAAAATTCATTAACATTTTTTAGTAGGTAATAGAACTTTTATTTCATTGGCTCTTGATAATTAATTTTCAATTTTTTTTTTCAGGTATTATTGTATAATTATTACCAATGTAGCTGGGTAGCTGCAAATGTATAAAAAAAATAATTGATTTTTTTTTTTTTTAACAGTGAGTTAAGAACATTAGTTTTATAATTGAATTTTGTTTCAAAATCATTAATTTTATTTGATATTCTGTGTATATCAGAATTATTTTTAATCAATAATTTTACGACAAAGCTTCAACTTCAGTCATTCATTAAGAATAATTTCATATTATATGTTACATATAAAACATCTGATCAACATGTAATAAAACAAGTATTAGTCCTCTACTGCAAATTTGAAATGTAATACTTGATCTGCATGACATCTCCAAATAACACAATTGTCCATTTTAAGTTTGTAGTGCAACTTCCCTTCTGTAGATATTACATTTCCCAAGTTCCACTTAGCATTCCTATTACTTGTCTCTTGTATTCTGTCACCAATGTTAAATTGTCTTTTGACATGCACATTATCTTTAACAACACAATTTGGAGGAACATCATTTATCATAATATGTAATGGAACGTCCGAACATAAGTTGAATTTTGCATGATCCTTAACAGCTATTATTGATTTACTGACACACACACACACACACACACACACACACACACACACACACACACACACATATATATATATATATATATATATATATATATATATATATATATTAATATCACCTATAAATATCAAATAAATCATTTCTAGTTGGTTTTGCTGAAATATTGAATGATTTCAGCAATATTTTGAAGAATTTTCTCATATGGAAATCATGAACGAAAATCTGTATTTGAGTGTTCAGAAGTATGTTTGTATAATCAAAACCTGATAGAAAACGTGTAGTTGGAAATTCTAGTTCCAGTTATTGTTGGTAAAGTTTTTTTGCAAGAAAAATTTATACTAAATGTTTGTAATCTGTAATAATAATAAATATTCTGAAATAACAAGACTAAAAACTTTTAATCCCCAATAAATCCTAGTGGGGATTCCTTATCAGTTTGACTGTAATACAGTTCACCTTTAGTTAAAGTTTTTAATACAAATACAATCTGTGCCAAATCTCTATGCCATCCTTCATCTGACGTGATAAAACAGCTCCTAACTGGCTATCAGTTTAAAGTGAACAAGAACTTGTTCACTTTAAACTTCATTTTTAATTTGATTAAAACTGAAACCAAATTTTCTATTCCAAACAAACTTTTTACTCTTTTGGAGTCTTGATAATGGATATACATTGTCTGAAAAACTATTTATGCTATAATATATAACTAGGTCCAAAAATGTTCATACCTCCTTCTATTCTTTGGTTTTTTCAGTGTATTTTATTCTTCAATTTTCTCTAAATTTTTATATATAACTTCCCAACAAGTGATTGTCCTTTATAATTGTATTGTTCAAATGATACCCCTTATTTATAAGTAGGCCTAATCAGAGCCGGCCATAGGCAGGGGTGATTGGGGTAGCCGCCCCGAGCCTGTACGAGAACAGAACAATTTTAACCTGACAAAATAAACCTGACCAACAAATAAAATGCTACTACATTTTTCATTACAAGATTTTTGCAGCAGTTTTTTTAAAACGATAATTAAAATTCGTGATAGAAACAAACTTTTATGTTAACCAATATCTCTACAATATCTACAAGGTTATTAAATTGAAATATCTCCAATAAATTAGTTTTCATTTATTAATAATGTTTAATTTTACTGTATAGTATTATATTTAATTTCACAACATGTTTACTCTCATTATCTATGTTCCATACTGCATTTCGGCGAGTTCTGGCTGAAATTAAGCTCTGAGTCTTAGTGGGGGGGGGGTCGAATTGGTAGTAGCCCTGCACCTGCTAAGGCCATCCCCGGGCCTAATGATTTCAAACCATTATAAGAAATTGTAGTAACTAGTAAGTGCTGACCTGTATCTAATTCAAAACTTATTACCGGTATTTTCCCATCAATATTAACTGAAGTAGTTAAATTTATCATTTGTTTCCTTCGATATTTTATGTATTGCATGTGATGTTTCCTTTGTGTAAATTCCTCAGATTGTTTTACATTACTATAGCTTCCTTTATTTTTACTATAACATAGACATTCAATATGACCGCCATTGTTACAAATGATATAGGTTTCATTAATAAGAAAAATGTCACATTTCCACAACAATAATTGTCTCTTGATTCTGTTTTTTTTTTCTTGGACAGACAATAAATAGTTACCCTTATTGTTTACATTTACCTTGCTTTAAATAATTGTACGTAATGGTATTGTTGATTTGTATTTAATAGAATAACTATTTTATATATATATATATATATATATATATATATATATATATACTGGTTTGAAATTATTTCACTTTCCATGTTAAACAACTCAATTGTAGTGGCTTCATATAATATTTCCTGAACTGACTCTTCTTTGTGTTCTTGTAATGATTTGGTTTTTATTTCATTGTCTATGATTCTGTTAATGTTTCACCATTGTTTTGGTCTCTGGTAATGAACATATGTTGTAGTGCAAGGATACTAGCTTGTGGATCTAAGTAATTTTTAAGAACGTTGATTCATTAATCAAATGTTTTAGATAATGTTTTCTCTGCTACACAGAAATCATATAATCTTTGATAAATACTGGGTGTTTATGCATGTAATAAAGTCGTCTCAATAATCTCTTTAAAAATGCATGAATAATCCATGGACACATCGACTAGCCTAATATAAAGAATGTTATTCCTAAATTGCATAATGTACAAGTGTTTGGCTGCAACTGTGTAACAAACATACAGAAAACGCTAAATTGTTGAATTAAAACACATCGCTTTGTTTGGTCAACTAATCACCACAACAGATGAAGCAAATGTTTTCAAATTTTTAAGTTACAGTGTACATAATTATTTTCACAAAATTATATTTTTCACAAAACTGGAAGGTTGTGTAAATAAATTTAACATACTGTAGTCAATATATATATATATATATATAAAATCCATGGTGTTTAAAATATGAGTCCTTTTACAATATTGTGTAGTATAGTACATTTTTGGAATAATCATAATTAATTACGATGTAATTTGTTACAAGCTAGGCACCATCTATTATATATTTTAATATATGGATTATTCAAGAATAAAAACAAAGTTAAAATTACCCGACGACGGCATAATTATTATGGTCTATTTGTACAATCTCTACATCACTTCTATTCTTGAAAGCAACATGTTATCCTTCCAACAATATTTATATTGAAACAGGTGTTACACTTCATCATTGAAAGACAACATTGTGTCAAAGGTTTGGATCTCTGCCCTGAACATTGTCAAAACGCTACCTACAACCATATCTCATTCAGTTAATAGTAATTATAAGTTTGTTTTTGTAATGTGACGAAGAACAACAGCAGAATATCTTTTCTGTCTCGGGGTCTTTGCTTTCTCAATGTTAAAACAATTCCTTTATCAGGCCTTACCATTAGTTTTTATGTTTTCTATATCTGCAATCTGATAAATCTGTAAAAGTTAAATTGAACAGAATTATGCGTCTCATAATTTTATTATTTTAATTAAGGTTCTGTATGGGGATTCATTATATTAATTTACTTCTGTAATTTGATACAAATTTACCATCAGGAGCTCACCTATTGTGGGGAGAAAAATTGTTGATTTGTCGGATACAATTATAAATATTCGTGTTATTTTATAATATACAGTATATCAAACAATTTAAGACATTTATGTATAAAAGGGAGGCAATGAGGTAGTAATTAATACAATACTTAGTTGTGTTAGTCATAAATTTCACCCTCATGACATAAGGTTGCTCCAACCAAAGTTTACTAAAATGATTGCCAAAACAAAATTATTCTCATGAATAATAATTAACTATAAGACAACTGTTTACTAATCAGTAAACACAGGTTTACGCAGCACTAAGGTGAGGACCACGTACAATGAGTTCAGGGATGGAGATTCCAAGAGACACCAGATGTGTACAGTTATTTTCATGTGGTCTTGGGTTAAATCTCTCTCTTTCAACTTTTCTATCAGGTCTCTCTTACCAACTTTTGTTATTTTCTAAATTTAATGGTATAAGAGTATTCGAGGACTAGAAGTTTTTATTTTATGTTCTTTTCTTCCTTTTTTAATAAACCTTTAAACAACAACAGACAATACAGCACCATGGGCCTGTATTGTCATCACCAAATATATATCCTTATATAACTTTTTATTAAGTACTTACACAAAGGTTGGTAATGACATGATAAATGATCATAAGTTCATGGAAAAAACTACTGTTCTTATCTAAAACCGAGATGGAACATTTCACCAGCTACAATATGGAAAATCAAGCCAGCAAAATGGAAAATCTTTGAAGAAGTAAAATTTAAAACTGTTTAACATTTCAATGACAAATACAGTGAAAATAATAACACAAGTCATTACGAGTGCTGCTATAATACAAGAAAAAATAATAGCCAAAAGTCACTCACCCAGGAGACACTTTATAAAAGTGTTCTTATAAATAAAACCTTAACCTTAACCTTAACAGCAGTTGTTTTGCCAAACACTATAATATCAAATCTGATAATCATGTTTTTTCCTCCAAAGACAGCAACAAAAGAAGACCAAAATTTTTTGCTATTTTCTTACAACACAAATATGATACACCTATAGAGTATGATTTAGTTAGCATTTCATAGTTCAGAAGCCCAACTCCAGAAGACGACCAAGTTCATAATGATGTGATAAACTACATATATCAATGGAATTTCTGGAAAACACCATAAATATTATTAATAAAAGCTTTAGTTCAGGCAAATTACCAAAGAGATGTGTTCATTATTTTCTTTTAAGCTAAGAAAAGATAAAATCCGCTGTTGAAACAGACTGATACTACTCCCAATTAGCTTATAAAATTATTGTATATAACCATTAACGACATGCTATAAAAGAACAATTGCTAAGTAAAAACAGTTTTATGAGTAAATAAATAAATAAAATTTGGGTGTTAATTTCATATACATGTAATTCAAACGAAAACTGCCTTTGTTGCTCTCGTTAAATTGCAACGTTTTATCTCGGGTAATACAGGGGTGGGCACTTTGCACTGTCAATACACAAATAACTATTTCACCATATATAACAAAAATATTTTGATAAATTATTATGGAAAAATCAATGTACATTATGCATTAATCTGTTGGCGAGTAAGCGTAATGATCCCAAAAGTGTATGGATGGTTTTTGCCGCAAGTATCTAAACGAGTTCGCACAGTAAACCTAGTAGCGTTTATTTGTTTGGGTGTTTGTCACTGCCAAATATGTTTACCAACTGTTAAGAATATCAGAAATAAAGTTCATTACTCTTAGGCCGATCAATATACACTATGTTCAATTTTTCATTTTAAAATAGTCACCACTAAAACAGTTAATGCTCAATTCTTTGTCTTGGACATAATTACAGTGTTCAACCCAATGAAAAATGAAATTTGAACTGTTTTATAAAACTTAAATATCTTGCTGAAAACATTTTTCATGAGCGTGGTGAGTACATACAAACATTGAAAGATTAGTTTTCATTAGATTGCCATGTACACCAGTTCCAGATCAAAATAGTGTGAGCGCTAAAAGACTGAGTGAAGTGACCATCAGTACCCGATGAAGAAAAACTGCAAGACATATCAGCTACTATCCAATGTAGTCACAACAAATCCATGAAAATTTGGCCCAACAGAAAAAAAAAACACCACTATTACAACTACACACAAGAAAGCTCGGTCTCATCCCATATAATGTGAGAGTGGCTCAAAAGTTATTGGTCCCAGACTTTAGAAAGAAAATCAAAACTATGAATGATTTAAACAGTTTCTAGCGAGCACGTCTGATGATATTTTGGACTTTGTTTCCTATGCCAATGAGGGATGATCTCATTTTTCAGGGTATATACATGCGTAGAATTCATGTTTATGGTTTACCTAAAACCCACATGCTGTACATGAAATTCCCCTACCTGACCAGAAGATGAGGTGTAGATTAAAACATCCAAAAGAAGAATTCCAGTATTCTTTCGCAGAAACAATAAATTCAGATTGTTATTGTGAAATTATCACCCAATTTGTGTGAGAGCAAACCAAAGATGAAATTAATAATGCTTAGTTTTACCAAGATGGCATGATTGTCCATACAGCCAACAGTCCATTAAGGTTACTGCAAGAGGATTTCGAAGAAAGAATAATATCAATGGGCTCGTGACCACCAGATTCACCAGACTTAATTAAGCCCACTGGATTAGTACTGCTGGGGTTATGCAAAAAGTCATGTTTATCATGGAAACCCCGTACAGGAACTTCAAACTGCTGTTCATGATTTCACCAACAACATTCAAGATGAACAACTAGTGAGAGTTTATGACAACAAGATGAAATGAGTGCAGACATGGTTGGGTGTTTATAGGAATCATTTCCAGCAACTAATCTAAGGATAAGTCAATGCTAACTACTAGGTATTGTTGTACTAGTGCATGGGAGGTGTTTAAGAACACTCTGTATTAGGCTTTTTGTAAATGAATAAATTAAACAAAAATAGTACAAATTTTAATAAACAATTCAAAATAATTATCTTGTAAAAAAACTAAACTCCATGGTACAACAGCCAGTGAAGAGTCTAGGCCCTGCAGACAACATTTCAGTTGTATAATCTGTGGTTAACACAGAAATTCCTATCAATGTTGTTCTCGCCATCTTAACCAGAGTTCACTACTAATTGTAACTTTAATGCAATTCTCCGCACTCAACATTTCCCTGCTGCTTGGAAAGAAGCTAAAATATTAGTTTTTCCCAAGCTGGGGAAGGACAAGCATAGGCCCGAATCCTACAGACCCATTAGTTTGCTGAATACAATGAGCAAGGTCTTTGAGAAGATCCTGCTCAAACGTATCAACAAACATATACACACACACAACATCTTGAGGCCGGAGCAATTCGGTTTCAGAACCAAACACTCCACAACACTTCAACTGCTAAGAGTTGTTGAATACGCTACCAGGGGTTTCAATGGTAATCAGTCTTCCTGGATATTGAAAAGGCCTTTGACAGGGTTTGGCACAGTGGTCTCATAGACAAACTTAGGCAATACAACTTCCCAGACGGGCTGATACACCTCATTAGGTCTTACCTAGCAGACCGCAAGTTCAGGGTTGATGTAGACCAAACAACATCCACACAGAGGACAATACAAGCTGGCGTGCCTCAAGGTTCGCTCATTGGGCCCGTATTGTTCAATATCTACATCAACGACATTCCAACACTTGATAACACCAATGTGGCTATATATGCTGACGACACCGCAATATCCGCACAGTCATGGCAACCATGTATGATCTACAGTAGGTTACAAACTTCACTAAACAATATAGAGCCATGGCTTAGAGCCTGGAGAGTAAAGGTAAATGTGTCCAAGTGCCAGGCGCTTTTGCTCTCTAAAAGAAACTCACACACCATTAATACTCCTTTACGCTTATTCAATGAAGACATACACTGGCATGGTCAGGTCAAGTACCTCGGGGTCATCCTAGATAGGAAACTGACTTGGTCTGCCCACATATCCGACACAATTAAAAGAGCAAACATGACACTGTCACAACTATATCCATTGCTCAATAAAACAAGTTCTCTTGAATTGAGAACAGCCACCATAATCTATTTATCTATACTTAGAAGCATCATTACCTATGCAGCGCCCGTCTGGGGACACACTGGGGACACACACATGCGCAGGCTACAGATATTCCAAAACAAGGTTTTGAGAATAATCACTAAAGCACCAATGTGCACCAGAGTTAGGACCTTACATAAAGACTTAAATGTGCCGTTCATCAAACAACACATTCAACGATTATCAGCTAATCTCTACAAGGGGGCACATGCACACCCAACATCAACGCTAATCTCTTCACTAGGTACATACGACACAACATTTGACAAACACAGACGGCCGCTGTCCTTATTCGCACGACCAATCTCACGTTTGGGCCTATAAAGCCATCCATAGCCTACTTCATACCTAAATTTCACCTCTTTGCTTTCTAGCTCTGTTTCAGATCAAAGGGTGCACCGCAGCGGCATGAGCCAAGCTGTCGCCACCAGGATGCAGTTGCATGCAGTCTAATCTTGCACGCTTATTTCAGTAATCGAGTAGGCAGCAGAAAAAGATGTAGCTTGTATGTAGCTCCTCCAATAAATTCACTAACAAGGTATTTGTAAGGTAACTCCCATCCTTCACCTTGCACGCCACATCTACCAAACCTGGGCTCCTGCATGATCTGTCGCGAGGTTTTACCTGACTGGACTCTGTCAAGCCAGGTCTTTACCTCGCCCTTCGCGTGGATACATAAAGTTCTGCTTTCTTCCACATTTACAATCTCGATACGCCCATGGAAAGAGCTTCTCAGCTTGGTACATGGAAAACCTTTCCTGTTTCCTTGTCCCACGCGATAGGGGTACTAACAGGAAGGAAGGTGGTTTTTAGTGAGTAAGAATCTCACACTATTGGGAAGAGCGGATTTCTCCCTTTGTCTTTTGAAGATTTTCCACCTATCCTGCGAAATAAAAAATAAAATAAAATAAAAAAATCGATATACCATTAAGCTGAGTCAAAACTCCGTAAAATGTGAGTCACCACGGGGATTAAACCTTTCATTCATGAAAACAGAATGCTAACTACTAAACCAGGAGCTTAATTTTCTTATATTTAATACAATATGTAAATGAAATATAAGAGGTCTTATATTAGATAAGTCTCACAGTGGGATAGGCATAGGTCACTAGTTTTAAAGTGCTCTGTAGCATCAAAGACTTTGGTAATTACTTGTATTTTTATATTTGCAACCTATACCTTTACTTGCCTCAATATGTGGTAAATATTTGCACTATTTGTTACATTTATTTATCAGTCTCAATGTTTGATATTGTAGAGAAGCTTATTAATCAATCTTTTTGATACACTTTGTCTTCAGTATTTATTTGTTGATATTTGAATTAATATCATATAAACAAAATATTCAAAATTGAAATTAAATATTTCTACAACTCTAGTATTGACATTCACATTGTTATGTTATCAATTCTTAGGATTTAAAAATAAAACCAATAAATATTTTAAATTAACATTTTATTATTCTTTCTACATTTATTTCCCTAATAATAATGATATAAAGGTGTTGCTAACTGTAATTAAAATAGGAAGTTGCTACAATATTTATTTCTGTATTTTTACTTTTTATTCTTTATATTTTTTTATGATTGAAGGCACAAATCAACTGTATTGTACGTATTGACATGCTAAGGCCGTGTCAGGACGGGAATTAAGTACCATACATTTAAATTACTATACAATAGTTTCTATGAAATAACTATAAATCTTGAGCAACTCTATCCGACTATGTTGCTCTGCTCAGATCCCATGGCAATAATATGATCGTACAGATTGATTTTTTTTTTCGTTACGACATAAAATGAGCAACCATAATTAACTATAAATAATAAACTAGTCTTAAATTAACTATGGAATATACTTCCTTCTAAATAACTAAATTTTTGTTTACATAAATAGAAACTATTTGTAAAAAAAAAAAAAAAAACTACCGGAATAACCTTTGTAAGTACATTTTGGAAACGTTTTGTTAACCATTTAGTTCCAGGCTACTCGAGTAGTTAGACTAGATTAACGTAGTTCATTAACTATTAAATTAACATTCATCTTATGAATTAATTAATTGCCTAAAACTATATTGCTTTGTTTCAAAGTAAAAGTGTATTGGTAAATTGTTTAAATTAAAACCAACTATAGTTTCTAAATTAAATTTTAAAAATTGTATGAACTTTTATAGACAATAAGATGAAGAAAGACCCTTAAATATATTTACATTATATTACTAAATATACGAAAGAAATGAAATAAAATTTTAACTAAAATAGTTATAAATTATTCACATTTACAGACGAAATAGATAAATATGCAATATATATATATATAACTATATGTTTATTTTAATTTAATGTACATAAAGTATTATAAAAAGAGTTCTTTTAAAACTTTAACAAAGTTCTAAAATATTTTTGTTTTATAGAAATATATCTGTCCTAAATTATATGATACAAATTTGCTAGGCTGAAAATGTCAAAACAATAATAGTAAACACTTTTTAAACATAGTTAATGAATTTCAACTTTATTAATTCTTTGTAGAGTACTGATAAATAAAAAATAAAATATAGATTGAATGTTTACTAGGCTAACTAGTGTTTGTTTATGCTCTACATCTAGTCAAAACTTCTTAACTAAAAAACTTTTTGGACGCTTCGTTTTGTACTTTTTGTAGATTACAAGAAAATTCACAAGGCTAAAATTTGACATAAATCTAAAAGTTAAAAATAGAAGGACAATAATTATAAACCAATTTGTTGCAGTATGTTAAATTAAATTTTATCAAGTTATTTCAATATTTTGTATGAATACTGGAGATGTGTGGGTCCATCTATCTGGACTTCCACTTTTGGGCAGGTTTATAGTTAGACTATATTTATTTTTAATCTCCACAATCAGCTGTTTTAGATCACCTAATATATATATATTTTTATTTATGCTAGATGTAATCAAGATGAAAATTTATTGGTGATTTTTTCTTCTGCATTTATATTGCTATGAACTTCTTTTTAAAGAGATACTCTTTTCTCTCCCCTCCCCATATTTATATGTAATGTGAAAGAGTTTAATCTATAAAAGAGTTCTAATTTAATTTAATCAGAAACCATTCTCTTTTATTGTGAATAATACATAAGCTGTTAATTAAATATTTAGTATATTTGTTACATATTTTTCATCTTCAATAACAATTTGGAGACATATGCACTGTATTATTGTATTACACCAACCAAAAACATTTTATTGTCACTCAGTATCAAAATTTGGAAGTATTGTTTGCTATAAGTCACCATTAAAAACAGCATTTATGACTAATACCACTAAAACGTCCTCTTAATGAAAGATCTGCCTGAAATTTATTACAGCCTTAACTATTTTGAGTTTAAAAAAAGTTTTTTTATTTATTATTATTGGACAGTTGGTTGATAAATGGCACATCAATAGAATTATATTTATCTAAAGTCCAGTTTTTTCGTATACTTTAGAATGTCTCAAAAATATATTGTAAAACATTTCAAATTTACAAAATGGGGCTTTAAAAAATGATTATCTACTTGTGAAATGCATGGAACTGTATTTTTTTAAATACACATTTTAAAGTTATAAAAATGAGATCCTAAATAAAATATCTTCGAAAATATTATATCTATCTAAAAAGTACAAAGACTTTGATATGTCGTAAATCAATTCAATTTTTCTAATGGTCACCAAAAATCTAAATTTGTTGAAAATTTGTGTCCTATAAATATAAAATATAAACTTTAATGTAATGATTATTTTAGGATATGTATATTGATCTGAAATTCCTCTCACCCAAATCTTTTACAAATATCTTTTGTAGATACTCTATAAATCAACTTCTAATGATCAATAAATTTGTTTGTAATCTACATGGTTTTAGGTAATCAAAAATTGTTCTATAAGTAATTGGAATTTCCCCTTTCCTTTTTACCTCCTCAAAAATGTTTGATGAAATTTCAATTTTAATTGGGCTGTAAAGAAAAAAAATTAATATGGACACGCACATAAAAACCATCAAAAACCTTGGTTAAAATAAGTGTTGATATAATACATTAATAAATTAATTTTAGAGATATATGTTTCTAAAAGAGGATTATGATTGTATTGGATTCTATAAATAAGTTTTTTTTTAGTACACATTTACTAACATATTAGATTTAATTAGTTAAACCATAAAAGCAAATATTTACGCCTTGTGAAAAAGTATGGAAAAAACTGTTTTTACTTTAGACATCATCACTTATGTTAAATCTTCTAAAATATCTTTGGATTTTTTTACTAGAACCTTTCATGAAAAATAAGTTTGTTTAAAAATACAAAAGCTTTGACACATTATCTGATGACACTAACTTTATTGTTCATACCTCCAATAAAAACTTAAAATGGTTGAAGATTTATTTCAATACTGTCAATAACTATTAAAAGGAAGCGTTTTGACAGCCTACAATTACTTCCAAAATTAATTTAATTAAGTAAGAATTTATATTATTAAAGTAAATTTTATCCTTACTTAACTAAGCCTTTGGTAAATTCTATGCTAACTGAATAACTTTGGTTTATTTCAATTGGTTTATTAGCAACACTCTAAACAATAATGAATTACAAAGCAGATCTAGCATAAGTTATATAGCCTTTTAGTGGAAATGGGTTATTATAATGTCTGATGTATTATTATTTTGCAATGTGAGTGAATAATTATGGCATACCCAGTTCCATGTATTCTACGGCAACCCTGTCTAAAACCATAATTGGGTTTTTCCTAATAAAATTTCATTTTAATAGCTAAGTAGAGTATGTGTTGGAAATCCAGGTCTAAATCAATGAAATTACACTTATAGGTCTGGAATGTAGCGGATGTTTTTAGCACAGATAGTAGAACTTCAATCAGTATCGGCCCCTTCTTTACTGCGAAACATTTCCCTAACAATGTATGTCATAACTTATGCTAGACCTGCTCTGTATAGAAGTTAAAAGAATAGGTTTTATTACTGTAATATAAATGTAGCATATTTGAAACAATAAGGAATTGTGTTGTGAACAAATATCAGACTTTCAGTCAATAATTAATTAAAACTTGTAGCCTAAAAGTTTAATTTATTTGTATTAAATTTTGTATTTGTATAAATTTAAAAATTGATCAAACAATAAAATTAACTGTTAACAGAAAGTCAGGTAATTGTTTAAAACACACTTTTTGCAGGAAGAAATAAAACTTGCATTTTATTTACACAACCTTTGCCATAAATTTGTCAATATAAATATAAGCATATTACATTTAAAAAATATAATTTAGATAGTTTGTATGAAGTAATTTACTTCAAACTAATATAATATCATTGTATGTACAGTACACGTATAAAAATTCACATAATTTATAGATTATCTAATTGCTTGAAAAATATTCACTGAAACATTTGTTAAGGCGTCGAACATACAGTTAGACAAGACAGCGAAATGTTTACTTTACAATAAATATTATAATATTGACTTATTATATCAGAGTAATAATTTGATTCTTCATTGGAATATTATGTAATATATTACAAATTGAAGGCTATATTTTAATTAACATATTTTCAGAGTTCAATTGAATTATGACTTAATTAACTATAATACCTAACTTTTGACTAAATTAGTCGAAATATTTACAATAACAAAAAGTAAATTCAGAATTGTTAAATAGATTTTTTTTTAAAAATTGTTATTATTTCTGTTTGCTTAAACAACAGAAGCATTTTGTGTTTGTTGTAATAATTATAAAAATACTATATGTGATATTTATAATGTTTTATTGAATGAAGGTAAAAGTAAACCAGTTGTTCACTTTATGATATATCCTAACTTATATACAAATTAAATAGTTTTCACAACACAGTGTTTACTACAAAAAGTATTCACATTTATTTAAGTACATTAGATGTATCGAATCATTCGAATGTAATCCATGGCTATTATCTATTATGAATTAAAACAAAAAAAAAATTTCAATTCTAATAAATATCTATTAAGAGTTTTATTTTTTAATTAAAGTGACAAAAACTTATCAATATTCAGATCAATAACTTCCTCTCTAAAAAAAGAAGTTTAAGAGTTTCGTTTTTCTTGTAACTGAATATAAACAGCTGATAATGATATATTCGTTTATAAAACTAATTTGATATATATCGCATATAATTCAAATGTTACAAATAATCACATTAGAGAGATAGATTTGTAAAATAAATAACATTAGTCAAAATTTTTAGTAGTAAATAAAAAAGTTTTAATTTTTATTCCTGATTGTATATTTGTTTATCTCATAGTTAAAGAATACATATAATTATCCTAATTTGATTTGAAACCAATCTTAACAAGTTAAGCAACAAAACTTGTGGACTACGATTACTTAAAATAATTCAATTGTACTCTATAAATTACAAGTTTTAAATAAACTAAATTCATTGTACAATAGGGTTTTATATTATCATAATTTTCTTTAATACTTTACTAACCAAGTAAGTAAAATTTTAGACGATATATAAATAAAAGAAGGTTATTAATGTTTGCTTTTTAGTGTTCCTTTTCACACTAGATATCTTCTATGACGAGTTCGTACACAATATACAGCAATTATCTAAACTGATTGTTCTGTATTAACGACCACACTGATCACAACCAAATATTTATACCAACAAATAATTTAACAATGTCTATACTTAGTAACAACAGTCTTTTACTTAAGATGTTCAGTCAAATAAAAATTATAAAATAATTTATCAAATATTGTACTTTACTTTTTTTTAGACACAATATAATTTTGTGACATTTTTTTTTTTTTTTCACAAAAATTAATCTGTGATTAAATAAATCTGTAAGTTGTTATAATTTCCTAAAATGAGGTAACTTTGAACCTCTTACAACATCACTGCACAGTAATACTAAGTTCCTAGGGTATCACTGAAGTCTAGCTTCTTGTAGTTGAGCCTGAGCAGCTGCAGTATATGGAGACAAACCTGTAAAGGCACTGGCTGCTGTTGCTGCGGTTGGTAGACCTGCACTTTGTTGTAATGTAGCATAAGCATATGGTGTTACATAGCTAGCAGCACCTGAACAAGTAGAGAATAATCTTTTAGTAAGAAATAATATAAATTTAATATAACCCAAAAAAAATATATTTAGTCCTAATATAACTTGTTGGTACTGAGCATTTGGTATGAACAGTGATTGATATAAACATACATTGAAAATAAGGAATTAAATTTTTAATAAGTGATCAGTTAAAAACATTTGCTACAATGTTGAGAGGTTCAATTTTTAAAACACAACTAACTGTATAATTGTTATATCAGATAGTTTAAAAGGTTTATGGCCATATGAGTTGTTTGAAAAATTCATTTTCATGACACAGCTTTGTCAATTTAATCACTAAGCTATTAACTGTTTCTATATGTAGACAAAAAAGCAAAGTTAATCCTTCTAATCTAAAAAATGTTGTTTCTTACAACTACAGATCGTTTCATTTGTTTGTTTTTTTATTATTTATAACTTTCATGGGATAAAACATTATTGTTGATAATACCTGTCATATCTTTTATCTACATTTAATTGATTACATGAACAATTTGAATTGTTTTAAATAAGGATAAAAAAGTGATTTTTCACGAATAAGACTAAATAGGGGTAAATATTTCTCCTGTACTGAAGTTTAAAGGATAAAGAATTTCTCTAGGAATCGTGGAGGAGGTTTCTAGAGCCCTCTCCAGGAAATGTTTTGAAATTTAAAGCTAAAATATGTTTTTTTAACGAACTCTTCGTCTTTTTAAGCTGAACATTAATTAACATTTACAAA
This sequence comes from Aphrophora alni, assembly GCA_963513935.1. Taxonomy (NCBI): domain Eukaryota; kingdom Metazoa; phylum Arthropoda; class Insecta; order Hemiptera; family Aphrophoridae; genus Aphrophora; species Aphrophora alni. Next base: position 27,659,823 of record OY740767.1, on the reverse strand, counting down.
ATGCCCGACCAATGGAAGACAAAGGCAGGTATACTCAGTTTAAGATAGTATACCAAAAGATTAACTGATTTGCATATCAATTAAATGAAGTGGTTTACTCATTGTTCATTACAATTTGACAGTTTCCAAACATGTTACGACATTTAGTCTCCAATGAAAGCTGTCGTGACATTTTACAAATTTCATTGATAATTCCCCTAACCACAATTACAGGTACAAAAACTAAAATCACAATAATTATTAATTTTTTATTCCCTTAAATACCCTGATTAAATTTTGATAAAATAGTTATAGACTTTAAGCTGCTGCTTGCACCTAATCTGCTTAAATATTTGTTGTTTTAAACTACTTAAAACTTGCACAAATAATAGAAATTCGTACAATATTATTATGTAAAGTGTGTAATTCAAATTTAAAGCTTGTTTTAAAATAAGAATAATAACAATTTGTATCTTTTTATATGTTTATAAATAAAACTAAATAATAATTGTTGTGATTTTATTTATTGATGTTAGGTGAATTATTAATTAACAATGTTAGTAAATTACCGACACCTTATATTTTATCTACTGTTTTAATACATTTGCTAAATCCTTAAAAAGCAGCAAAATCAACCAACACCAAAGTTAAAGTACCAGAAACAAATTTACAAATAAACACTATAACTAGCTACCACCTTGACAGAAGTTCCACATATTCGTTTTGATCAAAAGGCGTAAACATAACCTCAAAACAAACTTATAATAAATTTAACATGTCAAGTCCCCATGTATCGTTCTATTAACATTCGAAATTTTCTATCTGCCCGTGTGTACTAGTTTGACTGAAAAACTAAATCTAACTTTGACTTCATGTGTGTTTTTTAATTACTCCCATATTTCTTATGTACTCTGACAGCCAAAATAATAATAAAAAAATGCAAGTAGTAATCCCCTTATTTTTCATTTTTATAATGAACATAGTTGCAAGTTTAACTATTGTATGACAATTTTAAACAAAACTATCAATCAGGAAATTACATGTAGAAAAATGTATGACCAACTAGTATTATCATGAGAATGGAATTAATTTTTATTTTACTAAATTGTTAAGCCAGTATCTAATGATTTTGTTGATTTTTTTCACTAGGAATAAATTAAAATATTGAACTAAAATAACAATTATTTGCATGAAAATTTTATTTTTATTCAGTAGAATATCCAAGAAGTTAGGGTTACGTTATTTTTAATGTCCTTATGTTTATTTCCTTTAATTTAAATTGAATAGATGGAAAACTATCCGTTGATGAGTTTGAACTGTTTCTCATAGATTGAAAATTACTTCTTAGATTATTATCAATTTTCTATATCTTCTAATGAAATAGTTACATAAAAGTAAATGATTCTATGTCAAAGTTTTTATATCTAAAAAGGTACCATCACCAATGAAATTGAGCTAAATGTGCTACCAATACAATGTGGCGCTATTCAAACTAAACTATGTAATAAAATGACAAGCATGATAAGAATGAATACAAGCATGAGAATTTAAATCAGAATGTTCGAAATTTGCTAAAAATATATCCTAAAACAACAATGTTTATTAAAGCAAGATAGTAAATATATGTGTTTAAAATATTTCTGATTGTTGGAAAATAGAAAGAAAAGTTTAATCTGTTTAATTAAAAATCTACCATTTTAAATTTAAGCAAAATCACTAGTAAAAGTGAAAATAAATTGAATATACACGTCATAAAAATTTACGAATAAATTGATTTCTAAAAACTTTAGTATAAGCATACATTAGACTGACACCAAATTGTTTGAGTCATGCTTTAATCTCTTATTTGGGTTGAATGATTTTCCTGTTATTATTTAATTATTATATTTTTATTTTTCAAATGAGCTAATGATTTAAAAAGCCATTAAACTGTGATTAATATGATCAGTGAATGATTGCAACTAAATTATGATAAATTTAAAAAAGGATGTTTTTTCAGTTACTTTACGTTTAACTAATTTAAATTTATATTTTATGGAATCAATGATTATGATCGATTAATTTTACGAATCAAATAAACTCACTTATTTTATTTGATGAAAAAAATATTAGATTTACAATTATTTTACAAATTATTATGTCAATTAGATCACAACGTGTCCAAATAAAAAATATAAACCCATGAGATTTATTAAAACAATTTTTTACAAATTGAAATGGAAATAAACCAGTTGCATAAGATAAAATTAATTATACATTTTCACAATGAAAGCATTTTAGTTACATCTAGAAGTATGATAAGGCTGGTGAGAGAAATTGCTTCATATCAAGATTACCCAGGCTCAAATGAGATGTAAATATTTACATTTTTTTCTCATTGAACGCTTGAAGTGGTTTATGTCTCAATTGACGTTTCTCAATTTACTCAATCATTAACAGAAAGCAATGGTAAAGCATGATTAGTTGTTATATCCAATTAGCTGAGATTTAAAGTCTGGGTCTTATTCTAACATGGACACAATTAGCGGGCAAATTATGACACTGTGCGCCATTTGTATTTATTTTTATTTTCCAAATTTGTGTTTTTATTTGAAAACTTGTTTTATATTTTAAATCATTATAAAAATATACACAATAAAGCTGTTTTATTAGCATCAAGTGTATCATAAGTTTACCTAAAATTATCCCAGTAATGTGATACATAATAAAAATAATCATAATGGTTTTATTTAAAGTTATTATATATATTGTAAATTAACAAATTCTCAAAGTAAAGCTAAAGGTTAAACAAAATTCCTCATCAACTCTAGAGTTAAAAATCTTAGATGATGTTGATATTTATTTGAAGTGAAATGTGAAACGTGTTTTGTAAAAATGTTTATTGATGGACTTGTTAAAACCGTAGATGATTTGCAATGTCTGAACTAATTGCCTTGAATTTTCATTATTAGTTGAGTTATCACATATTGTTTTGAAAAATAATAGTTGAGTTTATCACATATTGTTTTGAAAATAATAGTTGAGTTTATCACATATTGTTTTGAAAAATGGTAGTTGAGTTTATCAAATATTGTTTTGAAAAATGGTAGTTGAGTTTATCACACATTGTTTTGAAAAATAATAGTTGAGTTTATCACGTATTGTTTTGAAAAATTGTAGTTGAGTTTATCAAATATTGTTTTGAAAAATGGTAGTTGAGTTTATCACACATTGTTTTGAAAAATAATAGTTGAGTTTATCACATATTGTTTTGAAAAATTGTAGTTGAGTTTATCACATATTGTTTTGAAAAAATAATAGTTGAGTTTATCACATATTGTTTTGAAAAATAATAGTTGAGTTTATCACATATTGTTTTGAAAAAATAATAGTTGAGTTTATCACATATTGTTTTGAAAATTACAGTTGAGTTTATCACATATTGTTTTGAAAAATAATAGTTGAGTTTATCACATATTGTTTTGAAAAATAATAGTTGAGTTTATCACATATTGTTTGGAAAAATAATAGTTGAGTTTATCACATATTGTTTTGAAAAATGGTAGTTGAGTTTATCACATATTGTTTTGAAAAATAATAGTTGAGTTTATCACATATTGTTTTGAAAAATAATAGTTGAGTTTATCACATATTGTTTTGAAAAATAATAGTTGAGTTTATCACATATTGTTTTGAAAAATAATAGTTGAGTTTATCACATATTGTTTTGAAAAATGGTAGTTGAGTTTATCACACATTGTTTTGAAAAATGGTACTTGACTTTATCACATATTGTTTTGAAAAATAATAGTTGAGTTATCACATATTGTTTTGAAAAATGGTAGTTGAGTTTATCAAATATTGTTTTGAAAAATGGTAGTTGAGTTTATCACATATTGTTTTGAAAAATGGTAGTTGAGTTTATTACATATTGTTTTGAAAAAATAATAGTTGAGTTTATCACATATTGTTTTGAAAATGGTACTTGAGTTTATCACGTATTGTTTTGAAAAATAATAGTTGAGTTTATCACATGTTGTTTTGAAAAATAATAGTTGAGTTTATAGCATATTGTTTTGAAAAATAATAGTTGAGTTTATCACGTATTGTTTTGAAAAATAATAGTTGAGTTTATCACATGTTGTTTTGAAAAATAATAGTTGAGTTTATAGCATATTGTTTTGAAAAATAATAGTTGAGTTATCACATATTGTTTTGAAAAATGGTAGTTGAGTTTATCAAATATTGTTTTGAAAAATGGTAGTTGACTTTATCACATATTGTTTTGAAAAATAATAGTTGAGTTATCACATATTGTTTTGAAAAATGGTAGTTGAGTTTATCAAATATTGTTTTGAAAAATGGTAGTTGAGTTTATCACATATTGTTTTGAAAAATGGTAGTTGAGTTTATTACATATTGTTTTGAAAAAATAATAGTTGAGTTTATCACATATTGTTTTGAAAATGGTACTTGAGTTTATCACGTATTGTTTTGAAAAATAATAGTTGAGTTTATCACATGTTGTTTTGAAAAATAATAGTTGAGTTTATAGCATATTGTTTTGAAAAATAATAGTTGAGTTTATCACGTATTGTTTTGAAAAATAATAGTTGAGTTTATCACATGTTGTTTTGAAAAATAATAGTTGAGTTTATAGCATATTGTTTTGAAAAATAATAGTTGAGTTATCACATATTGTTTTGAAAAATGGTAGTTGAGTTTATCAAATATTGTTTTGAAAAATGGTAGTTGAGTTTATCACATATTGTTTTGAAAAATGGTAGTTGAGTTTATTACATATTGTTTTGAAAAATGGTAGTTGAGTTTATCACATATTGTTTTGAAAATGGTACTTGAGTTTATCACGTATTGTTTTGAAAAATAATAGTTGAGTTTATCACATGTTGTTTTGAAAAATAATAGTTGAGTTTATAGCATATTGTTTTGAAAAATAATAGTTGAGTTTATAGCATATTGCTTTGAAAATGGTACTTGAGTTTATCACGTATTGTTTTGAAAAATAATAGTTGAGTTTATCACATGTTGTTTTGAAAAATAATAGTTGAGTTTATAGCATATTGTTTTGAAAAATAATAGTTGAGTTTATCACGTATTGTTTTGAAAAATAATAGTTGAGCTTATCACATGTTGTTTTGAAAAATAATAGTTGAGTTTATAGCATATTGTTTTGAAAAATAATAGTTGAGTTTATCACATATTGATTCGAAAAATGATGATATTCCTTATGAAAAGATGTGAAAAATGTGTTTAGACATTTTGTGGAAATTTATTTCTCTCATGACCAGATTCAAGCTTTAGTAACTAAAATAAAACTAAACATTCACAATTTATGAGCTTTATCATAAACAATTTTCTGTCATCAGTCTTACATAGATATTTGTCCTCTAAGGCTAACCTTCACCCACAGGAGAAGTTACAACACATGGCACAAGCACCAGACAGCATAACATACGTGATGGATTTAATTTCTACCAATAACTTTATCATACTCTACCTGCGACAGTCGTGTAAGGATAACTCTCATAGCCGCTGGTGTAAGATTGACTAGCAGCAGTAGCCGCCATCGCAGCAGCCGCATTCTGGTATTCATAAAATTGGTTTGGACTCATATTATCTTCTTTACTTCTATCTATAAGTTTGTGAAATACTCTACCTGCTGCAGTAGTGTAAGGATAAGTCTCGAAACCGTTGGTGTAAGCTTGGCTAGGGTACGAGGATACAGCGGTAGCGGCCATCGCAGCAGCTGCGGCATTCTGATATTCATAAAACTGAGAGGTTGCAGCTGCTGCTGCAGCGAGCGCAGCATGGGATAAAGGTGCTGGAGGTAATGAGACTACGCCTGGTGTAGCTGCTGCAGACGCCGCATTAAGATATGGCGACTGGTACACATATCCAGGAGGCAATCTATGAACAAAACAGAAATGTAAGTTAGTGTGAGATCTATTTTCCATTCAGAATTTAATGAGTTATCTTTTTATTTGTGCATTTCTAAGAGGTGATGATTTTTATTCTAAAATTTTTGATTATAGGCCCTAATACTATAATTATATTTTATAGTTAGGAACATATTAAATTGGCAATCAATTTATAAGGAAGTAAATTAACAGAAACTAAACACTATCACTTTATTTACAACAAAACTGTTACGAAGAACAATAGGCTAAGTCAAAAGTGAATTTAAAAAATATATATTTTCACTTAGTAGCCTACATAAATGGAGTGTTTTTTTTTTTTTTTTTTTTTTTTTTTTTTTTTTACAAAGTCTCACTTCTACTTCTATGCATTTAATCCATTTTTTAACAAACGTTTTATTTCCTTCCTGATAAAATCTTTAGGTCTAGTGCATAGCTAATTTTTCAAAGCAGCAAAAAGATGAAAATCGCTTGGAGCCAGGTTAGGACTGTTATGAGTGGTCCAGCAGCTTATAACTAAGATTTTGAAGGCAAAGACTTATCTCGTTAGGTTGAGTTAATCAAAAAATCATACTTTTTGAAAAAAAAATTCTTCATCTACAGCAAACAAAATTCAAAACTCAATCGTCTGCAGGAAAGTTGATGATAACAATATTCTAAGATATGGAAGGTCCAATTTTTATTCATTTCACACCTCTAAAGTGAAACAACGAATAGTAAAAACTTCTGCAATCATTGAAGGCAAAAATTAAGTCCAAAATTTTAATTCAGGATAATGCTTCACTTCAAACAATCAAGAAGACAATCTTCATGATCTCGGTTTTGAATTGCTGAATCGCCCACCATACAGTTATGACTTGAATCCAAGTGATTTTTATCTTTCATTGAAGAAAGACCTAGGAGGGAATCAATTTTCTTCTGACGACGAGGTCATGATAATGGTGTAAAATTGGTTATACACTAGAACCAAAAATTTCTTTCACTTTCTATTCAAAAACTTCTTAAAAGATGGACTAAGTGAGTAGGAAGGGAATATGTTTCTTTCATGTAATTGCAAATAATATTTTTTAAATTTCACTCTAATTTTTTATTTATTTACATATACTATAAATAATAAAAGTAGAATTCTGACAGTCAGGTCCCTAAGTAAAACAATAATTTGCTTTTAATCTCTTTAAAAATAGTTTTGCAGTGAAAAAAAGCAGGAGTATAAAATATTTTCTAGAGAAGAATATGTGTCCTCCCACAGACATTACGGTAATTTGTTTACGTTCTAAAAGGCAGTAAGTATAGAACAACCTGTCTTGGGCGTTTTATCAAATTGTGAGGAATGGACTTCAAAATCATGTTTTGTAACTAGATCTGTGGTAAAATATAGAGATGAAATTTGTGTCGATGACTTGAACTTCTTGCTATTGATTCGTTAAAAAATTAAGAAACTATAGATCTATTTTAGAATAGTAACTACCTAGATTGCGTTAGATAAATGATTACCTTAATTTGTCCGTCTGGAATTTTCTATTTTTGATTACTAGTTTCAACAGAGTACCATCATCATCAGATCTTCACTAAAGTTTTTAAAGAATGAATATACAAGTAAAATTAATTTTCCAATACGAACACATGTTATAAAATTATAAAACATGAACACGTATCACAAACACTTCTGATGATGACAGTACTCTTTCAAAACTAGTCATCATTTGGCAAAAAACAGAAGATTCCAGACCGAAAAATTAAGGTAATAATTTAACTGATGATCATCACTTATCACAGAATGGATAGCAATAAAGTAAATTTTATTTCTAAGAAGACACAGTTCAATTAGGGGAGACTTGGAAGGAGGACATTCTTATACCGTAACTAGAATCAGAAGAAGGAAATATCATTCCTATGCTTTGATAATGCTCGAGGTAGTCAAAACCTAGGTATTTAGAATCTTTTGAGACAAGTCTCGATTAGATCAAGTGCTCAGAAGAACACCCACTCGCACTCACATACAGTAAGTATGGTTGTGACAAGCCCGAGAGATCTTAGCTGGATCTACACCTTTCTGCATGTAGTCTTGGGTTAGGTCTCTCTCTTTCATTTTTTCCTATCAGGTCCCTCTTGATAGATCCTAGCTACTCTTGTTCTCCGTTCCTGACACTATTAGAGTATTTGAAGGCTTTTGCCTTTAAACAACAAGCAAAAAAAATCTTGAGAAGAACCAGAGTGCTGAGTAAAGATTTCACAGTACTTTTTATTAGGCCCAATTTCAAAATGAAATATATATATTTCACATACATTCAAACAGTGTCAGGAATTACTTAGCATTGAACTATCAGAATTCTTCTTTCACTGGATATAGTTTAATACAAATGGGAGGTAAATTATATTATTTAGGGAAAATCGATACATTTTTTTGTTTTTGTTTAATAGTTTGAATATTAAATAATTTTATAAAAATATTTTTAAACATTCTAAAACCGAGGTAAGATCAAATATTTATTACTTAAACCACGATTATCAATTTATTTTTAATTTGTACTAATTGAAAATGATCTGAGAAATGTAATAACTTTAAAAAATACAGCAAATAGTGTAACTACATTTTTTAAAATTAAAAGTACAATTAGTAGAACATTATAAATAAATTCAAAACAACAAAAGTATAATGACCCACAACATAAATACAGTATGAGGGTCGAACATAAAGAGTGAAATATTGTAAGTGAAAAGACAATTCAACATTAACACAAACGTTCAAATTATAAAACACAACTATTGTACTTACATTATCCTAGGTAAATAGAACTGAAGGATAAATTCAAAACAACAAATTTATAGGAAGAAAAGAATGATCATGAATTGCAGGGTGATCAAATACCAGAGATAGAAATTTTATAGAATTTCTTTAAGAAATTTTTATTAGTAGTAATGGATGAGTTTTGTCATGAAAATTATGTCATCCAAAATGATACAGCTACAACATTTTAGTTGTGATTAGTTCTTTTGGAACTTTATTACTAAATAATTGCCTGTCAGTTATTAAATGTTACGGCGTATGTTTATCCACAATTTGTAATCTTATCCATCAAAAAGGAATTTATCAAATAGGACTATTTTTTTTTCAGATTTACAATATTTTTTGGATTTTCAAAATAAGAATATAGTAATCATTCAATTCAAATGTATTTTTATTGAAGAGGAGTTTTTGAGACAGATGTATATTTAAATATAAAAAGTTGTATTTAAAAAAACAATTTGACCGATCATCACGATTTTTTGCACATAATAAGATTTCAGCAATGTGTCGATAGTGAAATTGGTTTTTAATTTTTAACCGACGTCAACCGTTCTGATTAACCAAAAATGTCAAATATACAGCCTATAGGAATCAGTTTCTTGAAAGTTTAAAAACCATTTCAACACTTGTTACCATAACAACGAAATTTACAAATTTAATAACAACTGATTCATTAGAATAACCATACAATTGTTTTAAGGTTAGGTTAACCAACTAGGTATACGAAAGGTTAACATCATACGAGGATAGGGCTATTATAGTGTTCCTCTTTTTGATGACAAAACAACTGCAATAACTTTCTCACACAAACTCTCAAATAAAAATACAAAAGAAGGATCCATCTTTTGAATGACGATAGTCAGGATTTCGTTGTACATTAACTTAAAAAACTTGCTCCACTCCAGCTTATGTTATTTGTGGATGTACTAGTACATGTATACGGTATGTAAACTTTTTTATTGGCTTGCAGTTAAACATTATCAAAACAAATTTAAAAAATTTCTAAAATTAACTATTTTAGTATCATTTTACAGAATTTGTTAAGCCGAATTTGATTGAGATGTCCTGCAAATCTCCGAGACACAATTTTTCAAGATAAAACCCCAAAACACAAAATATCCTCTAGTGTCTAAACTATGTAAATTGTTATACTTATGTATATTCTGTTAAATATCAATCGAGGCCAAAGCTTGGACCCCCCCCCAACGACTTACAAATTACTACTATTACAACACCTGAACAAATACATTATTCATTTATAATTTATTTTTTTCTTAAAAAAAAATATTGCTATTAATCTAATTGTAGATAACTCTCAATTTATTTTTTAATTTGATTATTGTATATTTTATATTCTCATACATACAAAGTATAGAGAACATTAGGTCTACACGACACCAATTGATGTCAATTTTTCCCAACCAATCTATTCGTTTTGAGGTCCCCTGAGTCCAAAAAATTGGTTTTTGGAATGGTATCAGTCTGTCATATTTTGAATAACTTAACATTTGCAGTTAGCTGTCGAAAAGAAAAGAAAAAAAAAACATTGGTTGCCGTTTCTCCAAAAATGGCTTTTAGTGGGTAAGTGGTAGGAAAAAAGAAATAATCGGACATATGTCAATTATAAAAGAGGTAATTTCTCAAAATTGTCTAGACCAATTTTGATAATATTTTTATGAAATCTAAAGACTAGTGTTCAAAGTCATAAGTAAATATATATATATATATATATATATTATATATATATTATATTATATATATATATATATATATATATATATATTGTTCCGGAATGATTGCCAAAAAAACTAAAATGAATCTTGACCCCCATCATTAAAAGCCCAATTTCAATTACTTTGAAGCTTAGGATTAGTTCATCAAAAGCTAAGCAAATTTTGGCTCTATTTGAAAATACATCCTGTAAAGTTGTGTTTCCAAACTGCAGGAGGTGGTTTCCCAAATTAAAACTAAGAAAAAGTTGCTATAAACATATGTCCGGAATTTCAAAGTTTCACAGGTATGCGCCATTTTGTTTTCATCATAAAATATTTTTTATCTCTAGAACGGTTTGACAGGTTGAACTGACACTTGGCAAGGTACTTAAGGTAAAAACTAAGTTGAAAAAAATAACAAACCAAATCCAACTTTGTAGCTAGTTTCAAGATGCCGGTTGCTTAAATTTTTTACATCTAAATAACTCAAAAACAAGAAATTTAAGCAGCAGCCCATTTTGAAACGGGCTATTGGATTTGGTTGGTTATTCAAAATAGTTTTTAAGCTTTAAATATGCCAAGTTTCAATTCAATCCGTCAAACCTTTCTGGAGATAAAAAATATTTTATGAAAAAAACAAAATTGCAGATATCTGGGAATATAGGGAATTCTGGACATATTTATAGGAAATATTTCTTAGTTTTAATTTGGGAAACCTTCTCCTGAAGTTTAAAAACAATTTGTATAACCTTTCCAAAAATATTTATTATATTTTTGCCTTAAATTTATATGAAAAAAAAAATCTTAATTTTGTAACTTTATTAGACAGTTATGAAATGATTAGTCATTTATCAACTTTATTTATTTACTTCTTTTGTATTGTTACAAACAATTACCAAGAAACTTAAATGTTTAGGTTTTGTCGATTAACTCAGTTATCTTTTCAGTTATAAAATAAGAAAATATTTCTTCTCTTGTAAATGTTTTGTAACGTTAACGGTTATCGAGATAAACGACGTTAAAAATATAAAACGGCCGCTATTTATCTTCTTGATGATGACTGAAAGGTTTTTTGCCCTTTAAACAACAAGGGAAAATAGCTGACAGAAAATGGACCTTTTCCTAGCTTATATTTATCGGAACATTTTTAATTATTTTAATTTAAAATTCACGTTTAAATTTTCTCCGTGTATTTCATGAACACCCTGTAGTAGAAATGAAGTCATGGAAGCCTCGTCTAGCTTTTAATCGGCTATAGTTTTTGAAATTATTAATTTAAAGTTAATTAATATATAGATTTAATACTTTTTGGATATTATAAAGATCAAATACAGTTTAACTTGGAGGTGTGAAATGAAACAAATATTTTAAGTAACTAATAAGGATAGCATTTTAATAACCAATAAAAGTCCTGTATTAAAAAAACGACTTAAACAATATTGCTCCTCCGATGTCTCAAACCAAATTGATAATAAAAGAAATGTCAAAGATAAAGATTTTTCTAAATATTTCTAAAGAATTCTATATAGACTTGGCACTCTGAAAACCAAAAATCTAGAGTCACAATTTATTAACGTTGCATTTAATTCCTTAACAGTTTGTCACCTCTCGCTACACTCGTGTCAGCGATTCGTCCCTGACAAATCTCATAACTGTACGAATAGGCCTATCACATTTTATGGAAAGTCAGTTGAAATTATATTATTGTCAGAGCTTCGATATTTGATTGATACCACTATATGTAGAATTGAAATCTACTGATTTGCATCTAATCTTACTGAGATCTTTAAAAGGATAGGTTTTGCTATTTACAATTTATTTAGTTGTCTCTTAATCTGGGCCCCCAAAAAGGGATTGAAATTGATCCTTTATGTCGTGAAATAGAGTAATTGACAATTACACTTTGATCGATAAAGGTGATTCTGATTCTGTAATTTTAATTTAATGTGTAAATCACGACATATGATCATTTAATTTTGTCAAAAGCAAAATAAAAATCTCTATCTAAAGCAGTTTAAACAAAAAAATTATAATATTTTTATACGTGTTAAACTTTATTTTCGTTACAAAATTAAATTTTTACAGAAAATAACAAAAAATGTTTGTTAAAACATTCAAAAGAATATAACACTCATATCTGTTTAATATAGATGCCCATATACACATAATCTAAATATTTTTATTTTGTAATCACTATTTATCTAAAAGCAGGTATATTAGTGAATTTCTAATAGCTTTATAAGAATTCATCTCTCATCACCCTCGCAGAAAGGCCCTCACGATGCCTAAGTACCATGAAATGTTCACTGAGCCTGCCCGGAGGAATTTGCCATTATTTTAGAATCAGTGTTTATAGAGGTGTCTGTAAAAGCTTTAGAGGTCAGATTTTTGTTCAAATTAGGTGTGTATGAAACTATGATTTACAAACATTTTGAAAAAATATTTAGTCAGTAAATTTCAAAATGGTAGTTAATTTTAAAAAGTCAAAAATATATTTTTAAGAATAATTTTTCATTCGAACATTCCATTTTATCCAAACTAGGTTTCTAAAGTAAAAAATAATAATTTTACTAAAAAAATAAAAAAATTTAACATAACCTAAAAATTGTAAAAATAGCTCTGTTGTAGTTTATAAACTGGAATAAATTCGTCTAATCTGATTGTTAACATGGCGGCAAAATTAAAAATTTAATCATCGTTTCTTCTAATTTACAAATGGTGTAATTAACACAAAACAATAACAAAGTGGGTAATAATCGTTATTTCTTTAGATCTCGTTAACTTTAAAATCCATCGTTTTCTAACTGGCCAAAGTTAGAAACAAAACTACTGGAACGCAGGCTAATGTCCTAACGTCTGCTAACTGATAAACTGACCAAACACATGGCCGTCCTCTTGGGACAGGGAACGAAGGACTGGTATCCATAAAAACTACTGTAAAGAACTTCCAACTATCCTACCAAAACAACGCTCTTCATTAGATAAACCAACTTGAGTGAAGGAACAAAAGAACATCTTGTTTATCACTAAAAAATGACGGTTGTAAAAATGGTAGAATTAACTGTAAGAGTATATAAATAGTTGAAAAGATCAGTTTGCCGATAAAACGACCATTAGGCAACGTTGTAAACATGGCCGCCAGCCAACACTAACCAAAACATATAACCGGAAATCATGTAAACTATACGCACATCAAAGTTTTCCTTTTAGAATGCTTTCAATATGCAGTATTTCATTGTTTTATTGTATCAAATGAACTGATGATGCTTTGTAGAAACATTAAAGAATCTATGGAGATAATTTCGTTGGGAAACAATGTAGGTTATCAGAAAGATTCGATAGAAACGAACTGAAAATTCTTGAAAAATTGTAATATAAGGAGAAAAAATTGAAATTTAAGGAGATTTACAAATGCAAAAGGTGAGTTAGTATAAGCCTAAACATTAAAGAGAGCACGGGGAGGTAAATCCCATATCGCTTTTGATCAGGTCTGTTCCTTTCTACGAATTATTAGAGGAGGGTAAATTATTCTGACCTTAGAGGGTTAGAATCTATGGATTTAGGATACAATTACTTAAAATATCTAATTAAATTCTAATTCAACGAATAAAAATGATTTTCATCAAGACGAAAATTCGAATTTACGACACCATTTTTAAAATTTCAAAGGGTACAATATTTAGAAAGTGTAATTCTACATTGTTTTATCACCTCTATTCTACAGCTCTCACCTATATTTACAATGCAATCTATATTTGTTAATTATTAAATTTAACGCTTAATTTAAACAGGTGTGTTTAAATTAAGTGTTCAAAACACTTTTTTTTAAGACCATGAACTTAAATTCTAAAATCTGGATTCGAAACCAAAAAAACTAAAACAACTATATAGCAGAATTTCTAAAGAAACCCACAAAAATCGGACTAGCCATTGTGTTTCTACGAAAAACCAAAAATAGAATTTTTTGAGTCCAAATCCAAAAATTGGCGTTCGTTATACTCAACTAAAATAAAAGATGAATAATGTTGTGAATTCAAAATCAAAAATTGTACATCGTTAAATACGAAAATGCAGATGTCTTAAAATTAAAAAAAAAATAAAATTATAGAAAATTCAAAAGTAAGAAGTAGTTTTTATTTTTATTTTTATTTTGCGTGTCTTCTACAAACTTTGAAAGGGAAACACAAGGTCATGCAATTCTTAAACAAAACCTTACTTCAAAAGGATTTTATCAGAGAAGTACAAAATTTTACTTTTTAAAATTCCGGAAAATGTGAAGGTGTTTAAAATTATAAAGAGTACGGACGCGTGTTTTTATTTCATTCCATGTTTTCTAGAATTCCTCTCGCACATAAAACAAGCAACAGATGTCCCGGTACTCAAGTTGAAAGCATGCATGTTTGTGGTTTTATATCTGCCATATCTTCAAGGAAATTTACATTAATAATACTTAACCTAAAATATTATTATCTGAGATTCTCTTGAATTTAATTCCTGCAATTGAAAGTCTTCAAGATTTGTATAAAACCTAATTTTTAAAAACATTTACACTATGTAACTAGTTAATTCGATATCAAATTCAAACCTAGCTCTTAAAAACTAATATTTTCGATATCATCAATTTTACAATATATATATATATATATATGTCATATATATATATATCATAATGATATATTTATTTTTTACGAAATTGATATTTGACCACTCCCTTCAAAAATACATAAGTAAAGTACTAAGAAAAACAATATCTTATCTTTGATAACAATTCATTACACAACCATGAAGACGTTATAACGACTAGTTTTGTATTATGAGTTCTATCAAAATAGGACGTACGATTAAAATGTTCAAACATTTGATAATCACTTCTATTTACCCAGTATTAAAGACGGTTTTACAAAAAAAAAATTAAAAACATTTACCACGCATAAAATTGAAATAATTCAAAAAATGTCGTTTTACGTCTTCACACGAATCTTTAGATTTTTGAAATTTACTAGTCAAAATCACAATGAAAATATCTAATTTTTCTATAACGAAAGTAACATTGGGATGGGAAGGTGTATTCTTTATATCGCCTGTTAAAACAGTTACCTTCTTTCAAACTAAATTCTGAACTAATTAATATAAATTAATTTGAAATAAATTTTTAAACAATTTTAATCGGAGTAAGAAATTATATTTTTTAAAGAGAAACTTGTGTGTACTATACGGAGGCAATTAAAAATTTTAATGACTTTTTTATTCCTAAAATAGAATGTAAGTAAACTTCTTCAGAGATTTTGTTGAATACACATCTGTTTAAAAATATGGCCTCTTGAAGTTGCTTCAAAAATATAAATTTTCTAGTTTTTAAGAGGAAAAAACTAATGTTTATAACCAAACTTTTTGAAAAAAGGAACATTTTTTGTTCAGTTAGAACAATTTAAATTTAAAATGTTTTGAGAATGCAGTGCCAAATTTAGAACACCAGTATTTAATTAAGTAAATGTAAGTACGTGATTTTTTGTTTCTATGATTGTTTTCCTTGTTTTTTAATGGCGAAAACCTCTTAGTCATCATCGCCTTATAAAAAAGGGAAGAAAAAGAAGATCAAATAAAGACCCTTAACCCTTGAATACTCTAAGAGCGTCATGGTTTTGAAGAAAGCAAGAATTGGTCACGATAGTAAAAGATGAATGAGGGGGATCTAACCCGTAGTTCCAGCAAGGGGGTAAAATAAAGACCCTTAACTCTAGAGTATTCTAATAGTGTCAGGGTTTGAATAAAAAGCAAGAGTTGTTCACAAGAGTAAAAGATGAAAGAGAGGGATCTAACCCAAGACTATATAAGAACAAAGTGTAAGTATAGAAAGGGGATAAAATAAAGACCCTTAACTCTAGAATATTGTAATAGTGTCAGGGTTTGAAGAAATCAAGAGTTGGTCACGAGAATAAAAGATGAAAGAGAGGGATCTAACCCAAGACTATATAAGAACAAAGTGTAGTTCCAGCAAGGGGATAAAATAAATACCCTTCGCTCCAGATTATTCTAAAAGTGTCAGGGTTTGAAGAAATCAAGAGTTGGTCACGAGAATAAAAGATGAAAGAGAGGGATCTAACCCAAGACTATATAAGAACAAAGTGTAGTTCCAGCAAGGGGATAAAATAAATACCCTTCGCTCCAGATTATTCTAAAAGTGTCAGGGTTTGAAGAAATCAAGAGTTGGTCACGAGAATAAAAGATGAAAGAGAGGGATCTAACCCAAGACTATATAAGAACAAAGTGTAGTTCCAGCAAGGGGATAAAATAAATACCCTTCGCTCCAGATTATTCTAAAAGTGTCAGGGTTTGAAGAAAGCAAGAGTTGGTCACGAGAATAAAAGATGAAAGAGAGGGATCTAACCTAAGACTACATGAGAACAAAGTATAGTTCCACAAGGTTCCTTGGAATTACCAAACCCATATTTACTATACACTACACAAAGTCACTTCTTATAGAATCATACAACATAACCTTAATGTATAATCTACAGTTTAAAAATTATTGAGTAGGACCGAAACTGATTTAGTAAAAGAAATGAAATAATAACAGAAACGATACAATTATTTTACTACCCCAAAACGTAATACAAACGTTACCCCATTATTATTTCAAAACTTGCAAATATTATTTTCTTTCACTCCAAAATTAAATGTGTGGTGAATTGTCGACACCATATTTAAATATATCCTTATTCAAATTTAATTAATTATTAAATAACTATTTATTAACATTTTCAACCTTGTCGAATATTGTAAATAGTCAGAAGGGCGTGTATGTAAGGATGGTTGAGGCTCACATACAGCGCAAACTCAGGATTATCCAATACACATGTTCCAGAGATTAACCAATAGGGAAAGCAAGTATCGATTTTTGTTACCTTTCAGTAAATATTGGTCGATTTAAGAGATAATGCTGATAAGAATATAATAATTGTTATCTGATGTACACGCGCTTCCGGTAACGGCGACAAAACCATTTCGTGATACACGCGAAAATGACATTCTATTGCATATTGATCCATTTTACTTTATACAATAGCGATTTATCTAGTCAGTATAATATTTCTAAATAGCAAATATATACAGTGTTATTTTTATAGTAAGTTTTTATTATATTATACACAGGAGTTAAAAATTGAATTTTAGTGAAAATATTACAAGACTTCAGTCCTATCCAAACGTTCAAGTCACCATAAGAATTACCGTAACTATTGCATAACAAGTTACGTCTATAGGGTTTTGAATTACGCATTAGAGAATATCTACATAAATGCTATCTATTGCTAGATGTTCATTCTTGACCACCGGAGATTGTGAAATGTCCATCCACCCATTCCATATTAGTTTGTCGCCATTTTTTGCACGCTATATACAAAGTGTTCTGTAAAGTAGGATGAACTTTGGAAAGTTATTCTGAACTTAAAATTAAAAAGGTGATATAAACATATATTTTTAAATGCTTCTTTTTTATGCTTCATTTTCGCTCATATGGCTGAGGATAACTTAAAAACAGATTTATATATAAAAAACGGACAATCAAACGACTACTTCCCATTAAAAAAAATGAAGTTCATTTCAAGATGGCGGACAAAACATTTCAAACTCACCAAAACGTGGTTCTTGTATGACTGTGAATAACTGCATTTGTTTCTATCTCATAAGACTTGTATATTTTAAAATATTAAGCCGTTTGCAGACTTTTCAAACATACTGTATAATGTAATAATGCTGATTTGTAATTGTATAGTGTTATATTTGTTACATAGGCTATAGTTTTGACTTTTTATATTCCCATTGACTATTATAGTGATGCGGATGCTAACACAGTCAAGCAAATTTGACGTATAAGTAATACATAAATAGAAAATTATTGTTTTATAGGCCTATAGTACCAAAACTTTGTTTAAGGTCAATTTTTTTATTTTTAAAAAGAAAGGTTAAATGACAAAATTGTAGACAATATAATTTTGCACACTTCTGAGAATAAGGTTCTCATTAGCTTTAATAAAAACTGAGAAAATTAAGATAATAAAATTTCATTTGAATGACAAGAATGAGAAATTAACTTTACTGTTCTTTTATTTTAAATTCTATTTAAATGTGTACAATGTTTCTTGAAATAAGATATTAATCATTACTTATATTCTACAAATTAATTGGGAAAATAAATTAAAAAGGGACCATTTTAATTACAACAATCTTTATTCGGAAGGCAGCAAAAAATTAATGAAATAGATTAATTAATTAAAATATAACAAAAAATATTTCATTATGATTTAAAGTCCTAATCTAAAATTAGTAGTAAATTCAATGACGTAAGTGTGCTGGAATTACTACTGTATAACGTTATCTTAATAGACAGTTTAAAAAAAAAACAATGAAATGAATTTATTTCGTTTTCACCAACTTTATTTTCAATTAAAACTTTTAATGTTAATTAAAATATAGCGTATATACTAGACTAGTTGATGGCCCTAGTTTCACCAGAAGATGGTTGAGATTGTTTTATAAAGATTTTTTTTTTTATTAGCACAACCCTAATGGTGGGGCTATGAAAATTAATTATGCCCAAATACAGTAACACACCAATATTTATCAAAATCTACCTATAAAAAACAAAGATATGATACTTGTTTTAGGGGTGAAATAAACCCTTGGAGTGGAACATTTTCAAAACCCTTTCTTAGTACGCGTCTACATAACCTACCTCAAACTATGTTACAAAATTCATATCTCTAGACTTCTTGGATCCGGAGATATATTTTGTGGGTAAAAAACACCCTTAGAGTGGAACATTTTCAAAACTCTTTCTTAGTAGCCTACGCGTCTACAGACCTACCCCAAACCATATTAAAAAAATGCATAGCTCTAGGCTTCTTTGATCCAGAGATATGTTTTATGGGTAAAAAACACCTTTGCGTGGAACATTTTCAAAATTTTTTCTTAGTACGAGTCTACAGACTTACCCCAAACCATGTTAAAAAATTCATAACTCTAGGCTTCTTGGATCCAGAGATTTCCTGATCAGTCGATGTGTTTTTACTTATATATGAGAACATTCTTATTTATTCCGTCATGGGAAGTTAGAAATCAGTTGTCTGTTTTTTGAAAGTTTAACCATTCCACATTTGTTATCCTGATAATCCATTTTACCACACAATTAATTTCAGAATTTAACCACAAATATTCAGAACGGATTATTATCATTTCCCACTTTTAAATGACAAAACGTTTTGAAACAAACTCTTACAAGTAAAGATATCCATTATAACAAAATAGAAATATGAGTTTTTTATGACACCGAAGCTAAGGACAATTAAGGATACAATATATAAAACAAACAACTTGCTCCACTCCAGTCAATCTCAATTGGTGACGACCTAGTTCAATACAAGTTGGATTTTAAAAATAACATATTTCACTGCTGTACAGATTAATTTTTTTCCGTTGTCTAAAACTAAAGTGTTATTTTATGAGGAAAGCTAAAAAAACAACAAATTTCTAAACATCCAATAACACTTGAAGTAACAACAAAAGCACATCTAAAGCACACCAACAGCAAGATGTGTTATAGCCCGCCATCTTGAAGCAGTTTCGAAGACTTTACAAAATACTTCATACTTACCCCCAATTGTTTGCTTGAATCTTTACGTCAATCTTAAAATAATAAAAACTTCAAAAGATTGCAATATTCGTGTTGTTAGCATTACAGAATAAAATATAAGTTATATTTAAAAGGAACAATAACGTTGTTGGAATTATGTTCTTGATATTTTGCTTCGAGATGTAAAGAAAAGCAAAAGTCATTCACTGCATAATCTAGTAAATCCAAAAATAATCATTTTTTTTTACAATTAATTACCAGGAGTATACATAACACTTCCAAAAGCTTGCTGTGAAAGTAACTATTTAAGGCACAATATAAATACAAAGAATAATGCCAGATTCTATTAATTTTCGTTCGAAAACTCTATAATTTCATTCGGATATGTTGTTACAACTGTGATTGATAGCAAATCTTGGTTACGAAAAATAAAATAACTGCGACGAGAATAAGCCTAGACTCCGAATGGTCGGTTCCGCTAGATTTATTTATTAGCATAAACTAAAAATATGGGGGGAAAATTTAACGTTCTAATAGACGGTTTAATTTAATTCCATCTTTAGTTGGTAGTTTAAGAAATGCATTGACTATGTAAATCAAATGGGAGTTTCAGAAGTAGGGAATGTATAGGGCGCAGACGCAAAGAACCCGAGTTATTAGGTGATGTTAATTTGTTGTCTTTAGGCAAACTACTATCACACAATAAACCAAAACAAAAATAACTACGTAAATGTTTGACAAATTTAAATTATAATGTCTGGTTACTTAAACAATGACTATTTAGTAAATAATAACCGTGAAATCTATTGAAAGATGGTTATTTATTCTTTATCCCTTACGCTAAAAAAAATCAAGCTAGATCAAGCCAAATAATTAAAAATACCTTTTTTTTAAAGCTTAAATTTAAGGAATGTGATCATATTATTAATGTTTTTAACATTTAGTTTTTTTGAAAATTTTGCACATATATAATTTTTTTAAATATTAATTAAAATGTAAAATGATCACTGCATTCAGTATTTAGTTATCTTTAAAAATAATACAAATTTGGATAAAGTACACAAAGTACACAAAAATTTTGTATAAAGCGAACAAAATCGGCTTTAAGTGGAAACACATCCGTGACGAATTTGTTTAAATAGGAGAAATTTATTCACCTGAAAGAGTTTGTGTAACGCGACGAATTTTCTGTTCACTTCTGCGAACACACATTGCACATATAAACAGGTTGATTTTAGGTACGGAAACGGCTTTATAATTAATAACTAGGAGATACTTGAAGGCGGAAACAAATGCGGATCTACATAGTTTAAAAAATTATACTTTTTTGTAGGTTTGAAATTTTTGTCCGCTATCTGGGATCTACCATATCGAATTAGACTACATTTTTTTTTTTTTTTTTTTTTTTTTTTTTTTTTTTAAAGAAAGTTGACATGCATGTGATTACACGATTTTCATGTAAAATTTGACAAAAAAAAAAGATGGTGGCAGTTTTCCAGTAAATCCCTTCGTTTTTGAGATATAAGCTTAAAGTCAAAGTTCTAAAGACGGAAAAATAACGTTAGTAATAAAAATGTGTAAAATGCGCTTTCGAAAATTTTCTCTTGTGTTTTTCATACAACTACAGTAATAAATGAGCCTATAATAACTCATTATTTACTGCTTAGCGATCTCCATTCGAAGGTCGAGATTAGCAGAAGCGCTGAATATGTTTAACATCTAAATTATGTCAAATATTAATTATACACAATAACTATTGCGATTTTGTTTTCGGTAGTAGTGAGTCTACAAAATATTTATTAGTACTACATAAAATATCGAGGTAAAGAAATTAAAAATACTTTTAATACGACATCTCGACTTTAAAGCGATTTGTGCAGTTAAACAGCAAAACTTCATTGGAAAGTTAATTGGTTACAAAAGTAAACAAGAGAACCTTTTATGCATTGTAGTGTGGCGTGCTTGCCGCTGCTTTCTCTTAAATTAAAACTTGCCTTAATGTTCTAATGTCGACCACAAAACATCCCGGGATATTTCTAAAAATTCGGCGCCTTATGGAGGACGCGCAATTCGCTTGGCATTGTTATTTAATATTCAGTATTACCAACCCTTGTCGAAAAAGTCTAGTGAGGTTTTCAAGCAAGTCATGAACTAGTTTTGTGATTAGTTTGGTAGCCTATTTGTTTTGTTTATTTTAGTTAGTTATTATTATTATTATGAATGAGTTATGTACGGAACACTATTGATTAGAGATGAAAGCGAGGTGGGAAGAATATAATACTGTAACCCAAATTGAAAAAGAACTAGTGTGTATATTATCTCTCCTACAGACAAGTATTGGCAACACTAATTTGAGTTTATCCAACCACAAAGTACTGTACGTACAAACTTTTTGAGTCGGTCGAGGCAAAATGTTTTATAAATAGGCTCTTTGTTTTATTATTTGCAGATTAACAAACTGCATAAAAGAGCTATGTCAGGTTATGTATGATAACAAGATATTACTGAAAACTCGTAAAAACGTCAGCCAATGTGAAATTTTATTGCGATATTTGAAATCATATTTAACGAATAAATAAACCTTAGATACAAAAGGTGAACGAAATTCCCGTTACTAGAACTATTGCTCCTGGTATTTCTTTATGTTGAGGTTATGTTTTAAAGTTATTTAAACACGTTAGGTAACATTCAATGCCGATTTTAAAACTGCATAAAATGAGCTATTATGGTTTATTGTAGAATCAACGGGTAAGAAGTTATGAGGGGGAAATGTTGTTACCAATTTTTACAGTTAACTTGTCAACCTAACTAAAAAACTGAGCCTTAATTAACCCATTAGTTCTAAATAGAAAACAAAACGCATTTTCGAAAGAATTAACTAATATATAGACTATATACTTGAACGTGAGCTGAATTGCTCCCATGGGTAGGACCGGTGGACATTTCGTAGTCACAGTTGTTGGTGTCTCCATGTTTCTAGAAGTTCGAAATTAAAAATTTGCTAATAAACCTTTCGGTAACTAAAAAAAAAATATAGCGACATTTTAATAATTTAGCTGTATTAATTAATATTATTGTTTGTTTGGACATTTGCCATCATTTGTGTATAAGAAACAATACACGACGTTTCGAGAGTATAAATCAACACACGTTATCAAGTGACTAATTTACAAATTAAAACATGCAGACAACACACGCCTAGATATCTAAGCCTATGTTCAGAAACTAAACCTCCTTGTAGTTTTCTTATACACAAATGAAGGCAAATGTCCGAACAAACAATAGACTAATATTAATACAAATATTCCATCATTAAGTAATAATTTTAAAAATAGGATAATCTAGCTGGTACTGCGCTTAAGTTTTGCGTATTCGTTTTAACCCATGATGTAAACATAACCTCCAAATAAGTTAATATAACAGCTGATTAATTAACCAGATCTGTCAGAATCGTTGTAATTGTAGAATGGTAAAAACACGTGTTTTAATATTTGGAAAAATGTAAATTTGTTGTTGGTTGCTATGACATTAGATATACTTTAAAATTTTAATTAAATTAATTTTTACGGTGTAACACATCAACGAATAGTTTTTACAAAATCTAAGGACAAAGGACAATCGTTTTCAACATCCATGTTTATTGCTTGCGACTTACATTTGTCAATTTAAACAATACATTATTATTATTTGTTAAACAATATATTTCAGAATAATTAAAGGTTGTTGCGAAGCACTGCTGACTGACTAGAGCTAACCTAATCTCATTATCCTTGGGAGTTTCTGAAAGGATCGATACGAGACTTGCAAACGGTTCGTTAACAAAAAGGTTAGGGTGGCACCCTAGCGAGGGACACTATATGAATATTTTGTGTTCGATTTTAAGAAGCCCAACGCACAAGGGCTGTCTGTGGAGGGAATATTGTTGTCTGCTAAAGTGTTAGACTTTTGATGAAACTTTTATGTCTATTCGACGGAGTAATTTAAAAGATAATCGAGTTTGAGATGTATGTACAAAATATGATTGTAATTCAAGAAATATAATTACACGATTTTTTTTTCCAGTGGAAGTAAAATATTTGTAGCCTTACTCACGAGAATAACGTGTTTTATCAAATAAAACAAAATAATTGTTTTATTAATTTTCAAAGACATTAAAGTAAAATATTAGTAAAAACGGAATAAAAATTGGTTCCACGATATGGGCTAGAGACAATAAAACGGACAATAATAGATTTTGTTATGTATTTGGTTTTGAAAAGAAAAATTACAGTTTTTTTTTTTAATGTTAATGTCTCCACAATGTCGTAACACTAGTTGACACTAGAAAAATTGTAATAACTAAAAATGTTAGTAATTCCAACACATAAACTCTAATATTTGGTATTGAAATTTTATGCAAACTCTAGTGGGACAGCAAAATACAAATATATGTCTCCTTATGAAATTGCAGTGAATTTTGAGGTTGTCAACAGAAAATTTGAGACAAACTCGTTCTCGTCATACTGCTTCAAAACAGCTGTTTTCAATACATGCATTGAGATTCTAAAGTTGTCCCTTTTTAGTCCTAGGATCCAAAAACATCAGCTGAGGTCTAAGTCATCAGCTGTTACTTCGTTTATACGAATAATTAACTATTGTAAAGATCTATAAAAAACACGATACTCTCGATTGTAAATAACCGGCAAAACTGCTGTTACCATCGATTTGAACGCAAATAGATTATAACATTGTTATTTTTGTGAAATTGGTTTTCGTATATTATTTGCAGTAAAACTAAAAATATAGTTCATCACATGGACCAAAAGAAGCTTTTCTATCCTCGCACATTTTCCGGCCTCGGCTCCGTCTCAGCCGGTAAACTTGAGCTTGTTTCGAAAAGCTTCATTTTTGGTCCTAGTGATGATATATACTATAATTTTCCATACATTTGTTAATAAAAATTCTTTAAAACAATAAAATAAAATAAACTAAAATGATCCTTATCACAAATCGAAAAAGGAGAGAAATTTTGTTGAAATTAGAGAAGCAATGTTTTAATTTATGTGTTTTTGACTCTAATAGTAAACACTATTGACTATTTAGGATCAAGGAAACTGACCATTGTGTGTGTGTGTGTGTGTGTGTGTGTGTGTGTGTGTGTGTGTATTGCTAGATGGTGTAAAAAATTCATTAATATTTTCACAATATACAGCCAACTTAACATTTTAAACATAAAAATAAAAAAATAAAACATACAAGTTAGTATTGTGTAATTTTAGCTAGAAATTAAAAAAGATTTTAAATAATTAGATACGATTTCACGATTTCTAGGAGTTTTTGTTCAAAATAAAAACTCTTGAAAATTAATTTGATATTAGAGAAAATATCTATTAAAATCTATAATAATAAATATTCAAAGTAATTGATAGATTACTATCAAGTATTTAATTCAAGTATTTAATCGTTTTGAATCGTTATCAAAACGATTTTTGAATTTGGACCAAAAATTATAAATTTAGAACGAAAACTGTCATTGTTTTGATTGTTTTAAAACTGATGATCGTCCTACAGGTTAAAAAGGAATTCCATATAATTTATAATATGCTCTGATTATATAGTCAGAGAGAGAGAGAGAGAGAGAGAGAGAAGAGAGAGAGAGAGAGAGAGAGAGAGAGAGAGAGAGAGAGAGAGAGAGAGAGAGAGAGAGAGAGAGAGAGAGAGAGAGAGAGAGAGAGAGAGAGAGAGAGAGAGAGAGAGAGAGGAGAGAGAGAGAGAGAGAGAGAGAGAGAGAGAGAGAGAGAGAGAGAGAGAGAGAGAGAGAGAGAGAGGAGCATTACGAATCTATATCAAAATTATAACTACTTTGTATAAAAATTAGTTTTTATTACCAAAATTAACGATAGTTCAAATAAAAGTTTTACGTTTACATGATTAAAGTAGGTTAAACATAGTACCAATTTGCATCTTAAAATGTATAAATAAAACTGTAAATTTCAATTTATTTGATTGTTTACCAATTTTGATAACGTGTTTTTGTTACGCTCTACACGAATTGTTTACTTTAGAGGCAATACATACTATTTTAGTAAATGAACACTTTGAAAATAATTTTATTTAAGAACTTTATATGTTGACTTTACGTTTTGGCCTTTGTCACAGGAAATCAAATTTAAGTTGGACTTTATAAATTTGATCAATAAAAGGAAATGATTTATAATTCTTAAGATTGTGGAGAACAGTAGGTTCAGTTTTGCTTCAGGCATACCTTTTCTCTCTATCCACACTCGGAGAACAATTTCATAAATGACGAAACACTACGCAAGTATTTTAACAACTTGTAAAGTTAAAAATAAATAACTCGTTTTCAGCAATAGGCCTGTAAGACGCGCGCATTTTGGATCTAGACCAACTGCGACAGATGTTTCACAACTAGCAGCAATAAAATAAAAAGTCAAATCTTAATTTTTACTACGAGAGAAAATCATTAAAGACTGTAAACGGGTTTGAAAAACAAATCTGATAAAGACTTTCTTGCAGTTAATATATCTCTGTCTGTCACTATAGAGTAATCACTTCAAATATTGTAATAAAGAACAATTTTATCTCGTTGGCAATCGCGATCAAGTAAAAGGACCTCTGATTTTACATCTTCTGGTACACCAAAAGCACTAATGGTCATAATGAGAAGTTACTTCCGGTACACTACCATCTACAGTGAAATCGCTTTAGCCATATCAGTGGAAGAACTCTGAAACTAACCCCTACATATTTGTGCGACTGTAGTGAACATAATATAATCTCACAGTTTTGTAGGGTTTTATTTTAACGAAAAAAATATTAACCTTTCCGAAAACATTAAACTCTCAGCATTTACCTCACTACAACCCTTAAGTATAGATTTTGTATAATGTATAAGAATTTTATTAATATATAGTTTGTGTTATTTTGGGAATATTGTATTATTTTTTAAAAGGATGGATTAATGTTATTCAGTTATATTTTGGGATGAAGCAGATGTTTTTGACTCTAATGTACACTCCGAGGCAAGAGCTTTTCTCAGTGCGGTCTCCCCTTGCACACTAACGCGGCTGTACATATAAGTCAAAAACATCTGCATAATTCAGAAATATCACTGGATAAAATCATTGATTCTTAAAAAAAATGTATTTCGAAATATTCAGAACGTTAACAAACAATAAATAATTAAAAATCTCTACTATAGCTTACAGCGATGTAGATATAGGGAGTCTTATTTTTTTAGAAAGGGTATGTTTTAGCCAGTTAAAATGAAACCTCATAAATTCAGTGAAAAGTTAAGTTCGCGTCACTAGAACAGCTAAAACGGCTGTAGTATATACTGGTAGAATCCGGTTCTAACCAACTACAAAGAGTTGAGCACAGAATAGAACCTGTTTTTTATACTTACAGGCGAAAATGAATAGCCATAGAAAAAAAAATAACCTTGTACTAATGAAAATAAAGATCTATATTTTTGTGGGAACATTATATGGTATAAAATATATAATTTACAACAAATGAATAGTCAAGTATCTTAACGAACAACTTTGGTCAACCGTAGTAGTAACAGGTAATTATATATAAATATATTTCTTTTCTCCATTTTTCTAAAAAAAAACTATTCTTTTCATAAAATAATGTTAATATTTGTTTGTAATTTTAATTATTCATTTCAGATGCAATATTTGTGCACCTCTATGTATCTGTTTTTAAGGGTTATAAACGACATTCACAATTTCCAAAAAAAAAAACTTGTAATTTTTCGTTTTAGAACTATCAACTACCCAAATTACAGAAAATCTCCAAACATCCGATTATTGTCTCATCCTGTTGTACCAATTTCAATCCCGTTTTCACACAGAAAAACACATTTTTTGAAGTTTTATTACTCAACTCGAAAAACGTTTTATACAAATCTTTAAAAGATTTTACATGAATTATTTAAGGAGAAAAAATGTTCTAAATCTACTTTTCTCCTTTAAGAAAACCAAGGATAAACTCAGAAAAAGATAAAAAATACTACTATCGCAACTAGTGATGTACTAAATGATTATTTAGCACTTTCTCAATTTGTTTTCCATTTTAATGGAAATATAGCCACATCGGTAATTCTTGAATATCTGATCCAAGTATAAATCGTTTTCGTTCAATCAAAAATGTTTAAATAATTCAAAGATTTTAAAAAAATGATAAATAATTTCTAAAATCAAACAATAGTACAGATGGAAACTGCATCGATCGGCCAAGGCAGTGATTTTAAGTTTTTTCTTATTATAACCTACAAACAATTATTCTGAAATATATTGAGATAATTGTTTATTTACAAAATTATAATATACTCACACAATGAAATCAACTTGATAAAATATATGATCAGATTATCTGAAAGGAAGTGTCAAGAATCTAACCTAAAAATGTATATTATATATTTACTGAAACAGACTTATAAATAAATAAATGCTCAAGAAGATTAAACACACATTTTTACTTGTTTCTTTTTTCAAAATTGGTTTTCGAATATTTCATGCAAGCTACAGACTGTGTAAGGACAGTTTGACAAGAAATAGAAGAGAATAAAATAAAACAAATCTATAATAATTATGTACTTAGCCATTCAATAACATCTGAATAAGAATAATTCACCTAGTTTTTTTATTGAAAATTCATTTAGATTATATATTAAATTTTTCTTCCACTTATTTGGTTTTCCGTTGATATTATTTTGAATTTTACAACTTTAGAATCTCTATTTTTAAAACCATAATTAAATGATAAAAGAGTGCAGGACAAAATATAAGTCAACGTATTTTCAAATAACTTAAAGAAATTTATTTTTAGAGGTTTTCTTCATTGTCATTAACAATATTTATTGGTAATGCTGGTTTAAAGAAAAATTAAACAAATATATTAATTGGGTTTTAAGAAAATGAGCCTAGAGTGATTAAAACAGATTCCAAAATTTAATTGCAATATTTTTAATATGGAACAGAAAAAAGAAAGAAATCTAATGGTGGCCATTAACTTGTAAATCAATATTATAACAGACGAGCAGTAGTAAGGGATATAGAATATACTGATAAATCATTTTTAAAAGTCTGCCTATTGTTTTAAGATAAATGAAAATATTAAAATATTAATTTAAAATGTTACTTCTTACAAAATAATTTTTCTTAAATTATTTCGAATAAAAAATTCTATAATTTGAAATATATGTTATTTATTTTTTGTTTCGTATGTAAACTAAATAATCATAATCCAAGCACACAATTTTAGTTGTATCTATAACCAATCTTTAGGTATGATATTTATTTATTTTTTTAATATATTCAAAAGGAAAATGAAGAGTATTAGTAAACACCTTAACTTGAACTTTTCTTTCTTTCTTTTTACATCCCTAAATATTTCCCTAATAGTTGACACTCTTTTGTATTGAGGTTAATTTAGTTTACCATGTTATGTTTGGAAAATATTACAATACATAAATATAATTTGATGGTACTTATTGTCAAAAAATGATACTACAAGCTTGTGCTGGCAACTTGAAAATGTGCAAATAAATGAAAAATTTCAAAATTCATGCTACTTACTACAACAAACCTAAATAGCAAATACTTGAATTAAAAAAATTAGCTTAAAATAAGCTTGGAAAATAAATGTAAACTTAAATATATTTATAATTTAGCCTATAGAGTTGTAAGTAAACATTTTTATCCCCGAATATTTATAATATTTTCCTATTACGCCCCCCTTCCAAAAACGTAAATTTAGTTATTTTGTTAAAATAACTTCAGGATTAAAAGCGAAATTTCAGAACATAAAATAAAGGGCCTCAAGATGGTGAAACCCCCCCCCTCAATTTGTACGTAGTATTCGAAGATAAATTTTGAAGATAAAAGAGTGTTGAATAACTTGTTGTTAAAGATAATTACATTATTTATATATTTTTCTAGCTTTAATTTAACGATAGACAAGATAAATAATAATTTCCTATTACATCTCGTGTTAACACTTTGCTTAATAGAAACAATTAATTAATGTCATAAATTCTGGCCTTAACAGCTTTTTAATATTAGATGGACAAAAAATAACAAATGCATTCTTACTTCACTGGGTATAAAAGTGATCGAAGACTTTAGAAAAGGCAGTAAACATGCTTTATATTTTTAACTGATAAGCTAATACTTGAATTTATTTCCAATGGAAAATAGGTTGTAGTTTATTAAATAATATCAAATTTCTTATATCTATAAATAAAATTGTCATAACAACAGTTTAACAGGATACCATGGAATGGGTTCCGATCATGTTTTCTAGCTTCATTTATGCTGGTGTATGTATTCATAGTGTTCTTTTAAAAATTGTCCACAGATATTATTAAAATTACAAAATGGAAGGAAAACGGAGACGTGGAAAACAAAGGTAAAGATGAAAAAAGGAATGTTGGGAGAAGATACAGTGAAATGTAAACGAAATATGAGACAAGGATGTAGCGCCGGAAAGTAAGCTATTATTAGATATTTAAAAACTGTACTAGGTAGAGAAATTCTAATCGTGGGAAAGTTTACACCCTAAAGGCGATCTATTTTTAAAAATATGTTTTAAGGGCAGTAACCCATTTCTTTCTCTCTTTCCTGTGGACTAACTCTAACTTTAAAATATCAAATTTCAACCCATAACTTGTGATATATCATTTAAATTTTGGTGTATTCTTCATTTATATATTTTTTACCTATAGGTATTTATTCTGATATAAATATTTTAAAATGTAAAACTACTGTTTTGTTTTCACACATAATACTGCATTTGAATTGCCCTTTTAATTTGTTACCGTTCTCTATTAGGTTCTTGTCTTACATACCTTAGTACTTGTTTTCTTGGGGGTTATTAATACCTGAGGATGACAAGTTATTAGTTAAAACGTTGTCTTATTGAGATGTTTTCTTGTTACAAATATTGAAGTATTTAATTAATTATTGATTACAAATTCTCCACAAGTTTTATTGATGTATTTAAGTGAGAATTAATAAGAATTATTCAATGAAAGGTCTTGTCATTGTAGGAGAGGATCTAATCGGAGAATTTAAAATCTAGTTTATATATTTATTTACTTTATAACACACAAAAATTAATACCTACGTACGAATAGATGATTAAATATTCGAAAAAGTATACTAAATGTAAATTGTTGGCGTAGTTACACATTTACCATCATCTGTGTAAATAAATATTAATACCAGACGTTTCGAGAATTTGGATCATCTCTCGTTATCAAGTGATATGGGAATAACAAAATAAAGAAAAGGGCAAATATAACCAAGTAGCTACGACTATGTTACAAACTAAAACTAATAACATAGAGAGGTAACCATGGTAACCATGGCTGTACGTTAAAGAAATAAGACTATGTACAATTTTTTATTTATTTATTTATTTATTTTTTTTAACACAATTCAATATATCTACTCCCTAACAAAAAAGTAACAAGTATCTAGTTGAAGAAATACTGATTAAAAGAGTAAATGGGGTGGTTGCCAAGGGATAGTTTACCTAATGGTTTTTTTGGGGTGAACAAACCTTTATGAGTTTAGCGCATGAGCTTGTTTTCGCTATTTGCGATGAATAAACCGGAACATTTTCAGCTTTACCTAAGCTTTAAATTTTTTTAAAATTTTAAATTGTTAGGTTAAGTTTTTCTCACTTGACCATTGGATGTCCTCAGCGCAGATTTGTGTTTGCTATTTATTGTATTAATGTGTAGTTCTGTTGTGGTTTCTGATCACGCTTGTATATAGCCTGAGTTATTTTAAGAGTTCAGGACTGGGTTTACCCTTAGTTACCTTTATCATTTTACTGGTTTCTATCGTAAGATATCATAAATACGATTTAGTTTCTATCATAGTCATATGCAATGAAACTGTTAGTTCTTATCGTGTTTTTCATTTTATAATTTCATCACTTGATGACGAGAGTTGATTCAATCTTTCAAAATTTTGTGTATTAATTTTTACATACACAAATAATGGCAAAGTCCTGAATAAACTATATCATCGACTTAGTTATAAAAAAGTAGAATAAATTATTGGAGAGAAATTTTTTTAAACAATATATCAATTAGGCTATAGTCCAAGAGTCCTATCAATATATATATATATATATATATATATATATATATATATATATATATATATATATATATATATATATATAAGTCCAAGAGAGAAAAAGTTCAATAAAAGTTTTTATTTTTTATTTTATTTTTTCATAATAATTTAATCGATAAGAATAACAAAGGAAAGTTGGTATTCTATACGTAACTTAATAATGAATTCCTATAACCTTAATGAACAGGAAAAAAATGTACTAAATGAGAAAAATGTTTAAAAGATTGATTAAAAATATAGTAACTTTAAAAATGTTAATAATTTATCCCAAGCTCCATTATAGTGGCATTTGAACCACTCTAGTAGAAACAATACACAGAAATATGTCATAAAACACAAATACAAAAGAAAAATCACAAAAAAGAAACAATACCTGCAATTCATTATATGCAAGGAAATTATTAATATTATGAAGGTTATTTATCAACCAACAAGTGTTCCGTTACTTTATAGTACACCTTAGTAAATCTACTTACATAGCACATACAGGGTGTTTGAAAAGTTAGTAGACACATTTTCTTAAATTTGACTAAATGAGGTTGATACATGAAACAAGATTACACATTTTTGCTGAGAAGCAAATTATTTTAGTAATATTTTTACAATACTGCAATTTGAAACAGAGAGTTGGGGTTGAACTTTTAAAATCGGAAAAGGTACTATTTTAAACAACGATAATAGAAAGTTGTTAGAAGAACAGTCCGATGTCCCACTGGTAGAAACACTGTTCAAAAAATGCTGCAAGTGATTGATAACACGCATTCTTCGAATTTATTTAATTTCAAAATTAAAATTTCATTATTAAATCTACTATTTTTATTGAGCAGTATAAAAAGTATTATTATAACGATATAATCCAGTTTTACCACTCATTCATAATTGGGAAAGGAAGGTATTTTCCTAATTTTTGTTTTAGACCCCTCTCCACAGCAATCTTTACGGATAATATAAGGGTTTAACTGAGACTCGACCTCTTGAAAAAGGGGCGAACACATACCTTAAACCTTTCGGCTAATGTAGACCTAACGTGACGTATAAAATGAAAAAATAATTTAGAGAGTTGGATATGAATATTTTTTAAACGTTAAATTATATCTAATTTTATCAATTCCATTGAGAGATAGAAGTGACACATTTTTATTATTCAACCTTTAAATAAACAAAAAATAGTACTAATAGCGCAACAGTCCACGAAGGGTCAAAGCCTACTTAACAACTTTACAGTCGGCTAATGTGTGGTCAGCACTTCGCTACCAATCAGAGCGCCCTAATACGTCACGATGATGGGTCAACACCCTAACTTTTTAAGCCCTGCGAGTATAGAATCCGGATCCTCTCACATACGAAACAAGAGTGCTATCCTAAAATATTAAGCAATTCTACTGAAACTCTTAAGCAAGGTGTAAACTCTGGGGCAGATCAAGTTAGATCGTACTTATATTCCTTCAACCTTCTCAATAAAATACATAATTATTTTTTAGCAAAGATTAAGTACAGAGTTTAAAGAATACATCAGAATTGAACGTATAGAGTATGTTTGAGTACCTCGGAATTTAATTGTTATGAAGTCTCCGAAATCGTAGAATGTGCGAACTAGTTTGTGAGAATAGTCCGAATTCAGAATAATCTGCAATTGGTAACAACATATGACCAACCTAGTATTTCTGTTCTTAAAAAGCTAAAGCGTCTGTGATGGGCTATGCAGGTATAAAATATGTACAGATATGCGAGTTCCAAAGATATATGAACTGCGATAAAGGACAGTTCCATCCAAATAGCCAACTCTGAGCTGAGAGGACGGTGTAACAGGAGATGCATGCGTGTTGCTTCGTATAAGGAATTGGTAAGGAGAGACCGAAATCCATGATTGACAAAGTCATTGATTTTATATAATGATGTCAATCTAATTGGTACTGATTGAAGATCAGAAATTAGAAGTTTTAGTACTGCAATCTAACGGCCCATTTGTGCTAGCTTGGTGTATTTTGAACCTGAACCCACAAAACTACATCTGTTCAACCCACATGTAGAGCTTCACATCGCTGTATGCTATGGGACTTATCCTTAGACATAAGTTCAATGATGGAAGCTGAACTCGATTTGGGTTGTAATAAGTTTCTTAAATTGTATTAAACTCCTGCCTACAAATCTAGATTGAGCCCATGTACAATAGTTTTTATATTCTCGCAGGTTATTTTCTGCGCGACAAACTTTAGAGTTTTTTCCAGCAATGATTAGAAGCTTGGGAGGTTTTCTAAAATAACCGGCAGTTAGTCTCCATGGTGGGATGTTAGAAAACTTTCCAATGTAAAAAAAAAAAGTTTTCATTTAAGATAACAAGCCTAAGTCTAGAGAGGTTAAAAGAGAATTAAAATATATATTTCAAGTTTATAATTTAAACAAAAACTCCCCTTTAAAAGAGTAGTATACAATAAGAATACTACTAAATACAATTTTAAGTCTCTCAAAAATGAAATTCTTGTTTCGACATCCTCATTTAGTCAATCAGTAAGAAATCATCCACTTACCTTCCATTTCCCCTGTATTAATTAATAATCACGAATAATAATTAATTAGAATCTAAGCCTACAAGCTTATTCTGCAAACCACACCACACCAATGAAATTAAGTTCCATCTAAAAAAAAAGAATTATACAGAAAAAAAAAAAATACCAAACCCAACCAAATACCGACAGAGCGACACTCCAAACGTGCATACACAGAAACTGCCCCTCAACAACGAATTATTGTGTCAAATCCAAAAATGAAACTGCAAACAACACCATTTCTATAACTTAGAATTCACACGCACACACGCACACATGAGAAATAGAATTACGGCGTACATATTGGGTAGGCCAGCCAATAGCCTAGGGACTTCATGACGTCATCATCCAATTCTGCAAAATATTAACACGGCATTAGAATTAGAAAGAGCTTTGCCCAATTGCTGTTTCAATATGGCGTCAAATTACCATAATAATTTTTGTCAGTGACGTTTTCAGGTTATGTTAACAGAATATGTACTGCTGTAATCAAATGAAGCAAAACTTTGTGGATAATTAGAGGATTGTTTTGGACAAATTAACGGTGAATAATTAAAAAAAAAAGAAGAAAATGTTAGAGTTAGAACTAAACAGAGTTTTTAGCTGGGTTTATACTGTTTTATGTGGATGTTTTAATGCGTGTGAGAGTTTAGGAGGGAAGTATTTAAAACGTAAAAAACTTCCTTCCGAAACACTTGCAGGTATACAATTATTTTTGCGCTTAATCGGTCAAAAGAACCAGAAAATAAACCAACCTGTTAATAAGAGATACAATTTAAAAAATTCAAATATTAATCTGTATTTTATTATTTCATTATTTTGTTGTTAAAATTTACTATATTTTAGTACAGAAAAGGTCTCTGCAAACTGTTCTTTGAAATAAAAAACATAAAAAGGGGCTAATGTTATTAGATAAATTGAAATAGTTAAAAAATTAAATAATTAAAATTGGTTTTACAGTACTAATGAATTAAATCATTTTATTTTTTCCACATTTTCAATAAGAACATTCAATTTAGCTGGAAGATTAAAAAATTGAAGAAAAGGCAATTTAAAAAGGGGGGGGGATGGTTAGGGCCTACGTTAGGTTAGGGTTTCTTTAAATCGAATAATAAAATATTTTTAAATTTTAGTTTTAAATGAGAGATTATAATTTTCCAATAAAAATGAGAAAAATTTGTAAAGTGCCGAATTTTTGTACAAGTTCTATATTATCATGGAAATTTCGATTTTTTATAAAAAACAGACGTAATTTATTTATAATGAGAAAGGGCAGATTTAAAAAATCCTTTATTATTAACTTCATCCGCAATGAGGTTATTTTAGTTTGTTCGTTGTTCAAACAAATATTTAAAAGCTTAGTGAAAACAGCAAGAAAATCAGCTGATTGGACTCAGCGACGACGAGGCCCTCGGATTCTTTTGTAGGCAAGACATTCAAGTAATTTTTATATTCCTAGTCACATTTCTTGAAACGGGATTATAAAATCCTGTAAAACACTAAGAAATGGAAATGTTCATTACATTTTTTTAGGGGACACGTCTTTTGGACGTGGAAAGTTTTTGTATGCCAAGAAGTAGTGTTATGTCCAATTTACATATCCCAAAATATTATTTTAAAAACTATATTCCTTCAAAAATTATTAGAGAGTGTATGTATATTTAGAGACCTTAATTAGTAATAAAATAAATACCAGCAAAACATTAATTTCCCAATATTTGTAATCATTTAAAACAACAAAAAATTAGCGTAAGTTTAGATTGTCTAAATTAAACGAAAAGACACAAGAAAAACAAATCTGGTACGCTTATCCAAAAGGCGGTAGGACGTTTTTTATTCGAATTTTCTCAAGATGAAGGCCATCTGAAATTGCGTACTATAATCTCTATTTTATCTTAGTTTTACAACATTTGATTACAGAGAAACTTCTGAAACATCCGACATCACTGCTGAAATGCCAAGTCATTGGTTTACTTGACAATCTTTAAATTTAAATTTACCAAGCTGTGACTTGCCATGCATAGTTACAATTTCATTATTGAAGATTAACTAAAACTAACAATTAAATTAATTTGGATAGTCACCATGTGCCTTTTCGTTACAATATGTTCCAACTGTTAAGTTGGTATATAAATGTGTGTATTTTATCAAGACATATTAAATCTAAGTAATTACTAGTGTGCTGTGTAAAACAACAATGTCAATTAATTGTATCGTTAAAATGTAAATTTTTGTTGAGTTTTAGATGAACTTTGTAGGCAACACAATGGCTTAAAGTG
The DNA here is from genome assembly GCA_963513935.1 of Aphrophora alni. Lineage (NCBI taxonomy): Eukaryota > Metazoa > Arthropoda > Insecta > Hemiptera > Aphrophoridae > Aphrophora > Aphrophora alni. The sequence goes on along the minus strand of OY740767.1, from coordinate 27,622,815 downwards.
TTTACATTAATTATACCATACACCATAAATTATACACTTACCCGTACTGGCTGGGTAGAACTGTGGGATAAGCCGTTCTTATCCCGGGAAAGGAAAATCCTGAAACAGAAATTCCAATCATTAAATAATCGTTAATACCAAAATCGATTTTTATAGTTATACATTAGGAACTTAAAGTTTGTCTGAAATATTGTTCTTTTTTAGTCAAAATAAACATATATAATTATTTTAAATGCGTTTACTTTTATATTAAATAAAAAAAACAGTTATAGTTTGATTGGTGTAGCTCGTGTATCACTGAAGAGGACGACCTTGTCGTTGAAACGCGTCTGATACTTAGGCGTATTTTTTATGAGAATTGTGTTCTGTGTGTTTGTTATACTGTATGTTTACTTTTGGAATTATTTACAATGGTTCTAGAAAAACCTTATATTTTTGTCTTCTAAATACAATCATTATGATTTTGAATTCAAAATATCCATTGTGGTTTTAGAGTTATTTGAAATGATGAATTTTAACATTATTGATAGTGTTTAAGCGAAAATGTGCCTTCGTTTGTTATATACAAACTACTACACGACGTTTCGAGAGTATAATCAACTCCCGTTATCAAAAGTAATAAATCTAAATCATGAAAAAAAATTAAAAAGTTAATGTAACCGAGGAACCTAGGAAATATTGCAAACTAAAACTTTATGACATTCCGGGCTTTAGCTAAGCCTCAACAATGACAATAATTACATACAACCGAGATTGAGTACAACCACAATTATTCTCAGATGTAAAAAAATATCAAACTAAACTGATCAACTAACTAAATCATTTAGTTACCTCTTCACCAACTTTTGTTTTCTTCACTTTGACGTTATAAGAGTATACGAGGGCTGGGTATCTTTATTTTAAGTTCTTTTCTTCCTTTTTTTAGAAGTCGATGATGACCAATGGGTTTTTCGCCTCAGAACAATAAAGACAAAAATATCTGGGTGAGCAACCTTTTGTTCCCTCTTTCAAAGGTTTAGTACTTGACCTAGTCATCATGATTTGCCGCTAAATTGAGCTCGTAAAGACGGTGTTTCTATGCGAGAAAGGATTACGAACTTGTAGATAAGAGATAGATAGAGGGACCAGAAACAAGATAGGATCGAAAGGAAAGATCTTAAATGGTTTTGTCACATAATTACTGGCGATGTCAATTGTTGTTCTGGACTTCGTCACAAAGAAGAAGAAAAGAAAGCGCTTGAGATAACGGGATGAGAGAGTTAATGGCATCCATGCAGTTGGATGAGTTGGACTGGAAGGTTAGGAGTAGGGTAACTGGAAAATGGCAGCTGATGTCCAGTTTTTTGATTATTATATTATACATTACAATTTTCTAATTCTGCTATCACTATCTATCTGTCCAATGTGAATGTATTTTCTTTGATAACATTAGACATGCTTGTTTCGGCTCTAGCAGTCATATTGTTGCTGAAAGTTTTAACATGACGTAGAGCACCATCACTGGTTTGTGTTACATAATATACGATACAAACCAATCGTACAATTAAAGTTAGTTATGCGTGAAAAGTGTTATCGAAATAAAAATTGATCCTTCTATAAATCCAGTAATAAATCAAAGAGTTTAATGAACAGTTGCCAAACCTAACCGTGACTTTATAGTTTCCAAACGCCAGAATTTATCTCTGTCGCTACATCTTCTGTTTGTCTGTGATCTTAATTTCACTTCACTATTAATGTTCCTAAGGAAAGACCTACTTGTTCGACCCTTTAATTTTTTTCAAACAGCTTGTATTTAAAAATATATTCTGGAGGAAGGTGGTGTTTACAAATGGAGAACAATCCACAAGGTCTTTACTTAGAATCAAACGACGTTTCAAAGTGGTAAAGTTGTGGCTATGTAACGGCTTAGGATGACGTCTTAGTCATTGAAACATCGTTTTCTTAAAGTAAAATAACAGAAGAGGATATTTATGTTTGCCTTCCTTTTGTAATTGAAGTTTCCAGAAATGTTAGTAATTTCAAGTGAAGAGAAGTGTTGCGACTCCAGAACTGTATTGTCCTTTTTCTTACAGTTCTCCGTGATTTCCCTTTTTATTATTTCCTTTAGAACTTCCTCCTTACCTACAGAAATACGTCTTAAGGGATGACAAAATAAAAACATCACGTTTCTCCCCCGAATTTCTGCCAGGACAACAACCTCAATTATAAATAATTCCAAACACGAAAATATTTAATTGTAATCGATCCTGTAGAATTGTAACCTAACTCTTGTGCCTTTTAAGGAGCGATGCCAAGCGGGGACCGGGCCACATTATTTTAGTCCGTACATTGTGGTGTGGTGTCGTCCGTGCGGAAATAGAGTTCGGCAGTCTGCCAGTAAGTTGACTGCGAGTGCGGGGATGAAAATAAACCAAAGCGACATCTTCAGGACGCTTTATTATGTGTCATCTGCCTCTGCTGCCATGACACTTTTAATTTACGCCACGCTTTACGTTGTTGGGTTAATTATACTATAAATAGATCGAGGAACAGTATTTAGGCTGAGTGTGTTACTATGACTTTAAGATAAAAGGTGTATACGTGTTTAAACTTTATTAACGTTGAATCTAAATATAAATTAAACTATTCTTTGGTTCAAAAGGTAGACACTGTAGTAACTGGAGTGTTTTAGGATTTTTTTTTGTTTTCTAAAATTCATATCAATGATCTAAATATAAGTTGAATAAAATTGTAAAAGACGAAATCCTAACTCAAATATTGAGGAAACTTTATTTTACATCAAAAAATTTATTTTGTTCGGATCAGATTTGATTATGAAATTATTTTTAACTGGACGCATTAATTGCAAATTTGTGTCTTTTACGATAAATTCCGTTTATATTCCAATAATTCAAAATAAAGACAAAATGGAACATCTTTTCCATAGCTTGAATATACTTCCACTTTGATATGTTTATCCTATATAAGGTGGTGGGTATTTTAAACAAAAAGTGGACATTTTTCACCAGTATTACGCTCACATAACTGGTCACTTATCTGGATATAACTTTCAATTCTGAGACAAAATTTAACTAAATTTTATTAAATCCTATACATATACCAGCTCCAAAGCTACAAATTACTAAATTATTTTGAACATAAAACACTTTTCAGTTTAAAAAAAAAATAAAAATAGGCTACTATGTTGTATTGCATTTATAGTGCTCAGAAAATACAGCTGTATAAAGTATATGATTTAAATATACAAAAATATCACTGCCCAGTATTACTTCGTTCTATTAGGGTATAAATTTGTATATAGGGTGTTCAAAAAATGTCGTTCCAAACTTTTAGTGGTGGTTATACTGTTCAAAATAAAGGAAAAAGTTCCTGTAAACGTATGTCCGGCAACGCTTCGTTCTTCCATCAGTCGGCCATTCTGTCGTTCTTTGAAAAATAATTAAAGTTTATGAAATTAATAATATTTCGAGTTAAAAATTTCGTATACAATATTGTCATGCTACATTTTTATCAGTATATCAAGAATCAAAACTCTATCTTATACACTGTGGAAATGATGACTGTTTCAAATTTTTAGTATTGAATATCTCAAAAATAAACTGCCGCAATTTTGAAAATTAATAAGATATAGTTTTGATTCTTAGTATACTGGTAAAAGTTCCATAAAAAAGGTATATTTAAAAAAACACACACAAAATGGTTGACAGGTGGAGAACGAAACGTTTTCCCGACAAATGTTATTAGGAAACCTTTTCTTTATTTTCACCCATTTAACCGCACTTAATGTTTGGCACGACATTTTTTCAACACTCTATATATATTATTATACCTATTTTTTAGGTAGTTTAATAAAGTGTGATGTAATTTTGTAAACTAAATATAAAATTTTACATTTTGACATAATTTTTAATTTGATAAATGACAAGTTAATTATAAAAAATACGTAACCAATCGAGAACTATTATAAATATTGAATACAGATTTAAGTAAATAACATATTACATGTGTATATTCCTGTAAAATAAATATAAATATTACATTTTATATTCGAATTTAACAGAACGGAGAAACTATCAATTTTGTTCACAGCTCGTTTTTTATGAGCCCGCAATATCGACTACAATTAAATAATTAATATACCGGTAACCTTAAAAGATCACAGTAATGTATAAACAATAGAATTTGACTAATCATATTTTTTACATTGGAATTTATAATATGGATGAACCGATAGATGTTTTTCGATAAAAACCTATTTAGGTACAGGATTAGACTGTATGTCGAATAAAGTCAACTCTGAGAGTCAATGCTATATAACTTGTTGACAATGCTATTTAAACAGCTTTCAAGAAAAAAATGAAAGCTAATGAATGACTACTTTCTCTATTTTGTAAAATGTCTAATTTCTCTGGTTTAAAAACCATTTATATTTTAAGGACAACGCTGGGGTTTCGGCAACACAGAAACGAGACGATGCACCATGAAAATATTTTAAAAAGAAGGGATGGTCACTCACTTTGACGTCATGAACCCACCCTTGTACTCTGACCTTGACTTTCAATGTCATCCCTTTTTATTGTTTACGACTATACCCTTGTACCATTCATTCAAGATTTAACTCCGGTCTATTTTAACGAACAAAAACTGAAACAGGTAGGGAAATAACTATTTGGCAGTGATGCATAAAATAATGATTTTTAAAACTGTTTTTCCTCAAACTTGTCCCTCGTATAAATTAAAACTGTAACCCAAAAATTATTACCACAGGTATATTATCCAGTAGAAATGTAAAATTCGAGTGCTAAATATTTGTCCTTTGAGAGATTTTTCAATATGAACAAAAATAAATTCGTCACCGTGTTTTTCTTTTTTTGTGAACCTCCCTCTCCCCCCCTTCGGTAGGCTTTTATATTATAAAAAAATAGGTAGAAATAGAAGGATTTGTTGCAAGCTCTGTACGATTAAAATTTTCTGTTTTAACACTTTCCATGTTTTAGAAGCAAAATTCAAAAATCGAGCTTCAAGGTCAAAGTAAAACACTAAATGTATAGTTTAGCGGAAACTGACGATAAAAAATCGGGGGGGGGGGGACATTGTGAATTATTTAATGTGTGTGGCTCACAATAGTAAACTATAGAACCAATGTTTGATTTTAAAATTGTTGTAGCTAAATTGATAAAGTACAGGGCACTTTATTGAATCAAATCTGTCATGTTTTGTTTTTGAAAAATTATGAGGTAGGGCAGAAAAGAGCAAATCGAAGAGACAATACAAAAGTCTTTTTTATCTGAGGACCTTTATGTAAACTATATGTTTAGTTTTACCACCTTACGCCAGCAGATGAGTTGCTGCTAGAAATCGTATGCAAACGGGTCATAAATGTCAAAAATTCGTCAAAACTGTAAAAAAAGAAAGAAGAACATATATACATATACATATATATATATATATATATATATATATATATATATATATATATATATATATATATATATATATATGTTGTCATTGATAATATTATGAAAATCTATATGTAAATATGTATATATTTTGGCTTTCTTATTAAACTTGTAAACATATATTGTTATAACTTAGAAACTACTGCACCAATTTTAATGAAACAGACTAAAACTTAACCACATAAAGTAACACGAAAGAAAAATGTATGATAATCAGAACAGCTGTTTTGAGTTATAAGTTTACAAACGTACATACAGACAGAAGTTGAGTACATGTAGAGATATAGACTAAAATACAAATATAACGAAGGAAAACGATGAATTTAGGAGATATATTTATAGGAACTCTTTTTTCATTTAAAAAAAGGCACGGAAGACGCTGATAGGACATCATTTGGTAGCGTATATACGCTGTATATATTTAAAGCAAATTGTTTGTATTTGAGTCTATTTTATAACTGTTGTGTTCAGTTTATGTTGTATTTGACACATTTTCCTACAAATCTGAATTAACCATTTAGGCGAATTATATTTAATCCCATAATTAAATTGATAAAGCTTCAACATACGTACATTATGAGTCGTACTGTAGTTTGGTAACTAATTAGTGCAACCTTCGGGGTAAAAGCTAATTAAAATAACAAATTACAACTAATTGCGATATCAAATTAGGCCTACGACAATTTTATGAAAACAATTTGTACAAGTGTTGATTTTATGCGGAAATGTTTAAGGTTTAACAACAAGCAAATCTTCTGACGCAATAAAAACAGCCTAATTGGTGAGTAAACCTAACTTATATTTTATACCAATTAATAAAATATACAACGTATTTTTATCTGTATTGTACGAAATAACTTTATTATTAAATAAATAGCTAATCGATTATTTCATGTACAGTTTTAAACCAGGATACTCTGAATATATAATTATTTTATTGGCATTTATAGAGTGATTTTTGAAAGAATGTCCCTGGTGAAGCGTTCTGCTTAAAATGTTTCTCAAATATAGCCTAATATAATAAAAATATAAATATCTTTTTATTTTATAGTAGGTAAGTCCATTAACCGTGGATTCGATTTCAGTTAATTACTAATTTATTACTGGTATTATAACGTTTTGACAAACATTTTAAGTATAAACTTTTTTTACCGCAAATTAGATAGCCACGGCCGTTCCACTAGGGACATTTTTTGTAAAATCAGACTAGTTTATTTTAAGTTTTTACAATCATCATTGATTTTTAATATATTGCGTGTATTTTTGCTTATTATTTCCAAAATTTTCTCCACTACACTTTTTATTTTTATTTTCTCAATTGTAAGGTATAGTAGGATCGTAAAAGACATTTATATTTTTTTAATGAAAATATTTGTTTTATTGAAAATCCCACAGCTTATTTTATTTTATTTTTTTTTATTTATTTTTTTTATTTATTATTATTTTTTTTTTTTTACAAAACCTCTAAACCGATTGGTCGTGAACGTTTGTATTTCTCAAAAACATTTTAGGCGATTTAAATCGTATTTCGGCCAAATGTGAAGGTCTAACCAAAACTTACGTATGAAACTGTATCTAAAAACACGATTTGCTTAGCTATAAAATAACTTTAGGTTCTTTGGAAAATACCAAAATGTATTATTTCAAGTATTTATTTTGAGATTTGTATTCTCTATATAATGGATACTTAATTTTGAATCTGTAATTGTTTAAATTATGCATTAATTTGATTTATTTATTTAATTGTAATTATTAATGTATTTGTAATATTTAATATTTTCAAATTTAATGCCCTGTGTAATTTAAATCTAATGATTATTAGGTTATAATAATGTCTTTACATTTAATTTCATTATATTTAAAATAAGGATTGCTTATTATGTTCAAGGTTATTGATTATACTTAAGGAATAACTTGGGAGACATCTCTAAGTTTTTCTTTTGTGCTGCTGCTAAACTTAATTTTTGATATACAGTGAAGTTTTAAAGTCCCATCCCGCCCTATTTTTCGTTAATTTTAATCAGATTGGCTTGTAACCAATATGACTCAAGTGTTTGAAAATGTATGGTATCAATCCAGGTCCAAGATGTAGGAGACAACTTCAAAAATCTTATTACGAAGGTGGTCCTGTGACATATGGTTTAATGTCGACTTTTGTTTTTTAAAAAAACATTGGTTGAAACAAAACTGAAAGGGTTTTACCGATTTTGATATATCAGTAGGTTTTTGATTTAGGAGTTGACTTTTATCTTGTAATTAGAAGGCGGTTATGCGACATATCGTTTAACACCGTATTTTTTATTCTTTTCTAAAAACAGTGATTGAAACGAAAATGTAAAATGTTTTACCGTCTTCGAGTTATCAATAAGTTTAAATTAGGTTCGCATATCTCGAAAAACGGTAAAATCTTTTTCAGTTTTATTTCCAAAACTGTTTATAGAAGAAAATGGGTTAAACGATATGTCGTACGACCAACCTTCGCATTCAGATTTTTGAAGTTGACTCCATCTTGCACCTGAGTGATCTCCTAAAATTCCTAACACTTTAAAGTTAGTGCTTTTACATTTATAATGAGTGATATTAGTTAAAAAATAATCTGATATAAAATTTGTAAAAAATAGAGAGTGGGAGGGGCTTTAAAACCATCCTACAGGTATAATTAATTGGCATGTATAAGAAAGAACCTGTTGCGTGAACTGCAGACAATCTCATTTTGAGAATTTTTATGTTTAAAATTATGATTTATTAATAACTTATTCTAAAGTTGTGTTAAATTAATTAATTAATTAACACAACCGTAACCAGTTGGTAAATAAAATACAAATGTTTCAAGGGATTTTCATCTAATTAATTGCCAAGTCATAAATAAAACTAATTTTATCTGCAGTTCAGCTTTTGAACTGAAGCAAGCTTGGAACCGTCACACTAGAATGGTTATTGTTAATTAAGGGATTGTTATTTAAGATAAAGAGTGTGACAAAATTACTGTGTAGATTGTTTCCGTCTCCACACCACTTTCACACTTATGTCGAGACTCACGCTGAACGAATTGGTCCCAATAATTAAATATGTGCGTCATTAAAATTGTTAATGTCGAATATCTCATAAACAAATAAATTTTCAGAAATTTGGAAGGAATAAAATGTTGTTCTCTCGTAACGACAAATAAAATTTTATTTAATTTTCGGTATGTCAGAGGATAACAGAGTTATCAATAAAAATATACTTTATTGTTTATTGGTTTTTATGGTTTATTAGACTACAACACACAGAAGTTTACTAACGAAATCGGTCGAGACGATTTTGAGAATGTAAAATAAATCTTTAAATACCAGGGGACTTCAGTTTATAAAATTCATTAGAGCAGATTTTTATAAAGCCGTAATTTTGCGTTTTTGTTATCGTAGTAACCCCAAATTTTGAGTTACAGGAAAGAGTGTTTTGAGATATGTCAAAATACACCTACATTCTAAATTTCATTAAAATCGGTCCAAGAGTTAGGGCTGTAGAGTGCTGCACTGACGATAGATCCTACGGAAATGGACAAAATTCGACAATAATTTTAGTAATAAAAGGACTTTAAAAATGTTATCCGCATAAACTCGACATCGTATAAACTGATAAAGTAAAAATAATAAATTCGCGTCTTCCACAGTGAATATTCAACATTTGGAATACTTTATCTATACATCACATTACTTATTACTTTGTACGGACGACTGCACATTATTCCCCCCAATCCATCACCTGTCCAACTGCAACTTTGTTTTATTGTTTTCAACGCAAATCACTTAATATTATTTGAGGCGGTCCATTTCCCTGCACGCAAACCGTCCATTTCCCTGCTGTAATAGCTGTCCAGCAGGTGCTGTTCAATAGCGATCAGGAGACACTTTAGCTCCATTTCATGTGGAATCGATGGCTGCACTATCGTTTAGGACTTTTTACATTTTATTGCTTTCCTTTTCTACTTTTTTCCTATCTTCTAAAATAATTAACATAAACTAAAACTGTTAATGTGGGCTTGGAAGCTGGTGGATATATAATTATATAACTAACGCCTTAAGTAATTAGCTCTTTGATGAGTATGTAGTTGTGTGTAGTTTTTTCTCTAATTTCTTATTTACTTTATCCTTTAAACATCGCCTACGATTATTTTCTTCGTCTTCTCCTTAATCGCTATTGATGGTTTCTTGTTAGTTGTTTCTTGTTGTGTCATATATTTTTTTATAGTATATACTTTTTGCCGGTTTTATGATTATTTTCAACTTATTATTTTTGTTTGCCTTTATGGTATCTTGTATTATGTTTGTTTTATTTCTTTTATAGTTTATAATTTCTGTCTGTTTTGTGAACATTTCTATTTGTTCATTTTATTTTTTTCATGATTTTTATCATATTCGTCCCGATTCTTTATACCGATTCTATTATTATTTTTTACATAATTATTTAGTTTTTCTCTTCCTGGTTATTATCTTGATTATATTACCATATTACCTAATATATAACTTATACTTTAAAACACTATTAAAAGTGTTTTCTCCTATTTCCTAATCTCTCCTTTATTATTATTATTATTATTATTGTGTTGATTGATATGTGAATTATTTCCTAGTTTATATTTTATACCAGATTCTGTGACTATTTACTCTTTATTTACCTCTTTTTTTTCTATTTATGGTTAATACTTTGTTTTTTTGCCTTGTTATTTGTTATCTATTTTATGTGTTTTTCCTTGCTATTTATTATATTTTCTCTTAATTTTCTTTGTCTATTTTGTTGTTGTCTTGTTAATTATTTTAAAGTTTACAATTTATGTGGGTTTTTAAAAATTATTTTATTCTATTACACATTTGTTTTCAAGGTTATTAATTTGCTTTCACGTTGTTTGTCTCTTATTTTCGGCGGTTCACTGATTATTTCATCATATTATATTTTTGTCTTTATAGTTCATTGACTTATTTATTGTTTATTTTATAGTTTTTACTTTATTCCAGTTATATGGTAATTTCCTTCACTGTTATCATTTTATCCCCTTTATGATTATTGTCTGGTTTCTTGTTTGTTATTTATTTTATGATTTATATTTCGACAGGTAATATTTCTTTCTATTAATTATTTATTATCTTTATGATTATTATCTAGTTGATGGTTTGTATCATTAGTAGTGTTCTAATTTTGTTTAACTTTGTTCTAATTTGTTGTTATTTATTCATTTGTTTCTTCTTTACGGTTATTACGATTTTGGAATTTGTTTACGTAAATTATTAAATAGGTTTTACTAGCTCAGACATCGTAGCATGAAAAAATATATTGTTTATTTCAGTTAAATAATTGTTTATATTTGACGATATACTTTGGACTCTACATAAATGTTTAACTATTAATAAGAAACAGATAAACCAAATGACGGCGCTTAGACCAGATACCAATTTTTAGCTGATGTTTTTCGACTTGATATTTTTGGTGCTAATATAATATTTTTAAATAGCCCATATTTAAGAAATCGAATGTCTTTTCATTGCAACTCTTTTATTTTTCAAGACAAGATAATATTCTAAAACTAAGTAAATAAGTGAGAATAATCAGAATTTTTTCTCAATATGGATCCATATTTTACGATCCGTTTACTTAAATATAGAAATCACCTAAAAGGATATTTTCAATTACATAAAAAAAAGAAATGATCTATCTAGAGTTTTGTGTATTTTGAAGCAAAGGTAGTAATTTTTTTTAAAATTTACATTTGTGTTTATCTACTTTGTCTGTATGTTTATGTCTATTGTTTTTTTCTTTCTATTTTCATTATCATTTTAAAGATGTATAGTATAATATTTTGATGCTGCTTCAAAAATCATCTTTGTTTTAATTTTGTTTTCAATGACATACCACAACAAGCGTTTCATTAGGGTAGCTAATATGAAATATTTAATTAATTATAAAATGCTATTTTTGTTTTTGATTTTTTTAAAAGATTACAATATATATAATGCTGAAATGAAATAAGTAAACAATAATGATAGTTTTAAAAAAACACGACTCTTGTCTTGTTTATAATATATGTTTATAGTCTAGATTTATTTCAGAGGAGTCCAGACGATTGGAAAGATTTTTCTATAAAATTACTATTTTGGAGACCTAATATTTTTGAAAAAATGAAAATATTATAATAATTATTATTATTATTTCACTTAACAATAGATATTTCCACACTATTTCTTTAGGTTCTAAAATTGTTAAGTAACAGAGTATCTTTTTTTCGGAAAAAACATATTTAGGGTCAGTTAAAAATGTGTATTTTCTATCAACCAAAATTAAATATTTTTTTGTACAAACATTCTTCACTTTCCACAGATAAAGGCATGACACGTTTTCCTAGATTGTTGTACAATATGTTTGTAATATTTTGGAGACTTGACCTTCGTGTCAGCCCAACCCCTAAGCTAAGTTGAATGGTTTCAGTAGGGGTTGTATAGCTTCATATGTGTCTATATACAACTCACAATCCCACTTAGGTCATGTTGCGCAATATTACATCACACTACGTTCCAACGAAAGGGATATGACGGTTGTTTCTAAATTCACTTATATTTTTTAATTATTTTATCAAATTTTACAGTAACGGTTGAAAATACAATTATTTATAATAGTCGCTTCAAAATAGCTCTTTCGTCATACCGCTTCAAAATCAGCTGTTTTCAATACATGATTTGAGATGGTGAAGGTGTTCTTTTTAGCTCTAGGACCTAAAAACATCAGCTGAGGTCTAGGTCATCAGTTGTTACTTCGTTTATACGAAATAATTAACGATTGTAAAGCATCAATAAAAACAACCGATACTCTCGATTGTAAATAACCGTTAAAACAGCTGTTACCATCGATTTGAAGGTAAATAGGTTATAACATAGGTGTTTGTGAAATTGTTTTCTTATATTATACGTAGTATATACAAGACGAAAAATATAGTTCATGACTTGGACCAAAAGAAGCTTTTCGAACCTCGATCATTTTCCTCAAGTAAAACTTGAGCTTATATTGAAAATCTTCACCTTTGGTCCTAGTGATGAAATATATTTTTCGTCCTCTTGATTTTGTTCAGTTCGACAAATCAGGCTATTTTTTTTAAGTGCATGGGTAAGGCTAATAGATCAAAAGTAAACAAAAAATATTACTACGCTTGGAGTTATTTTAATTATTTATTTCACAAATGGCTAATTTTTATATAACTTTATAAACTGATCTCGGGAAATAATTGATATAATTATCTGAATATTTGTACTTGGGGGGTTTGGGGTCCCTGAACAAGATTCTGTTGTCAAAATGACAAAATTTATTTCACAAATGGCCAATTTTTATATAACTTTATAAACAGTTAAACCGATCTCGGGAAATAATTGATATAATTATCTGAATATTTGTACTCGAGGGGGGGGGGGGTTTGACAACGGCCAATGTCAAAATGGCCGTTCTACAGGTAAAACTGCCTTTTTTAGTGCTACTCCATTTACTTTTAATACTAAATACTTTGAAAAATAGTCTACAACCTTACATTTGTTATCAGGGGGTTTTTGGGGTCGCTGAAAAAGATTAGAACGTCAACATGATACAATTCTAAATGGCGAATGTTAAAAAGTCGTTCTACAGGTAAAAATACTTTTTAATGATACTTCATTAAATTTAACTATTACATTTTTTTTTTAAAAAGATCTGAATTATTTCAATTATATGTACGAGTATATATAATTGTACAAAAAATAGGTTAATGATAATAAGTTAACATTTTTTGTTCGTAATTATTTTTAAACGAGTAGAATTGAAGAAAAGAGCAAAGGAGAATACGTTGTGTTGTCTATTTCAAGATTTCTATTCTACAACTTTAAGAAAATAATTGTCTAAAACTATATTTTATTGCAGATGAAAGTAAATTAGTTTTGTAATAGAAGTTAAATTGTTGCTATAAAAAAGTAATTGAAGGTAATGCTTGAATTAGATGTACCAATATTCCTTTGCCAGTAAATTATCAACTGATATTGAAAAAGTAAAAAAAAAAAAAGTTGTAAGTTAATTAAAATAGACAGATAAACAACGAGGAAAGGTTTTTATTAAAAAAAATATTTAAAAAACATATTACATACTGTAACTTACGTTGTATTTTAAACTTATCTACACTTAACAACGATACATTGTTTTTGGATGTGTAGTTAAATTGCAATAACAAAAATAATTATATGTAAGACTTTTTTTTTGCTTTTTATCTATTGGCCTTACATTGGAGATTTAAAAAAATAGCCTGATTGATCGAACTGGACAAAAAGCAGCAGATTTTGATTTTTTTACGTCTATTTTGACTGACTGTAATCTTTTATTTTAAAGCTTTTTAGGTTGCACGAATGGAGATGAAAATATACGTTTTCAATCGATTGAATGGAATGTAATATATATATTTAATTGTCAAAACTTTAGAAATATCCTTTAAATACAGGAAATGAACAGTTTAAATTTACAATAACTTTCTCTGTAAAACAGCTTATTATTATACGAAGTTTATGGAGGTCTATAGAGATTCGAAGAAATTTTATAAATTCCTTGAAAATAGCAATTTTGAGCTTAGCTAACGAATTTTGGCCGATTTTTATTTTCTTACAACAGATATTTATGGTTTTTAAAGGGTTTCAATTTGATATATAACAACCCATATGTGTCTATTACACATTTTTGAGATGGAGTATTGCGAGGGGAGGGTTTTTTGGAATTTGTAAATAGGTTTTCTAAGGTTTCTAAGGTTGAATATCCCCTTTCAAAGAGATTATTTATATCTCTTTCCATTTTTTAAATAACACAGAAGGTACATTTTCAAAAAAATATCTTTGTAATGGCATCATTTTGTAGCGCCAAAATATTCTTTTGGGTGGGATCATAGTGGAAAGTCTCGGCATTTTTATGAGAGAAGCACAAGAGCTATATTAGAAATTCTCTGCTAACATAGCGGTCAATGAAATGTGAATTCCAAACTTTATTTTGAACAATCAAAAAAATCCGCGTCCATTCAAGTCAGCGTATTATCTGCGCGGCGAATAGACTATATATTTTTTTCTTTTATGATCACGTTTTTAATAACGCAAGGGAAAACTTGAAAAGAGGGAGACAACTCATTGGTTGCGGACAGGCAATAAAGAATTGTGGTTAAAGGCTGCATATAAAACAGCACAGAAATCAAAATAACTTAGATTAATTATATTTGGCACATTGAGAATTTTTGCGTTTACATTATTTTTATTATTCTCAATTGCATGTTCTAGTTCAGCAATAAAATAATTTTAGTAGTTGCTATATTTGTGCCGAATTGGTTTTCCTAGAAGTAAATCCAAACACTTACGTCAATGAAATATCTTTCCTTGATATCACAGATACCTTTCACTATAAGTTCTGCGTCTATTGTTATTAATTTTAAAATGGAAATTACATATTGTCTAGACTTTAGACATTATAAGAAAATTTCAAGTTTCTTCACCCACCCTACATTCCACCCTTCGTTATCTCTATAAATATAAATAAAAAAATGTTTAAAATTTGTATTTAAAAAAGTTAAATATCAGCTACATTTAAAAAAAAGTTCTACGAAAAAAATTTAACGAAATATGTGTATTTGAATAATGAGAAATTAACGTACTTATGTAAT
Source organism: Aphrophora alni (assembly GCA_963513935.1). Classification (NCBI taxonomy): domain Eukaryota; kingdom Metazoa; phylum Arthropoda; class Insecta; order Hemiptera; family Aphrophoridae; genus Aphrophora; species Aphrophora alni. The sequence goes on along the minus strand of OY740767.1, from coordinate 27,607,677 downwards.
TTACGCACTTACCTCTTTTCACCATTCTGGTAGGGCATAAATCTGTGTATACTTTCTTAAATATTAACGTATTGCTATTTCCTTAATTGATCCTGCTATCGGTCAAAATTGAAAAATTAATTTATTTAAAAAAAAGTAATGTCAATTTACTCGCAAATTGCTATGACAATTTTAGCTCGTTCTATACACTTAAAAAAACTTAATTTTGTTAAAACAATTCTTTGTTTACCCTACATTCAAAATTTAGCCACTTTAAAATAAGCTATTTTAAAGAGAAAGTTATTGCTAATTTAAACCGTTCATTTCCTGTATTTAAAGGATATTTCTAAACTTTTGACAATTATATATATATATATATATATATATATATATATATCACATTCCATTCAATCGATTGAAAACGTATATTTTCATCTCCATTCGTGCAACCTAAGGAGCTTTAAAATAAAAGATTACAGTCGGTCAAAATAGACGTAGAAACTTACCGTTGGTGCCATACATTGGAGAAAGTTTTTTAAAATCATTGTCCCCTTACAACAGATGTTTTAACCCATCAGCTGTTAAATGTTAGCTTATTTACAGGTTATTTTTCCTCTCAAAACGTTCTTTGTTAAAAACGAATACGGAAAATTACTGCGCAATGCCAACTAGACAAAGACACCCCGATTGAACGTATTAATTGCTGCAATATTATGTACACATTTAGACAAGACAAACAATGTACACGTGCAAGAGATTCCAAAATAATTAATTCACTTCTTGCCAACACTATGAATTCTGTTAGTTTTGTGTTTTTCTTTTAATTACCTATTCATGGATCCATTTGCACAGACAACTTTTCGTTGACCCGACTAAAATGTTAAATGTAATTAACAAAAAGACAATGTCCAAAGTGTCCTGCAAAACGACAATCAGTGAGTGTAAACAGCAGTGCCTGCTCGATTATACTTGGGTATAATTTGAATGCTAATGACAATATGAAGCCGCGTGGCGTGTGCTTTACCCCCGGATTTCCGCAAGCAACTTCCACAACGGAAACTAAAGCCCGCCCTCTCTACAGGTGGCTCTAACTCATTTAAAGCTTTGTCCCAATGAAAAGTGTGATTACTTGCCGAGGTGATTTAAAGTACCGATCGATTAAAGAGCAAATATTTGTTTCTATTGAAGTTTTGAGCCGAGTTTGAATTGGAGGAAATATTAGTTTGGTGATAATTTTACATATTTCACAGATAAAGTCTATTGAGAGAATGAAACAGGGTCGATCACGATTTTTAATGCTACAACTGGAATATCAAAACCGTAACTCCGTATATACGTAGTAGGCCTATTTGCTGAGGTTTCAAAATATCGATATATCGAGCATTCATTTCTTTCGATTCTTATCAAATTTGGTATGAATCGATAGATAAATATTTAACCTGTCTGTTTACATAAATTATTTGATAAGGCGTCGTTAAAATCAGCTGCTGCCTTTTTGTTATAGATTGGTAGTTTTGTTTTTCATTCAGGTGTGTTTAGTACATTTGTTTTATGTTGTTTTTATATTTGTCTACGCTTAAAAACAAAGTGTCAGTTTTATTTAAATGTTCTTTTATCAATTTTGTTGAAGAATAGAAAATTGTTAGAACTGTAAAATAAGCGTAGGGCTTTATCTTGTACAAATAAGGTAGGCGGTTGGAAAAGGGTCTAGCTGTTACCTCTTCACACACACAAGCGCAGAGGATTATACTTACACATTCTAAGTATAGAATGTATTCTATAGTATTCTAAACCTCTGTGATTAGAATTTTTAACTGAAAAGTCACGGTTTCCTAACGGGAAACATTTTATATCTCGGACACGAAGCTAAATAGGATGGGGATTGTTATGGTTAATTGTGTTGTAAATGAAATTTACTATCGATCAGATTGTTTGGCACATTATTCACCATTTACACTGTTTATTTATTGCATGTTATGATTGTTATGTAATTCATACTGAGTATCTGATTTTCGCACAAGAATAAAGTACGTTTGATAGATTATTCAAAATGTATAGAGATATGTGTATTTCTTCTTAAACTAACAGTTAAAATCTTATTTCCAAATTTTACTAAAGATATATATCTTGTGGTTTGATTCTAGGTTTGTCAGTAGGATATAAGTCTAAATTGATTAATAAATATAAATGAAGAAATAAACCTAAAAAATCAGCACGTCAATAATACGCTGAAGTAATAAGACGCGAATTTCTTTCAATGCATTTTTTTTGACAATTTGACAACCTTTTTGACGATTCATTAATGTAGGATTTGAACAATTATCCTTCACTTGAATATGAATTATTTATTTTATATTTCGTAAGCATTAAATTGGGAAGTATTATTACAACTGTTAAAAGCGTATATCAATGCGTTTAGAAAAAGGACCTTGTTTTGATGTGTAGGACATCGAAAGGCGTCCTACGGCATATGACAAATTGCGCTCGTAACGATTAATTATAGAGTTACGAATACATACGCTTTGAAGGACGTGGTTTTCTGTCTTCGCCACAATTAAAAGCATGTAGTACAGGCAAAGCGTTTAGTAAAAGGACCTGGTTTTGATGTGTAGGACATCGAAAGGCGTCCTACGGAATATGACAAATTGCGCTCGACCGCTCGTAATGATTAATTATAGAGTTACGAATACATACGCTTTGAAGGACGTGGTTTTCTGTCTTCGCCACAATTAAAAGCATGTAGTACAGGCAAAGCGTTTAGTAAAAGGACCTGGTTTTGATATGTAGGACATCGAAAGGCGTCCTACGGAATATGACAAATTGCGCTCGACCGCTCGTAATTATTAATTATAGAGTTACGAATACATACGCTTTGGAGGACGTGGTTTTCTGTCTTCGCCACAATTAAAAGCATGTAGTACAGGCAAAACGTTTAGTAATTGGACCTTGTTTTGATGTGTAGGACATCGAAAGGCGTCCTACGGTATATGACAAATTGCGCTCGTAATGATTAATTATAGAGTTACGAATACATACGCTTTGGAGGATGTGGTTTTCTGCCTTCGCCACAATTAAATGTATGTAGTACAGGCTGTCAAACACGCTAGTAGTCAATATCACTTATTTTAGCTTACCTTCTTCAATTAAACATATTATATTATTAAAACTAATTGTAAACTTAGTTAAAAATATAAGATAATGTTCGTGCAATATATGAGTGTGTAACTGTAATGAAACTACTGTTTAATACAATATTTGTTTAGCTAAAAAATAGTATATTTCATCACTAGAACCAAAATTGAAGCTTTCCAATACAAGCTCAAGTTCGGCTACAAGCTCCAATACGAGTCGAGATTTGGGGAGATTTAACTATACGTTTTACTATACGTTTTGTATTGGCTACTTTTTAATGAAAGAAAATTCCTCAAAACCACAATAAAACACCAACAACACAAAGGCTGTATAGTTGTGTTTATGCTATTTTATGTACATTTCAATAGCACTGCTATCATCTTCAGTGGTACAATACACACTAACCTTAATAATTACAATAGTACTAATTGTAGTTATTGAGGTTAGTGTGTATTGTACCTTTGGAGATGATAGCAGGGCTATTGAAAATAGGATTTTTTTTCTCTAATGAAAAAAAGTTTTGAGATAAGGTCAAATCCTCCATGCCAAAATTGATCAAAATCACCGTAAGTCGTTTTTGATACAACATTTCACAAACAACTATATTTCAAAAATTATTTGACATTTGTTTCGTATGATATGAAACAAATACATATGTAACATAACTTGGTGCAAAGTTCTGTAATTTATCTTTCCGAGATCAGACTCGCGTGTCCATAATAAAGTTTCCATACATGAAACCTATGAATTGTTAATACATTGTGTTAAATATCTACCGAAAGGGCGGTGCTATGGAGTAACAACTTATTAGCAACAATACTCTACATGTTTATAACCCTAGTGTAATGGTCGAACTCTGATCAGTGTGTTGAATAATCGATTACTCTATTGCAATTCTTTAATTGTCACGTCACGACATTTTACCCAATTACACTGTCTCGTGTTTGACCACTGGACAATCTTCCATCCCTCCCTCTTCCAACACCCACCAATCGATTGTTTTCTTTACTGAACTAAACTATATTTATGCTTATGTTCAGCAGACAATACTTACAATCTAATTGTATTTTACAACCTAGCAGAAGTACGCGACACTCTATATAGTAAAAGTTTTACTTTAGCGCAAAAGCAATTCAGCTTGTGAAATCAAAAGTTTAAAATGGCAACAAAATATTTTCTAATCAAATTCATACCTTCGTTTCATCTTTCTTGTCTGTGTGACTTTCATTTTAATAAAAGCCCCCCCCCCTCTGCTTCGCTACCGAATCATATTTGACCTACTTTGTGATTTAAAAATCTTTATCCAAAGATATGTTACCACAATTAGTTTATTGAAATAAATAAACTGGACAAATTTGAATGATATCGAGGGAAAAAATCACATCGGAATTCCAGGTTAAATTAGCCCACAACAGTACTGTATTCGAAAATAATGGCACCCATTGCAAACAGTTTTTTGTTCATATCTCGTGTGTTATTTATGTCATAATACACTAAATTAGATAAAAATTTGCAGATTTCAATTCTGCATGTAGCTTAATGATACTAAACCCACCACAACGATGACAAATTGTGAAAATATTGTCATAAACTTAATTTCGAACCCTGACTCTCCAAAAATCTGATATTCGTACAGTTAGGAGTTCCGGCAGGGCCGACTCACCGACGAGTGTAGTAAGTGGTGACCCCTGCACACTGTATAAATGGACAGGTTTCATCTGAGCTGTGAGCTGCGCGTGGAGGGGAGGTACAAGTTTGTAGTTCGAGGCCGCGTGGGGACAGAGGCATTGTAGGGGAAACAGTCAGTGCCGACTACTGTCCACGATCCAGCCGTCTTGCAGACATCGATGTTAGTACCAACACCCGACACAGACTGAGTTTCCCCCACCACCTCAATGCTGCCTAGACCGACTGCGCACCCAAACTCCACAGCTCAGATGAAACCTGTCCATTTGTAAAGCTTCGATGTAAGCCAGGGCCGAGACACTGGCACGTGTTTAACGTGGAAAGGGTTCTTCATATATCTACAGTTTCGAACCCCGTCAGAACAGAATCTCCTATATGTGGTTAGCTAGGGGAGGCTTCTTCATATAATACTGTATTCGAGTTCTGCCAGAGACAGGAAAATATAAACCCATCTACGACGCACGTTAGGACCTAAACGGTGTAAAAAAGTACACAATTACTAGGTCAAAAAAACTTGTGTAACAACTGTTTTAAACAAACTAATCCTACTTAGTAAAACCTCGTCCAATTATATACTGTAATATGAAATCTCCTACAAGAGTAACACATCAACCATTTAAAGACATTACAATAAGAGGATGTGCTTGTACGGTGGGATTGGGTTTGTTTTATTTTTGTTTTTATTTTCCGATTATAGTTGGAAATTTGTTAGTGGTAGGCCTAAACAGTTACATATTCCATAAAAGAACTTCGACGAATATTATAAATCAAATTTTTGTCTCCGATTTCGATAAAATTTTGTTGTTTGGCTGATCACAGTCTTTAGAAAAAAAAAGTTGTAGCGTCTGTTTCAGTCTTTTTAAATATTTTTTTCGAAACTATTGAAGTGATTTGGTTCATTTTTCTTGAAAATTTCAAAACTCATTTCAAAAAATGTTAACACACATTTTTTTTTTCAAACACTAGGACGTTGTTTATCCCTTAGAATATGTCAGTCAATTAATTGGTTTCTATAGTATCATAAATTAAACACGAAACAAAAAGAGGAAAGAATGTATTTCATTTCTTGTTGTTTAAAGGCGAAAATTCTCTCGGTCATCATCCACTTAAAAAAAAGGAGAAGAATTGAATGTAAGATAAAGGCGCTTAGCCCTCGAGTACTCTAATAGCGCCGAAGTCGGAGGAGAAGAGAGACCTAATGAAAGAGATGAATCTAACCCAAGATAACTGAGAAAAGTTGTAGATCCAGCTAGTGTCCCTCGGAATTGCATACTCATTAAGTGAGCAAGTTAAACAATATCAGATGTTAAACTAAAATTATGAAAAATACCGGATTGCATACATTTTAAATCATCATCATGTAGGTAGGCCTATTAAAATTACAAAATCAAACATTCCACAGTTGTTATTCATTCAAACTAATTTCTTGCACTGAATAAAGATTTATTAATTGTAGTAAAATGAGAAAGCTAACACAGATTTACATATCTGCAGAGAAACAGGAATTACCATATATGGTAATGAATTTCAAAAACACGAATGAAAATTCAATTTCATGTAAAAGTTAGTGTGTTATTCTTTCAAGCCAAGTTCTGCAAGTTGTTGAAATGTAAACTAATTTATACCTAATGGATAACCAATTTGTTATCAGATCGAGTTAGCAGCCATTTTGAATAAGCGAATACAAATTATTCAAAACTTGAAACATATGTTACATTACGTTCCTTATGACAATAATACGAGTTACTGATGCAAACTGTAACATCGGCATTGTGGGAAACACATGTTTCTAAAACTATTACCAACTGTGTACACACTGACAGTGCAAACAAGTCATGCAAGATATACGTCACTGATCATTGGTGCCAACGTGAAAACATTTGTAATACAAGTAACTACGTTTTGTTGGAATCTCGAAGTAAAACTCGGTTCATAATATAGTAGCCTATATTTCATCACTAGGACCAAAAGTAAAGCTTTTCGATACAAGCTTAAGTTTAACGGCCGAGGCCTAAAAATGAGCGAGGATCGAAAAGCTTCTTTTGGTCTAAGTGATGAACTATATTTTTCATTATACTGCAAATAATATAAGAAAACAATTTGACAAAAACTAAAATGTTATAACCTATTAACCTTTAACGGTTATTTACAATCGAGAGTATCGGTTGTTATTTTAGATGCTTTACAATCGTTAATTAATTCGTATAAAGGAAGTAACAGCTGATGACCTCGACCTCAGCTGATGTTTTTAGGTCCTAGGACTAAAAAGAACAGCTTTAGCATCTCAATGTATGTATTGAAAACAGCTGTTTTTGAAGCAGTATGACGAAAATATATTCATTAGCCACGTGTATTTTGTTTAGTAATTTATGCATGTTGAAGAAAATGTTTTGAGTGACAAACAGTAGAAAACAGCGGTTGGTTTATTTTTCTTGTTTGGCGAAAAACCTCTTGGTCATCATTGCTTTATAAAAAAGGAAGGAAATGCGTATCTAGTAGCGCCAGGGTCGGAAGAAAACAAGAGTTGTTCAAGAAAGACCTGATAGGAAAGATGAAAGCGAGAGTTCCTAATCCTAAGACTACATCAAAAAATGTATATATCCAACTAGGATCCGTTGGGATTGCAAGGCCCATACTCTCTATAAATGTGACCTTAGGTTGGTACATGAATAGGCTACATAAAAATGATCAACATTTTTAGGTTACTTTGTGTTTTATGGCCATAACTCAAAAACGGTCAGTTGCAGGGAATTGGGCGACATTTTTATCAATCCAGCTTGACAAGGTCTACAAACTGACACTAAAAAGTAAAATAATAGTGGCACGAAATAGTGTAATAATAATAATGAATAAATTATGATTATTTACTATCTTGATATTTAATTTTAAATGTTTTTACATTTTGTTCCACTGTCGCGGAGCTCTTGGGTCGATCTCAATAATAGAAGTCTGAATTCACAATTGCAAAGCACAGATTGATAGTTTGCGTTCGACAGAAATGTCGCTCGTATATCGCGAGAAAAAAATCTTGCGTCGACGCGACGGTCGCGCGGCAAGGTGCCGCATGGATATCGTGTGTTTACACCCATTGTTTAACATTGGTTATGTCACGTCGACTCGACTCACCGCTTCGTGCATTAGACACTTACAACAACTTCACTGATGTTTTCAGTTGATCAGTTATTATCAATCTGTTACTTTATTTTGAGGTTAAGTTTGCATCATTGTTCAAAACGAATGCGCAGAACTTCTGCGCAATGCCAGCTGGTAATAAATAAGAACCGATTTGACATTTTAATTGCTATAAATAGTACGTACATATTTCACGGAAGACAAATATTGTGCAAGTGCGAGAAATTCTAAAATAATGAATCCACTTCGTGTCAACATGACGAGCAAAGTAATGTCTGTTTTGCATTTTTGTTTTAATTATATTTATTTTAATGGACTCAACATGTAGGCCTATAACTCAACAAGACTATTCTGGTCTCTGCTTTGCGTTCTGTCTCTCTCTCTCTCTCAAGGCCACATCCGAGAGATTCAACTATCAAATTAATAGTTTTACACAATTCATACAAACTTTGTCACATTTTAGTCAGACATTCTCGAAAACAACATAAAAAAGGGCTCAAAAATGTTTTCGCCCAATTCAAAACTAACTACAGTCCTGTCCTTAACAACATATATTTACGGGTAAATCGGCCACAAAACCGATCTAAATATTTATATTTTCCCAAAATAAACTGTCATGATTTTGATAAAAGTTTTCTTATATGAAACCTCTGCAGCTTCCGTTAGTATCTAAGGCTGACATTTTGCCGCTTATTCTACAAATGGGAATCATGACACGATCGAGGACTAAACTCTTGAAAGAGGGGGCAAAAGGTTGTTTACATTAATAACAAATAGGATAACTTTCTCTTAGCTACACCCTTACCCCCATAAGTCTAGTGCAGAAGTTATCTAACAAGGAGAAATAACCGCAGAGGCTCACTATAGTAAGAGCGTTTGCACCCCAAGAGAACATAGATGCATCTCTTTTATCTTTCCTATCTGATCTCTCTTGACCAACTCTTGTTCACTTCCGATCCTGACACTATAATAGTAATCGAGGACTGTGGGGTTCTTTTTTTATGAGACGATGTTTTTCGCATATAAACAGCAAAGAACAAAAAATAAGCGGAAACGAACAATGGGCGCCGTCATAAGAATTCGAAAAACTCAAAATCGGCGTGAAACTGGAAAATGTAGAACCAATGTCCCAAAACGATAATAAAAGATAATTTAGGTTTGTGATAAGTCGGGAAAATATCCAAATGAATTCTAACTGGCGACGGGTTATGGAAATAAGAAGAAGAAAACATTTTGTGAGATAAAACCAAAATAATCGTATTTCCACACATAAAATTTAATAAAATGTGCTCTAATCATGTAAAACTACTGGTATATGTCATTCATTTGTTTTATTTTTTATTTTTTTTAAACTGAATAATTTTTACAAAATTTAACCGCAACTTTTAATTCCACAATATAACTCTCACTATACCAGGTAAAAAGAAAAACTGTTTTACAAACATAAAGATTCTGTTAAAATAATCAGTGGAAAAATTGCACTAACTTTCTAACAAACCCAATCTCAAAACCAAAAAATAATACTCGTCGCCATCTCCCCAAAATTGTCTCAATTTTTAATTTAGAATGTTGAGATAATTGCTATAGAAGGGCCCTACTTAAAAACTTATTACGATTTTTTTATATTATTATTTTTATGTTTTTAAAAAAACTGGCTTAGGTTTGCCAAAAAATCTTCGAGAACTTAAATTGTAATTATTAAAATGCGTTTAACGTTAAGAGAGGCGAGGTACATTTTTGGTTTTGTAAAATTTGTTTGACTTCGTGATTTTTCTTATAAATTGTGTGCGTGTGTGTGAGAGAGAGAGAGAGAGAGGGAGAGAGAGAGGGGGAGAGAGAGAGGGAGGAGAGAGAGAGAGAGAGAGAGAGAGAGAGAGAGAGAGAGAGAGAGAGAGAGAGAGAGAGAGAGAGAGAGAGAGAGAGAGAGAGAATTAAACTTCCAAAAAGCTTTTGTACAAATCAACAAGAAATGAATTCGTTCCGCTACATTGCCCCTGCAATTCAAATATTAGGCTTACTTCGTGTCACATTTCCCTCCTGGCAAGACATATCCACAGTAATTTGACTATGAAGTGGAGTGGAGGGGGAGATTGCCACTTCATGAGAAAGCCTGCCATCAATTAGATTGGTTTCTCCAGTTCTAATCCATATTTCAGATGTACTTGTAATGTTATATAGGCTTAATGTTTTGAGGAATTCAGTTTGACATGTGTGTTATATTTATTGTTGGACGATTATACTTTTTGTTGCCAGTGAGTACAAAGAGGTACGAGTTTTACCGCTCTACTGGTAGCACGTTTCGTCAGATTTCCATCAAATTTGGGTTCAATATACATTTTTATAATAGCTAGGACATGTCTGTTGGGATAAAAAAGGTTTTTAACATTCATAATAGGATTTCTTTTGCTTTCTCACAAACACGTAGTGATGTTAAAAATTTTATGTTGAGTTTTTTGCGGTACTATTTTAAAGTTCTGATTCCAAAAAGTATTTGTGGAAGTATGTCTACGTGTCATCTGTCGTATGTGCGGTGTCATATTGCCAAAACACGTAGACCGATTTTCGTGAAATTTTATATGTGAGCATATTTTAATCATATCTCAAAGGTTAGCTCTATGGACTCAAGCGAAACGTATCGGTAGCCATATCTACAAAAATTCCTGTTAGTGAGTTATAGGTTTAAAATTTTTTAATCGCCGTAAAGCTGTTATACTTAATTTCTCGAAATCGTTTCAACCGATTTCGTTCAAATTTTAATAAAATATGTAGATTAAAGTTCAAAACCGGTGGGGAAAATTTACGGTTGTACTTCCCCGGGAAAAATCACAATAAATTACTTACGTTGTTTAATACACTTAAATAGCTTATCTTTATATTAGCGAAATAACAAATTAAACCGCTGTGTTTTTCTAAAACATTAATGATCATTCAATTGAATATGAATACCATTTTTACTTTATAAAAAGGATTTATTTTTCCAACAAAATTCTACTTAATCGAGGTAAGAGTAGGATAAAGACAATTAAGGTCCCCAGATCACTGATTCTAACCCAATGTTAATAATTACTGTACCTGTAAAAGTCCATCACGTGACCAACTTAATATGTTAGAAACACTACCACCGTTTCAGATGTCTCAATCATCCATCTTCAGGTGTGATATCACTCACAGCTGTTATGACGACCTCTCGTGACTGATATCACAACTAATGATGATGGATGCTTGAGACATCTGAAACGGTGGTAGTGTTTCTAACATAAAATGTGGATCACATGACGAACTTTTACAGGATAAAAATAGTGTCATTAAAACCGTTCTTTGACTGACAAACAAACGCGTTCAAGCCCATTTTGCACCCCCTTGACGCAAAGGGTCTTTTTCGCCAAACTCTAGATATGTTCCTGGGGAAATTGAAAATAAAACAATTTTACAGTTTAGGAATAATTGAAAAAATCCTTTGACCGCCGTCATTAAAAGTTCGATTTTAATATAATACAATCTACCCTGAAAATGTTTTAATAGTATAATTGAAGCAAGTTTAGAACCTTATTTTTTTAAAGATGGAGTCTATAGTTTATTTTCATTTTTTAATTGACAACTACCAAAATGATATTTTGGCGACGCATATTTTTAGGATAGACAAGTGAGAAGGTGTGTCTGCACTGATTATTTTAAATTATGATATTCTAATTGTTAGAAAATGGCAGCAATCCACAATTAAAATTACATTTTTTGTCAAAAATTCGTAATAACGGTGATTTTGAAACGGTTGGAAGAAAATGAATTAGTTTTGGTATGAGCAAAACTACAGGAGTTAATGTAGTATCAATATGTACTACCTTAAGATTTTGATTAAAAAAACACAGTCAGTAAAAAAAAGAAGAGGGTTTTTTACATTCGCAGATAGTTTTTTGTGCTTTTTCAGCGTAAATTTCAACATTTAGGAGAAACGCTTTTAAGAAATGTTCTAAGTATATTAAAAACGCTGACATGCTTGCAAATAACGCATCAGCAGCGACCAAGACTATTTTGTGGAATCTCCATGAAAGGACCTATGTTTGTCATCAACACTTGGGCTGAGAAAGAATATGGGAAAAGGTAGAGAAACATCTCAGGTTTGAGAGTTAGCACTCACACTTCATGCCTTCTCTACAAAAATTGCAGAAAATCTTATCAAGTTAAGCCGGTCCAATTTTGGGGAAATGGCAGGCTGGATTACAGGACATGACCACTTTAGAAAACATATGCAAAGGATGGGTGTCTTCACAGCACAAAAATTCTGTGCAGGAGATGTGGATTGCACGATTAAACTGCAGACCATACGCTCTTAGACTGAGCAGGAGAAGACAGGCATCTTTAGACATGTGGAGAAAGGCCTAATAATTCCCCAAGACAACCTTATAGGAAAGATCCTCAAGTTTGCAAAGCTTGGGGATCTATAGGATGCTGCCTTAGGAGCGCACATCATCTTACGTGAGCACAATAAATCTTAATGGCCGAAGTGCCTTGGGTAGCAAGGACCGTTCGTAGTAAACTGAAAGAAAAAACTAAGCACTAACTTTCTCACATACTCATTCAAAAAATCAAATACTAAGAATAAAATATTTGCCACCATTTGTCTAAAAACGTATCTACAATATTTTCATTTACGTGATAATGAAAAGAAATAGTATATTTCATCACTCGGACCAAAAGTGAAACTTTTCGATACCAGCTCAAGTTTAATGCTCGGAAAATGAGCGAGGATCGAAAAGCTTCTTTTGATCCAAGTGATGAACATTTTTTTCGTTATACTGCAAACAATATAAGAAAACAATATCACAAAAACTAAAATATTATAACCTATGTATCTTCAAATCGATGGTAAAAGCTGTTTTATCTGTTATTTACAATAGAGAGTATCTGTTGTTTTTATAGATGCTTTACAATCGTTAATTAATTCGTATAAACGAAGTAACAGCTGATGACCTCGACCTTAGCTGGTGTTTTTAGGTCCTAGGACTGAAAAGAACAACTTTAGCATCTCAATGTATGTATTAAAAACAGCTGTTTTTGAAGCAGTATGGCGGAAAAGTAATTTTCTTCATTTTACTCAGTGTTTCCCCGTGTGTGAGATAAATTAGAATTGAAATATTTATTAATTTTGTGTCAATATTGTTAGACAAAATATTTGCATTAAAATTTGTCTACGAATTGCTAAATTAAATTGTACGTATACTTTACCTCCGTCTTTACAATTCGTTGTGTTTCTCATTATAACTGTTTCGCCGATCAATGCGCCATCATCAGGTGAAAATTACAGATCATACAACATATACGTAGACTAACACAAACACTGTTTTCTGTTGAAGTACGATGAACTTAACAATTTGACATCCTCGAACAGAGACAATATAAGTGTTCAGTGTTTGTATATGTTCTGTAACTTTCACCTGATGATGCCGCATTGATCGGCGAAACGGCTGTAGTGAGAAATGTAACGAAAGAATTGTAAAGTCGGACATGAGGTATTTATAAAATATGTATATTGAAATAGAGCCTATGTTTGCTTCGCTCGTTGCATATAATAGTCCTAAGAGTAAATTATAATCAAATTAAGTTTTTAATGATGGCGTATAAAACCAGAACCGCAATTCCATTTTGAATTTGTCATTAATATTCATATTTAAAAAAATTTAACCGATATCGGTACAGTTGATTTTGAGAAATTACATTCCGTAGATTTTGTTTCTTCTTTATTTAAGTTTTTTTATGTAGGTTTCGTATTGATCTTTAAGAGCTAGATTAGATACAAATTTGATCAAAATCGTGTTAGCTGATTTTGATAAAATCCCATTTTGTTTAATTCTCTTAAGTCATTCAAAAATTAGGAAAACTCACCACGTGAAAATATAACCTACTTTGTGTAATCAATAGTCTACTCGTTTAGTCTGTAGACGATAGACGGACACCATTCTGTACAGACTGAAGAGATTTCAAAAATGGTATTTTTACGGAAAACTATGAAGTATAGGGTGTTACAAAAAGGTTGGGCTGGATATGCATTTCATGTTCTATGTGTGATTCTAAGCTGAAAATGAAGAATAAATTGTTTTCAATTTCCACTTTGTTTAGCAGCTAGACGCCATTTTTTTACAAAAACTCACTGAAACTCTGGAAATAGATAAGATATCGAGTTCAAATTTGGAATAAGAATTTTGTATGTTACGATTTACAAGTGTACCAAATACAAAGAATTTATTTTTATAATTTTCAAAATGGCGGCCGTTAGAAATTTAAAAAAATTAAAATATTTTGTCTCTTGTACATTTTTTGTAAAGTTAACGGTTTTCAAGATATTCCACGTTACAAATTTGTAATGGCCGCCATTTTGAAAATTATAAAATTAAATTCTTTGTGCTTTGTACACTTGTTAATCGTAACATGTAAAATGCTTATTCCAAATTTAAACTCGATATCTTATCTATTTCCAAAGTTACAGTGAGTTTTTGTAAAAAACAAACAAAATGGAGTCTAGCTGCTAAACAAAGTAGAAATTGAAAAAAAAATTATCCTTCATTTTCAGCTGAGAATCACACATAGAATATGAAAATGCTTAGCCAGCCCAACCTTTTTGTAACACCCTGTATAACAAAATTTCTCAATGCTGCATAGGATATATATGAGTAAAAAGTCGAGATATTACAATGCACAATACAGACATAAGCTACAGAGTACAGTCACTATTTTATCTTATCTTTGGTTTTTACCTGACACTAAAAGAAATGAAATATTTTCAACACGTACACAGAATTGTGTCTTATCTGCACCGGCGACGAAGCAATTTCTATCCAAGTTTTTTTCCTATTTGTATGTAGAATTAGGTAGAAGTATAACATAGTTAAAGTTAAAGTTTGTATTCGTAATTTAGGTAGAAGTATAACATAACACCGTTATAGGCTACTTTATGGACATGTAGTTTGTAAACGTAATTGGTCGAGCGAGCGAAGCAATTAGAGTTGTGTCTATAAATTGTAGTCTAATCCTACTTAGGGTTAAATACTGTAAACGCCACTGTTAAAATCCCAAGTCCTTAACTGCGAAATTAGTTTAAGTATTTTATTTAAGTGGAAGGTTAGGTTAGGTTTATTTTTAGATAAAAAATTAAATAAATATGCACATTACACAATTTTTTTCCACAGATCCAATCCCTATGGAAACTGAACTATAGAATTTTATCGTATACCGTGAGGCTCCCACTAATTTTTATCATAATTTTCTCCGTGTCGATTTGAGACCAATCGAAGTTCAAGTGACACAATAATTTTTTTTGATATCTCTCTCCTCTTTTCAGCTATTCAAGAAAAACTATCTGAAATCTGTGAAATTTAAATTTTGTAAATACTGCTGAAGGTACATTTCAAGTTTTAAACTATTTGTGACACACCATATTGAAACTTCTCTCTGACACTCACTTATAGCAAGAACAGATGTCGTAATCCCGAGGTAGCCTACCTAGCTGGATCTACACCTATTTTCATATAGTCTTTCTTGGATTAGGTTCTTTGATCTTTGCAGTAAGATTTATTTTCCGACAATGGCGCTATTAAAGAATTAGAGGACTGGGGGGGGGGGGTAATTTATGCTCTTTTTTCTAGAACGATGTTGAATGTGAAGTTTTCGCTGTCAAACCACAAGGGAAAAAATCAATGCTAGAAACTGTTTTTCATTACAACAGCTTCGAAGTATTTTAAATGATCCCCTAAAATAAATATAAATAGCGAAAAACACGTTCCAGCATTGAGATGAACACATAGTTTTTATACAATAGAATGTATCACAAATAGTTTAAAATATTCAATATACAACTGCCAACATAAAAAAAGAAGGAAAAAAAAATTCAATTTTTTTTCATTAATAGCTAAAATATATATTAAAAATAAATATGCCACTGAGATCAGAATTGAAAAACAATGTTTAATCATATGTCTACTACCATTTTCGTATTAAAAAAATTGACTCACATTCAAGATGGTCGTTAACAATTGTAAACACCATAAAACTTGTACGAAGAATCAGGTATTAAGTATGTTTGTAAAATTGTACGAAAAAGACATATTTACCCCATAAGATTAACAATAGGCCAACTGGCAGCAAGAAACACGTGTATTGAACGTTTAAACCTATTTTTACATTCATAGATATACGTAATTAGTGCAGTGAAATTTATGTCGTGAGTTCAATCTCGCGCTTTTTGTTGATCAGTTTTCAGGTCCCAGATTAATGATCTCTGTTGTCATATGTGTCTTTACAGCCTAAACGCCAAGACCGATTTAAATGAAATTTTGTATGCAAGCATATGCCGACCATATCTAGGAACTTTTTTAAAATTTGTTTGGATAACTCAATATGTGTAGGAGGATTCCATAACAAAATTACGTTTTTCTCTAACGATGTTGGTTAAATTTTATTCTAGTGTAGCTTCTGAGGAACAAACAAGACGTAGCCCTTCTCTCTTAACTAAATTCAAAGACAAATGGTCACTTGAGGTACAATACTCTTTGATACGCTCGGCTTTCTTAAGCTCTCAACGCAATCTGCATTGTACCGTATTAATCAATATGTGCTTTTCTGAATCATTTTCAATTTTTCTATCCAATGATATACATTTCTATTTCTATGCAATTTTTTCGAATTAGGAACATTTTATTTAACTCAGCACACTTATCGACTTATAATTTTACAAATTTAATCGATAATTATTGGTAAATAATATTATAAACCCTAATAATCTCTACAACGTCCAATACAGTGCGATTTACGAAGGGAGCTAGCTGTATCTACATCTTTTTTCAAGTAGTATTGGGTTAGATCCCTCTCTTTCGTAAGTCCTATTCAGTCTCTCTTGACCAAACTTTGTTCTTTTCCGAATCTGACGCTATTATAGAGTATTCGAGTATTAGTGGGCTGGGGGGAGGGGGAATTTTATGTTCTTTTCTTCACAAGGCGATGAAGATCGAGAGGTTTTTTCGCCTTAAAAATTTTAAACAGAAAAAAAATACAAGGAATCAAATTTATTGGCGTATTCCCGCAAAAATAAACTCCAAAGGAATTCCCGCCCGAGTATTTTTTACTACTTTAGAAATAGAAATTTATTTCTTACATTTGTCTCTTCATCTTAAACTCTTGATTTGCACTTCCACACTTGTTTATCTCGGAAGCAAGGTTGGAAGCTTTCTTAGGGAGCGTTCGATTCACAAGGTAAACGTTGAATAAAGGGGACTGTGCGCACATCTTCAGACAGCCGGAGAAAGAATTACATTGATTAGGTAGTGAATAGGTTTGTAGGGGTGGATTGAATAGGGGAAGCTTGTATGAAAGGTCAAAGACGTTCATATTAATAAATTAGTTTAAACTTTTACTTTTTCTAATCTAACTTAATGTAGCATTTTTTTCAAACTAATTTCTTTTAAAAGTAAAATTTAAATATTACGGGAAACTTTTGCGTGCTCGCAAATTACTGGTTACATTTTAAGATTTACTAGACAGAAGTAAGAATTGCATAATTACAAATATATATATATATATATATATATATATATATATAAAACCTAAGTCTATTAATAAATCCGATAGTTTTCAATGTTTGTTCATTTTAGTTGTAGATTATTATTCTAAATTATAAAATATAGCAATTTAACAATTACTTTAAAAAATGACATTATAAAAAGAAAGTTTGCTTATTAAGAATAAAATGACTTTAAAAGAAATAGAAGATCATAATTAATAACTTTATATGGAAAACAAATCTTAGTTTTTATTTGTAAGCAATAAAATAGCCTATTAAATTTCCGAAAAGTTACTTTTAATCCCCACATTACAAATAACTTTTTATTTCATATCGTTATCAACCAGGCTATTTGGATGTTGTATGTTACTTTTGGTAGTTGAATGTATAGATAATCTCATAATATATCACTTTATATAATAGCTCAAGATGAACATATTGCTTTGATTTAGTTGGTTGACATAACCTCAAAAATAATTTGATTTGATGTGAAGTTAATAAAATAATTAAATTTGGTCATAAACTGTCTTAGGATTTAGAAACATTAAGTGGCAAAAAATAAGAAAAGACAAGAATATTGTCACAGTTCGTTCAGAGTTATGAGATGTCAATGGACCAATGAATCGACGTTTCTCATCATCCTTTGATAAATAATATTATATTTCATTTCTAACCTGACTAACCTAACCTAACTTAACTCTATTCATTTACATCATACCCTCCTCTAATAAAACAAAGACGGGTTGCCTTAAACGATTGCATTAAAAACCTATGTTTTTTTGTATCTTCTCTTTTAACAACCTTGACCTGTGTAGAACACCTTACAGTTGTTCTCTTATATGTTCTAGATAAGAAGAAACAACTGATAAAGAGTTTCAAATAGCCGCCATTTTGTAGATTTTTAATGAATTTTTTACCAACAATAATTGTATGCAAAATAAATACTAAAGTTTAATTTACATACTAAGTGTGACTAAAATTCTTAAAAAGTTCCGATAGCTAGAGCTATTATAACTAATTTTGAGGTTATGTTTTAAAATTTTAATTTATTTGATGATAACTTTTACATTTTTTTAATCATTGGAGCGTCACTTATTGCAGCATAAACTAGATATTTGATTAAACTTTGTTATTCTTTACAACATTACAGACAAATCCAAGGAAAATCTAAGTGTTTAATTTTAGTGTTGGCTGTTCAGTCCAACTGATGAACGAATGTTCTGTTACTTATTTATTCGTCAAAATTTTAATGGAATCATGTATTCTAGCAGTTTAACAAATTCATAATTCAAAAATTAATATTCATAACGGCCCCTTTAGGGGGTCTGACAATCCCGCGGGTACCTAGCTGGATCTACACCTTTTTCATGTAGTCTTGAGTTAAATCCCTCTCTAATAATAGTTGTTCAAAAGAAACATGATATAGAAAATTAAAGAGAGGGATCTAACCCAAGACTACATGAAAAAGGTGTATATCCAGCTAGGTACCCTCGGGATTGCTAAGCTGGTACTCAATATAGATGAACCTTTGACAGGGCTTTCACCTTTGAAACACAAGAAGAAACCTTTTCGAGATAAAGTCGATTCATTCACTTCTCGCACACACATACGTAGTTTTATTAAAATCAGCTCATCCGTTTCATGTACACTGTGCAGTCAAGAGACGTAGATCATTGAAAAAACCGTTTATTTAGAGGATATGAGTATGTATTCTTTTCTATGTGACATGTACAGAAAGTAAAAATATAAACTGATAAACTGATAAAATTACTTTAAAATGAATATTTTTTATACAATATAGACCTGTACTCTACAAACTTATAAAATTACATTTTAAAATTTATTCCGATCTTTGTCTTAATAATATACAATTAAAACACCCACTTAGTAATATTGTTAAATTAAAGATTAAGTCAACAGTTAAAATCAAAGGATTAAAAATGAATCTATTATGTTCGGTTTTTATCTTTTCTTAAAAAAGTTTTATCTTGAGACTGTCAATTTGTTGTACTGGTTGTCAAATAAAATATTAGACAGGGTGATTTAAAAAGGGAGTATTTCGAATAAAGATTTTGAGGTTAAAAACAAAGAAAAAACTTTCATATAAATATATATCCCAAAAATGCTTCGTTTTCGAGTTAAATTTTCTCCAGACATACTGTAATTAGTAGGTCCTTTTATATGTTTTTTTATCAATAAATTGAATAAAATTGGTCCCAATATATACGAGAAATCTCGTCTAAAATAGATAAACTGGATTTGAAAAATACACTTTTTAGGTTTAATTTAAAATAATTCTGATAAATTCTCAATAAACATATAAAACTTTTACAGAATAAAAATTTTAAAATAAATAAATGCAAGTTGTAGAAATTTCATTTTTATTACAAACAAAACAGACCAAAATGGGACAAGTTACAATTCATTTTAAAGTGATTTTTATCAATCATTTCGAGGGGGAAAACATCATGAAATACATGACACAACTTTCCACAAAATACACTTTTTTGTACGATGCAATTACAAGACTAAGTCAACATCCTCTGTTTTTACATCCAAACCCGATTTACACTGCACTGTGATTAAAAAAAGTTCAAACATAATTTTCATTTTTTTTTAAAATTAAATTTGTTTTACGTAAGATAGAATAAAACTTGAACACAAGATCTCACAAAAATTAAGTTTACTTAATCAAACGCGTTTCAACAACAAGTCTACATCTTCAGTGATACATGATCTACAATAACTAAACTATAACAGCGTTTCAACGACAAAGTCGTCATCCTCAGTGATACATGATACTTTCTCAATACAGTGATACTTTGTTATACTTTAGTTATTGTACCTCATGTATCACTGATTATGGCGACTTTGTCGTTGAAACGCGTTTGATTAATTAAATGTAATTTTTGTGAGATCTTGTGTTCGAATTTTATTCTATCTAATATTATCTCACAAGTCAAGCTCTGTATTTATTTATATTGTTTTATGTATTCTAAAAACAAAAATGCAATAGCACTATGTAAAAATGTTTGTTTAAAATTGTAATGATGATCTGTCACTTACACATTTGAAACCCTCAGGGGCTCATTATAATAAGTACAAGCTTGTGCAATCCCGAGGTATTGCTGGATCTGCACCTTTTTTAATGTACTCTTGCCTGTCATCTTTTTTATCACGTCTTTTTTGACCAACTCTTTTCTTCTGTCTTGTGATGTATGTGTCTTTATTTTGTTCTTTTCTCCTTTTTTTTTTTTATAAGGCGAGGTGGACTAAACGTTTTTTTCGCTTTTAAACGACATGAACATACACATTTAAAGGTTTTTTCGTACGTTTAACCTTAGAATCACTTTCGGAAGTGATTGCTATGGAATTTCGAATCACCCTTTATATATATCATATTCCTCGATACATTTTAAATTTATTAAAATATTATTTGTTAGTTTTGAACTTTTGTAACCGGAATCATGAACTTGTACACATTGTAATTGGTTATCTGAACTGAACTGAACAAAGAGATTCCTGGGAGCAGACGTTCCCGGAAGTGATAGATACCGGAACTGAGCACTTCCCAAACAATATTCTCAAATTTCTTCCACCCTTGTTCATGTGGGTACTCTTCATATGATTGGAGGATAACGTTTTGGTGACAGTTTTCTACGCGAGGATATAGTTAGTGAATTTCGAAATAATACAATTCAAATTTGTTTTTATATTTTCATGAGGATAGTTGCTCCTCCATTTGACGTATGTTTATTGGCTAGGGCGTAAGCCTGTGATTCAGATCACCTGTGTTAATGTATTGTAAGTTAGAAACTTGTAATGAAGTATAACTTTACTACATTTTATCTAAAGATTTATAGAAAGGTTTTTCACTAATTAAGAGTCAATATTTCTAAAATATTTAGGTATTTAAAAGTTTGTTATAGGCCCTTTAAATTTTCTCTTTCTTATCTCTCACTATTTGAAACTAACGCCCTAATATATCTGAATTTTTGAATTTTACTTTCATGAAAAATAATCGAATTTGGTATCAGCTTAACTGACCAATATGATGTACCAGGCTGGTTCTTTAAAAATTACCGAAAATTCTCCATCTTCAATATTTGACAAAACATAATTTCAAATTTTTTAAATGGTAGACAACATTGCAGCTAATGAAAGGTCTTACAAAACTGGACATTTTATATATTTACGATATCTTTTGTTGTTTAAAAATTGTGGCTAATATCAATTATTTTCAGAATTCATTGTGGCCTTTTTTCCCCCTTGTTAGGCAAAAAAACTCCAGTGAAAAGAAAGCTTTTTCTCATGCTCTTAGAAAAAGAAGAAGAACAGAAGATAAAATAAAGAACCCTAGCTCTCGAATACTCTATAACGCCGAGGTAGTCAAAGAACAAGTGTAGATCTAGAAACCCCTGATAAGAAAGATAATTTCGTGTGGGGAGGTTAAAGCTAAAAATAATGCAGTTTCATCACCTTTACAAAATTGAGCATTAAAATTTTCTATTATAAAACGTACACATGAAACAAAAACAATAACATAAAATTTTAACAGCAATAACAAGACTAAGTTTAATTAACAAAGGAAAACTAAAACATAACATGTTAATAACAAGATTGTAATAAGGTCCTTCAACAAGTTAACAATAATAAACTGTAAAAAATACAATTAAAAACAATTACAAACCAATATTACAGGGGTATAAAAAGGCCCTGTAACGAGTAACCAAGGATAAGATTTTAAAATTTAAAAGGACAACTAAACATCATATTACAAAGTCGCAATCATTTACCGGAAATTAAAAAAAAAATTTATCAAATATTTTTAGACAACGCAAAAAGGACAATACCAGGCCAAGGATCCACTATTCCCCAACAACTGAATAGAATTTGGTAAGGTAAAAGTCCTACACACACATCTCAACGCAACACAATCCATGAGGATGTGGTTAATTAATTGGTAACACTCACGAAAGAAGATATAAAGGGATCTAACCCAAGGCTACATAAAATAACGTGTATACCCAGCTCGGTCTTATCGGGATTGCCAAGCCCGTATTAACTATAAAAAGCCCCTTATTGTAGAAAGCAAAGAAATCATGTTTATAAAAGTGGGATGTAAATCTAATCCTTGAGACTGCCATATATTTACATTTGTTAATTATCGGATTAAAATATATATATGTTTTGGATTCAGATAGAAAAGGGAAACACTTATATATATTGTAACGTTGAGAAGCCCTAAGTAAAAGCTTTGTCCAATTCAAAATGTTTAAACCTTGTCAGTTAGAAATAAATGTCAAACATAAACGTCACTCCAACACATAATAAATTTTGTTAAAGGATTTCTAAGGAAACAATACTTCGAAACTACAAAATTATTGAAAGGGCGAGGGCAGCGTGACAAATTAAATAGGAAGAGTTGAGTTATGTAATGTGACAACATGGGAAATTAGAAAGTTTGTGTACGCCCAAGTTAACAAAAGAAAAAGAGACAAAAAACTAGGCAGAGGTACGTTGAACTCAGCTAAGAAACAAGATTTAACGAACTTTGAAAGACGGTTAGAGTTTGAAAAATCAAATCCAACCAACCAAAAAGAAGCGTCATCCAGAAATAAGCGAAGAAGGGGTAAAAACGGGAAAACTCTGCGTAAGAATTCAAAAATCAGAAAAAGCAGTGAAGAACGAGCGTCGCAAGGGAGAGGAACTAGGAACAGGGCGAAGTTCGCCAAATCGTCGTAAAGTGAAGAAAAGTTTTAAGTCATCGAATTATATTAAAATCATCGTAAAGTTAAAGAAGAGTTTTGATTAATTGACCAAGAATTCAAGCAACAGAGTGAGGTAGTTCAAGCTTCGAGATCGTCAAAGTGCCTATAAATTGGATTAAGTTTCTTGTGATATCTGCCATAAGTTCGAGGGATCATCTCACCTGTAAAACTCCAAGAAGACATCATTCCATGCTACTGAACCACGATAAGTTATCTGATTAGTTATTGTAGTTTTTACTTCAGGTTACCAAAGAAACCACGCCCCACTTTAAATAAAATCTGAGCTAGGCCGAGAGCCATTTAAACTTAAATTTCAAAGAGCAATCAAAGTAACTTCATTATATAATTGGTAAATTATACCTGGCGCCCAACAAATCAATAAAACAATTGAGATATTAAAATATAAAGACTAAATTAAATTTACAATTAATGATACGATTTTGATGCACCTAATAATAATAAAATTGCTATGTTCTAGAATTAAGTATTTCATTGTGTTATAAATGTTTATGTCTAGTTTAAGTTGAATGGATGAGATTTAGTGATAAGATGAATAAATTTGAATACTCATATGTGCATCAATTAATTTGAAGATTTTAATTAATTCAACTGTTATATATTGGCACCCAACTTTAGGTGCAAATTGTATTTTAAAGAATAAATAATTTAAATATGATAACGTAGTTGTGTTTTAATCAAAGTAATTAATTAAAAATAAATAACAAAGGTTATAATTGGCGCCCAACGTGGGGCTTAATTAAAATTAAAATTTAGTTCACGTGGTGTAACCTGAAGGTAGCATTATAAGATAAGAGACAGAAAGACTATTAGATATAATTAATTTAATGTTAAGACGTAGTAATAGGATAAAAAATTATAAAAAGATGGCAAATAACCAAATAACAATGGGGTTTGATGAGGAGATTAATAATCAAATGGGGATAGAATCAGAAATGGATAGAGCTATAGGGATTAATAATAGTGAAAGTAATACTAATGAGGGTAATAATTCAGGGGAGAGTGAAAATTTAAAGGTGTATGGGACCCCAACGGTAGGATTAAACGAATTAATCGAAATCCTTAATAAAAAATTTGATGAAAGTAATAAAAATGCGGAAATCCTAAAAACAAGCATCGATAAAAAATTTGAAGAAAGTAGTAAAAATGCGGAAGCCCTTAATAAAAAGAATTTCGAAGAAATTAATAAAAATGCGGAAATTCTAAAAGCAAGCATCGATAAAAAATTCGCAGAACAAAATAAAAAGCTCGAGGAAAATAATAAAAAATTAGAAGAACTTAGTGGCAATGTTAGTCAAAATGCGGAGACAATGGACCGAAAATTTAATGAATTTGCGGAGAGATTCGAGAACAAGCTCGAAGAAATTAAATTAAGATCGGATACCACAGCCGAGACAATTAGGACGGAAATGAATGATAAATTAAATAAAATTGAAGAAAATTTCACCGATAAATTAGGTAATAGGTGCGAAGATTTAAGAGAAAATTTAAAAGAAATTGCAAGTAAAGTCGTGGAAGTAGAAAAGGATGTGCAAGAGAGCATTAAAGAAATCGAAATCACCGTAAACAAAAATTTAACTGAAAATCAAATTAACGTAGACGCTCAGATTGATAAGGTCAAGGAAAGTCAAGCTAGATCTAATAATAAAATTCTAGAAATCGAATCACAATGCCAAGAAAATTCACAAAAAATTAACCAATATCAGAAACAAACGGACGAAATGAAAAATAAAGTGACAGAAGTAGATGAAAGATTAAGTAATTTAAAAACAAGGGATGGTATCATAATAAGGGAACCAGAGATAAGGGATATTAGTTTTACAGGAAAAGAAAGATTCCCAATGCAATTTTTAAGGATCATAAAAGAAGTTAGCGTTAGTTACACACATCAAGGGAACATGTATTGGTTAGATAGATATTTAAAAGATGAAGCATGTGTATGGTGGTTTCTACACCGTAGGGAAGTTAAAAACTTCGAAGATTTTGAAAAAATATTTATGGATAAATATTTTAACGAAATGATACAAGCAAACATCCGAGACAGGTTGGAATTCGGAAAGTTTAAAGGAAAAATTGGGGATGAAGCTATCACATATGTGGAGAACATGATGTTGGAATGTTCAGAGTTAGAACCGCCGATTTTAGAAGCCCAGTTAGTCCAAAAAATCGCTAAGCACTTTCACCCAACTACACTAATTGCTGTTATCACCAGGGGTGTGAAAACAAAGCAGGAATTTGTAAAACTATTGATGGAATTCCGACAGGCAGATGTACGACACATTAATAGTTACGAAGAAAGAAATGGTAATTATAAGGCATCCTATCCACGCGACGAGAGAGAGGGAGAAGTTGTAAACAGGCCTTGGGGACAAATGAATGGGTACAACAGTAGACATTTACCGTTACGTCAGAATAGGGATGTTTACAGAAAACCAGATGTGCGTGCCGACATAAAAAATGGACCAGGGAACCGTTGGGAAGGTCGACAACCTGCAGACAGGGACGGAAGAGGGCAAAAGTGAAAGTTGGAATGGAATGTAGACCTAGCGGATAAGAACAAGGCAACCATAAATACCTTATTCACCGATTTAAAAGATTATTTAGAGGACAATCACGACACAAGCGATATAATTAATGACATTAATAAATGTCCAGAAATTAAGTTAGTTTTTAATGAGTGTGTACAGGTCAGAGCGTTAATCGATACAGGTTGTGAGGTAAATTCGATATCTGAATCTTTCTACAACACAAATAAATTAAATTTAGGAGTTTTTGAAGAATTACCGGTAGCAGGAGTAAAAGTTATTGGAGCATTAGGTCTGCGTTCCAAAAGTGTAAAAAAACAAATTTTCATTAAAGTTAAGTTAGGAACAGAATTAATCGCCGTGCATTTTATAATAGTGCCAGAACTAATTCGAGATTGTATACTTGGGTTAGAGTTTTTATCAAGAAATCATGCAATCGTCAATTTTATTAATAATAAGTTAGAAATAGGAAATAAATTAAACTATGGAGTTGGTAGAAAGGAAATTAAATTCGAGGATTCGTCAGAAGTTAATATTGAAAGTTTGAATAATTGCCTACAAATTGAAGAGGATAAATATGAATTTGATATAAACAAAATAAGCAATTTGGAACATGTACCACTTGAGAATAGGCAGCGGTTATACAGCATATTTAATAAATATAAAACAGTTTTCAGCAAAAAACCAGGATTAATTTCAACTTATTACCATAAATTTCAAGTAACTGATAGAACACCATACTGTCAGAGGAGTTGGCCAGTAGCAACTAAGTTTAGAGAAGCCGTTGATGCAGAGATTCAGAGAATGCTAAGTTATGGGATCATCGAGAGAGCAAACAGCGCATACATTAATCCTATAGTACCTGTATGTAAGAAAGATGGGAGCGTAAGGATCTGTTTAGACGCCAGGACTATAAATGCGAGAACCATACCGGATTACGAAGGGATTCGACCAATCCAAGAGTTATTGACAATCGGTAAGAAGATCAGTTGGATGAGTAGTTTAGACCTAACTAGCAGTTTTTGGCAAATCCCGTTGCACGAAGATTGCAAGGATTTCACGGCATTTCTGTACAAAGGATTGTGCTACAGGTACAAAACCGTTCCGTTTGGGTTGAGCACAAGCTTAGCAAGTTTAACGCGAGGTTTGGACTCAATTCTGACGGAAGAAGTTAAAAGGAATTTAATTATGTATGTGGACGACTGTTTATGTATTTCGCAAAACTGGGAAGATCATGTGGACCAATTAGAAAAAATATTAAAGGTATTTCAAGACGCCAACTTAACAGTAAATTTTGAGAAATCTATGTTCTGCAGGAAAGAAATAGATTATCTAGGTTTTGTTATCACCACAGATGGTATCAAACCGCAAGAGCAAAAAATGATGGCAATTCAAAATTTTCCGCGTCCTAAGACACCAAAACAATTAAAAAGCTTTTTAGGATTAACAAATTTCTACCACCGGTTTTCAAAAAATTACGCACAAACAACAGCTCCATTACAAGGACTACTGAAGAAAGGAACAAAATTTAAATGGACAAATAGTATTAACCAGAGTTTTTTAGCTGTAAAGGAGGAATTTATTGAGGCTGTAACGTTAAAGCACCCAAATATGGAAAAGATGTTTTACTTACAGACAGATGCGTCCGATATTGCGTCAGGAGCACAACTGTACCAACTCGATGACCAGAATAACATTGCTGTAGTAGGATTTACAAGCAGAACATTTAAAGGGGCTGAGAGATTTTATAGCACTGCCGAAAAAGAATTGTATAGTGTAGTATTAGGATTAAGGAAATTTAGGAATTATTTATTAGGGAGAAAAATAACCGTTATAACTGACAATAAGGCGATCACTTTCATTAACCAATGCAAACTACTTAACGCTAGAATGACGAGGTGGATCTTATTAATTCAGGAGTATAACATCCAAATTCGACACTGCAAGGGAAAAGAAAATATTGTTGCAGATACATTGAGCAGATTCCCAGAGGATGGAGAATGTTCACAAGAAAATGGGGAGGACCGACTTGTACAAATCCAATTAGTGTTACAGAAGTTTAATCCAGAAGTGGGCGAACAGTTACAAAATATAGAAGTTTTACAGAAGAAGGATACAAAATTTAGGAATATAGTAGGTAAATTAGAAGAAAATGATCCAAAAAATTTAGAATGTTATAAATTGTTTGAAGAAAAATTATTTCGCAAGGAAAGAGGAATGTGGAAATTAATGATTCCAGAAAAATTCATTGAAGTATTAATTAAGGAAATTCATGAAATTTGCGGACATATAGGAATAAGCAAATGTTACCATAATTTTAAGGAAGATTTCACGGGAGACAAAGTCGCTAAAAAGGTCAGGGATATAATAATTAAATGTTTACGATGTCAAAAATGTAAACATGACAACAAAGGTAGAAACGCAGAACTTACGCCTATTATACCAAAAGGTAAGGGTGAACTAGTGTGTGTAGACTATTACGGACCATTGCCTCGGTCAGTCTACGGGTCAAGGTACATCTTAGTAGTGATTGACGCATTTTCTAAATACACAAAATTGTATAAGGTAAAAAACACAACAACCGTAACAACATTAAATCAAATCAGGAAATACATTAAAGAAGTCCAATTACCAAAATACATACTTTCGGATAATGGTACACAATTTACATCCAAAAAATGGACAGAAGGGTTACAAGAACTGGGAATTAGACAAAGAACCGTTGCAATACGAAATCCACAAAGCAACTTGGCGGAGAGAGTAATGCGAAATCTAGGTCAACTTTTCAGGATCCTGTTACCTGACAATCACCAAGAATGGGGAAGGCTACTTGAAACTGTGGAAAGTTTCATGAACGAATCATACCATGATACAATTGAGTCAACACCATTAGAAGTACAATTTAATACACGTCCGACACGAATTTGGAAAAAATATTTAATTAATCCAGGCAACACAGAAACAAACGACATTGACCACGGAGAAATATACTTACGAATTAAAAATAAAAGGGAAAAATTCGCTAAGAAGTTCAATGAACTGCATCCACCAACCGAATATCAGATAAAGGATTTAGTACTAGTAAGAGCTTGTATTCCGTCAAGCACAATTGAAAAACGATATCACAAGTTCTGTGAACTATATGAAGGACCATACACCGTAATCTCTAAGATAGGAAAAACTACTTATAAGTTAGCTAGTATTAAAAATAATAAAACTCACATCCGAGGTATATTTAATTGTAGATTATTAAAAAGGTTTCATAATTAATTAGAGAGTTAAGTAAACAAAAATAAATGAATTTAACTGTAAAATAAAATGTAAACAAACACATGTCCTACAGTTGAAGAGGGTCAAGGGAACAATGTTAATTGGGGTTTACAAGAAGGGTTTGTTGACGTGGGATTCTAGACAATGCCATTGTTAAGAAAAAAGGTTGACCGCAGTTTAGGTCATAAAGTCATTTAAAGGGACAGTAATTCTAGTGGGTTTTTAAATGAGAGTAAGAGTAGGTCATAAAGTCATTTAAAGGGACAGTAATTCTAATGGGTTTTTAAATGAGAGTAAGAGTAGGTCATAGTCCATGTTACGATATGTATATGTGTATTATTAAAATAAGTTTAGTGTAAAGGTGTATCAAAAGCAAATTTTATTATTAATTATGCAATTAACATAAAATTTCTTGGGACTTATGTAACGTTGAGAAGCCCTAAGTAAAAGCTTTGTCCAATTCAAAATGTTTAAACCTTGTCAGTTAGAAATAAATGTCAAACATAAACGTCACTCCAACACATAATAAATTTTGTTAAAGGATTTCTAAGGAAACAATACTTCGAAACTACAAAATTATTGAAAGGGCGAGGGCAGCGTGACAAATTAAATAGGAAGAGTTGAGTTATGTAATGTGACAACATGGGAAATTAGAAAGTTTGTGTACGCCCAAGTTAACAAAAGAAAAAGAGACAAAAAACTAGGCAGAGGTACGTTGAACTCAGCTAAGAAACAAGATTTAACGAACTTTGAAAGACGGTTAGAGTTTGAAAAATCAAATCCAACCAACCAAAAAGAAGCGTCATCCAGAAATAAGCGAAGAAGGGGTAAAAACGGGAAAACTCTGCGTAAGAATTCAAAAATCAGAAAAAGCAGTGAAGAACGAGCGTCGCAAGGGAGAGGAACTAGGAACAGGGCGAAGTTCGCCAAATCGTCGTAAAGTGAAGAAAAGTTTTAAGTCATCGAATTATATTAAAATCATCGTAAAGTTAAAGAAGAGTTTTGATTAATTGACCAAGAATTCAAGCAACAGAGTGAGGTAGTTCAAGCTTCGAGATCGTCAAAGTGCCTATAAATTGGATTAAGTTTCTTGTGATATCTGCCATAAGTTCGAGGGATCATCTCACCTGTAAAACTCCAAGAAGACATCATTCCATGCTACTGAACCACGATAAGTTATCTGATTAGTTATTGTAGTTTTTACTTCAGGTTACCAAAGAAACCACGCCCCACTTTAAATAAAATCTGAGCTAGGCCGAGAGCCATTTAAACTTAAATTTCAAAGAGCAATCAAAGTAACTTCATTATATAATTGGTAAATTATACCTGGCGCCCAACAAATCAATAAAACAATTGAGATATTAAAATATAAAGACTAAATTAAATTTACAATTAATGATACGATTTTGATGCACCTAATAATAATAAAATTGCTATGTTCTAGAATTAAGTATTTCATTGTGTTATAAATGTTTATGTCTAGTTTAAGTTGAATGGATGAGATTTAGTGATAAGATGAATAAATTTGAATACTCATATGTGCATCAATTAATTTGAAGATTTTAATTAATTCAACTGTTATATATTGGCACCCAACTTTAGGTGCAAATTGTATTTTAAAGAATAAATAATTTAAATATGATAACGTAGTTGTGTTTTAATCAAAGTAATTAATTAAAAATAAATAACAAAGGTTATAATATATATATATATATATATATATATATATATATATATATATATATATGTCTATACATTTAAATATTAGTTTCCTGCATTTTTACAAATTACGTTTTTGTTTTGTACGATAAAGAAGTTCAAGAGCAACAATAGCCTACATACAAACTTGCATACGAGCAGGTCAAAGACTATTTTTTTCTAAATCTGAAAAACACAAAAGGAATACATAACCGCGAAAATCAATTTAAATTTAGTTAACTACCATAATAGTTTCTCTAAAAATATAGTTATTATGGAAAATCGATACTTTAATCTTGTTCTAAGTGCTCATGATCACACATTTAAACATTGCTAAATGGCACTTTTAATTCCCTTTGGTTCGACTGTCCATTAAATTGTGTACAATTGTCTGTCGACCAATGACACGTTTTATCAAAACCTTCAATTACAGAGCTTTTGCGCAGAATCCGGCGTACCTATGAAACAACCATTAATGAAAGTTTCACTAAATTAGGTCAGATGCATTGAATAGGTATCTTTAATTAATTAAAACAACATTAACAGATAATGAAATGAGATCAAGGAAAAAGAGCAAAAAATTCAAGTAAGATAAATTCAGAATCAAAAATATGAAATTGATATTTATTCCTATATATGTTTATGTATATAGAGCCATATAAAATACAGTTTTATATACCAGGTTAGGTTAGGTTATCGTTGGGGATACCCGTATACTTTTTAAAGGATGAACAAAGAACAACCAAACTTAGGAAATGTTTATGAGGCTGTATGCTTTTTATGTATAAGGCTGTATGTTTATGAGGAAATGTACTTTCTCGTGTATGGAGCTACTTTGTCCCCTACCAAAATCGGCGATTTTGGAGGCTGCTCAAATTTTTTAAATGTAACCCCTCAATCAAACAATTGATCAATCAAAACGAACAACTAAAACTAAATGTCTCTACTTCAACCCTACCCAAAATGGCGGCCGATCTGGTTCACTTAACTCCATTATAACAATAAACAAAAATATTCTAGCTTGGTCGATACTAGCAAGAAACTGAAGTAACTGTCAACAATACTCAACCACTGATAAGATTTATTACCTCAGTTTGTTGAAACTGGTCAGTTTATTTAACTTTGGGGTTTCCCAAGAATTGCTCTTTGTTGTCTTCCCGCCATTTTTGATAGGGTTGAGATAGTGGCTTCTAGTTTTCGCATCTCTTGTTCTTTTATCAAAAATTTTAAAATGAGGTCTCAATGGAAGAGGGTTTACATTTAAGATTTTAGAGCAGCTCAACGCTCAAAAAGTAAATTTTTTTATTTCTTAAAAATTTCCTGAGTTTATTTTTTGCTCATCCGTTTAATAAGTTAGGTTAAGTTATCAGTTCGACACTTTTGACTAATCCCGTATGTGTAACAGAAATGTCCTGACTAACTGACTGACTCATCGACGTCCAGTCCAAACCTAGAAATAAAAAAATTCGCAAAGTTTATTCCTTCCATAACTTATCGACTCACTAAGAAGGTATTTTCCAAAGTTATCCCCTAAGAGGTTAAGAAGGGTAAAATGAGTCTAAAGATTTCTTATCTCTTAGATCCGATAAAAAAATAGGCCTGGTTTTTTCTTACAAAAAAATAAGTTGATATAAACTAATATCCTAAAACACTACATTTTCCGTCTGTCCGCCATTTTGTATTTTTTAAATATCAAAATACAACTCCGAACGAATTCTAGCAATTTAAAAAAAAAATACCATTAAGATGTTGATTTGCAAACAATATTATATATTTTTACTTAACAGTTTCAAAATGACGGCCATTAAAATGTTTAAATTTAAATTAGAGAAACATACAACTTTAAATAACTGCCATTTTGAAACTTTTATATGGGAAAAAATATAAGATTTCATATAAACTAGAATTATCAGTATAAAAGGCTCTGAAAAGTTTGGTGTCGATATCTCTAGTCATTCTGGCGTTATATATTGTTATTAAAAAAATACAAAATCGTGGACAGGCAAAAAAGGAAGCGTTTTTGGACATTTGTTAAAATAAACCTTTATGTTTCTTTTGATACCCATTAATCACTTCTAGAAGTTCTGCAAAACATTTTATCAACGTCCAGCTCATACCTCCTGGACTTAGAAACAAAAAGCGACAGCATATATTCCTTCTAAAAAGTTTACAAATCTATTAACACCTGATGTAAGCGTAAACTCGATTTGAGGTTAGGTTAAACAACAAATTTCGCCGTAAATTATCATCAATTATTTCTGTTCATTCAAAAATAAGCCTATATTATAGATGACAAAAATACCGCCTAAAACTATCTCATACAAACTGAGCTATGGAAAAAATATTCATATACAAGTAATCATGATGCAAAAAAAACAAAAAAAAAAACAACACAGAATAAGCCAAAACAAAATAAAACCTAAGCGATGTCTCATAATATAAACTTTTAATTAACAATTTTAACTTTTATTATAAACAAAATTAAATGAGTTACAGAATTAAAAACATTTCTTAGAAACATATATGCAGCAGTCATTTTCAAACACATAAATACAACAGTAAATTTAGCTATTTGTTTTGACAATTCTATTGTTAATTATTTAAGATTTGGTCATTTCAAACTCACAAATACATTTTAAAGAAACATTAGTGCTCCTGATGAGCAAACACGAAACTAAATTAGAACAATGGAAAGTCAGCTGATCGTTTTCCCCTTGCTCTAAATTTGAGATTGGGAAACGATCAGCTGTTATCGAAAACAGCTGCTTTCGGTGCAGTATGATGAAACGTTCTACATGCATTATCAGTTAACATAGCTTACTAGCGAAAACAATATTTGTAAGCTAATGGAAATGTTTTACTTATCATTATAAATAAATATGGAGCTTGACTTTTGAGATATTTTAAAATAAACTAAAATTTGAACAAAAATGTCTCACAAATAAATACGTTTATTAAATCAAACGCTTTTCATCGACAAAGTCGCCATCTTCAGTGGTGCATGAACTACAATAATTGTAATACTAAGTATAAAACAATGAATTTTTGAATTTTTTTCCAAAATATGATAAAATATGTGCTTCGGAAACTATGTTTATTAACAAATATCGTAATGTAATTGTATACATTATTCTATATTAATGTAAAATAAAATTGTATAACTTATATATGAATATTAGTTTAGTATAATTGTACTGATGGGACCATTTGTCTGTACTTTGCGGCTCTGACGCTACTAGCCGTCCTGTAAAAGTAGGGCTCGCTCACCGCACTATGTTTGTCTACCTTTCGCGAGACATAATTACAGTTTACAAGATTTGTAGTGCATATAGAAACATGATGTTTACAAACAAATTTTATTGTTTTACGTCCTTTAAAATATCAGTACTAGCAAAGGTAACATCTAAAAAAATGTGATACTAAAAGTTGATTTACAATATTAAATTTATTGATTGTCTACACACATTTTAATCCAGCTCTTCAATGCTGCTCAAATCATCGTCGTCATCGTCCTCCTCACTGCTGTCGCTGTTCCCTACTGATATAATCATTGATTCCACGAGGTCGTCGATCCGCGGCTCAGCTGAAGCGTAATTATTTTCAATAGTTTTTACATACTCGCACTTGTTCTCCCATTCTTTTGCACCAATGATGTTGAATTTTTCCTCGGCTAATGACTTGATGCTCTCGAAGCTACATTGAAGACAGGTGAATAATCTACGTCCGGCGCGCCGCGCGGGACTACATGTTTTTGGAGATGAGCGATAACCATTCTCATCTCCCCCCCCCCCGCGCAATAGCAAGCCGCGCTAACAGACAAATGGACCCATCAGTATAGGTTACTTAGAATGGTGTAGGTTACTATTTAGAAAGTAGTAAATTAGGTTTAGGCCACGCCCCTCTTCCCACATTCTGTAGAAATACAGGGCGTGGCCCAATACTAACTAGGTTAGTTATAGTAGTTCATGTATCACTGAAGATGGCGATATTGTTGCTGAAACACGTTTGAGTTAATAATCGTATACTTAGTGAAAAATGGCGTTTAAGTAAAACTTTTTAAACGTATTAAGTTTGAATTCTACAGTTCCTTAAAATAAAACCAAATGATACATAAGATACGGGTTCATCTTACCTGGTTGTACATTGCCTCTAGGCTTAGCTCCTAAAATGGCGAGATTCACGTTAGCTTTCCTACCATCAATAATCGGGTTTGGATCCTTGCAAGCTCTTTCCGCTGCTGGTCTGTCCCCCATTATTACCTGAAAGGAAATAATTACTTATTAGATATTTTAAAAATCCAAATTCAAACAGTTTTTGTTTGTTTAAATAAAATGAGACTGCGAAATTTAAAAAATAGTAAAACACATAATACAAACATATATTTAGAATTAAACTTGTTCAATTATGGTCTTTGTCACATCTTAGTGTTTGACGATCTCTGAGCGAGAAAATTTCTGATGATGGAACATACTTCCGAAAGGCGTTATTTATAGAAAAACGAAATCACACAATAATATTAAGGCAGAATACGAGTATTACTTATTATTATATATTTCCATTTTTTATTATGTATTTTTTTTTTCTGATTTTACAAATTGCTTTGGTCATGAATCCTTATTTTTGCTTTAAAATATGATCGAATAAATTGTACCAATTTCGAGATATTTCACATTTTTTGGGATAAATCTAAATCTGACATTTTGTAGATGGATGACGAAGAATCTTTTCGTTCGGGTTATTATTAGGTGGTAGTTTTGAGAAAATTAATCAAAATCATTAGAAGCGATTTTAATATAATTGAATTTGTGTTTTCGTTTTGTTGCAAAGACTCCTATATATAGTTGATTTATAAATTGGACTACAGAAACGATCCAAATATCCTAATCGTTATTTCATCATCGGAATTTGATGATAAATTCCCTCAAAATTGCCGCTGGAGCACATAGACAGATGTTATTTATATATATTAGGCCTATTAAAAAAAAAAAAACTAGTTTAACTTTAGTGGAAGGATATTTCCATGAGTTAAACCATCGAAACATTTCAAAACATCTTCTATAATACGCATATAAATAAAAACAACTTTTTTTTTACATCGAAGTTGCACATCAAGTGCACTATTCAAACCCAAAAAATGTTGGTGGGGAAAAAAGATATCTACTATATTTTAAAATGTGTATATCTTTATGTATTAATTTCAAAATAGAGAAACCGTAAGAAGGGTTAGAATTACAGACGATCGCGCTTCCCTTAGTTCAATGCAACAACCCCTTCTACACTCTCACCCACAATGCAACCCTATTCTGTTAGGGTGGTTCTGTATCTACTTAATAATGGCTTCCCTTTGAAAACTTTGTTCAACTATAAGGTTGAAATCATTTTAAGTTTAAACAAGTAAGGAAATGAAGTAGAAAGCGTCTTCAGTGTCTACTTTCTCACTTCCATGTAAAACCAAAATATAAACTTGTCAAAATAATAAACCTCAGAAAATTCCAATTTGATTGTTATTGAACATAACCATTGACAAAATATAAAGGTTTTTGATAAAACGGAACTTGCACAACGTTAATGAGCACATAAAAAAACAATGGTTTTCGAGTGGACTAATGAAAGTCAATTGTATTCGAGTTTATTCTCGTATTTTTGAAAATATAATAAAACGTTATTGTTTTGACTTTTTTACGTAGTATAAAATTATTCGATATCTAAAAAAATCAGTTTTAAGGTTCCCCTAATTCTAAAATAGTATATTTCAGCACTAGGACCAAAAGTGAAGCTTTTTGATATAAACTTTACCGGCCGAGGTGGAGCCGAGACTGGAAAGTGAGCGAGGATCAAAAAGCTCCTTTTGGTCTAGTAATGAACTATATTTTTCGTTATACTGCAAATAATATAAGAAACGAATTTCACAAACAACTATGTTATATTTTTCATTACTGTTGAGACCGATAGTTCTTGGTGGAATTCCATGTTTAAAGATAATAAAACACAATTATTTATTTTGTAATATCCACTTTTAATTAGTCTAGCCGACCAATGGTTTCGCCTGCTAAGGCATTGACGAGGCTGTATTACAGACCATCGGTCTCAACAGTAATGAAAATTAAAGAAGCAAGTACAGCACGTTTGACCGTTTTGTTTAAAAGACTAAGAAAAAAGAAAGCTTTAGCATCTCAACATATATGGTTTAACAGTCAGTGTATTAAAATAATATAGTACCGAAATTTGTGCATGTAAAAGTTAAGGAAATAAGTACCAGTAGTAAATTCGCCAAACAGGTAACTATGTTATAACCTATTTACCTTCCAATCGATGGTAACAGCTGTTTTAATGGTTACTTATAATCGAGAGTATCGGTTGTTTTTATAGATGCTATACAATCGTTAATTAATTCCTATAAACGAAGTAACAGCTGATGACCTCGACCTCAGTTGATGTTTTTAGGTCCTAGGACTAAAAAGAACAACTTTAGCATTTCAATGTATGTATTGAAAACAGCTGTTTTTGAAGCAGTATGACGATAGAAGTAATATTTGATGTATTGTTTGAATGATAATCTCGCGTTTGTCGTTTGTGAAATGCTTTACATGTGGTCATATCTCGTTACTTTTTTTCATTTACTTAAACTCAAAATTTAGATAACTCAAAATCGGCTTTAACCATTGTTAATGTATTTTTCACAACTCTTTGCCTCTTAGGTCGTAGAGATTGCGAGCAAGATGTGTTGGTGGCCATCTTTCCAAAATTTCCTGTAAACTTTATCGCTAAAAAACAACAAAAGTGGCTGTTATAAAAGACGTAATTTCTTAAAACCGGCTCAATCGATTTTGATTAAATTTAATTGCAATAGGAAGATTAATGATACAAACCTCTAAAAAAATATTACAGTTCAGGAATACTTAACAAAACTCAAAAATTACCTTGGAACGCTATCTTAAATGCTCGATTTCAATCAAATAAGATTTGCTGATAAGCGAAGCAAGTACTAGCCTATTTAAAAAAAAACATACTGGTTTTAGCGTTTATGGTTTTATTATTTATAGAATGTCTACATATTTTATACGTTGTTTTAGAAACCTAATCAAAAATGCTTTAGTAAATAATTCCTTTATATGGTTGAATATTAATTTACTCCACTCCCACCAGGGTGGAGGCAGTACTTAATAATTAAAGAGAGCGTAATTAAACAATTTTATCGTTATAAAATAATCTACTTCTATTTCTTGAATACAATAACCAATTTACGTAATTTCATCAGTCTGTTGTATATTTTGACTTTTGTTCACTCTTTATCCTACAGTTTCTAAAAAATATAACTAAAAATAATTTCGCTCTTCAAATTTTAGTTCAGTCGTTTAACGCTTATTAGGTTAATAAAATTTAAGTAACGTTTTTATCAAATTTTTAGAAAAAAAAACGGAAAATTTATATTTTAACATGAGAAAAATTTCGGAACCATTATATTTTCCACATGCTTAGAGAATAAAAAAATATTAATGAGAAATTCTTCTTCTGAAAGTTCTTTTTTAAACTTCATAAAAATGAGTTACAAACTTTTTAAACCAAAATGGTCTCACATACCAAATTTGGGTTATAGAGCACTGTATATATAATAAACAGACGATTATTATTATTTAAAACTGCATAATTTCCTTTCTTAACCCCTAAAACTATACTTGTCTATACAACTTTTCAGTTTTTCGGAAAAATGACTACATATTTTATTTTTGTATCCAACACAACCGTTTAAAAATAGCGATTACCTTGGTAACACCACTTAGTAACAGAAATGGTTCGGGTGTTCACGTGACCTAGCCCCTTTAATTTGCCGTGTAACCTAACCTAACCTGACCACACCCCTTTGAATTCGTGTGTAACCTAACCTAACCTATAACCTGATGCCCTAACTCAACCCATAACCTAAAATTTGTGAACATAGTTTAACCAATGACTACATAAATACTATAAGACACGACATGGCCATGTTAAATATTCTACGCTTATTCTTGAGTTGACCAATACCCGCTAGGTCGCTCTGCTAGAGAATCTGAAGTTGATGTGACTGGCGCTAGGTGGCTCTACGGTCAAACAATGTTTCAGGCGGGTAAGAGAAAACGCACTGATGCCACATATGGGACCAGAGATGCGAGGGAAGGTCGAGAATCGCTTATCTCAGCGCACGAACTGACAACACTGACTATGCTGACGGAAGTAAGTGAGAAGGTTTGTGAGAGAGAGGTCAACAGTTGTACAATCTCAACCAAGTGGGATGCGTACAGTCAAGCACCTGCTGCTAGCGCTTTCTGATAGCTGTGTGTCAAACTTGTGACGAACAGCACCCGTAAAGCGTAGACTATTTCCCTATCCTATGCCGTGTCTTATAGTATTTATGTAGTCATTGGTTTAACCAATGACCAAAGATGTGACCTATTTGCGTGTAACCTAAACAAAGTTTTACCTTTGAACAGTTTTATTTACGTCCAGTAAACCAGACCTAGACCACGACCCTTTCCTAACCTAACCCGTAATCAAACCTAACCAGACCACGTCTCTTTGAATTCGTTGTGTAACCTAACCTATAACCGGAGGCCCTAACCTAACCCATGAACCTAAGATGTGACCATAACCTGAAATTTGTGACCGCAGCTTAACCAATGATCAAAGAAGTGTAACCTAAACAAAGTTTCACCTTTGAACAGTTTGATTTACGTCCAGTATAATCATTTAACAACAGTGACATATTTTTAGGACAATCTGTATAAAACGCCATGATCTATGGAAGCCTACCAGAAGAATTGGTGGCAACTTGTGTTTTTATATTATCTAAAGTGTCATAAGTACCATTTAAGAAAAACAGTTTTGCTTACATGCGTCATTACTTTCTAACCTAAATATAGACATTCTATCTATTGCAAGCTTCCCCGTGGAACGTTGACACCTGAGGCTATGAGACACCCATAGAAGTACTACTGGTGTCAAAATACTGTCTACGTTCAAAGGGAAGTAAAATTAGTTTTGACAAGTAACTCCATCTGAAATTGTTTTTAAACTTAACTAAACAAGTTAACGGTATTTTTAAACCTACAGGAAATATCAAATTTTATTTCGGCGTTGAATTATGATGAAATTAGGCGAAGGTAGAACATACTTGTTGGGTGCAGAAACTAATTGAATCAGGGTGAATAAATTAACAACGAGTGATGAGTGTACGGAGTTTTAATTAAATCGAATTATCAGATTGTGAGAATAAACGAAAGGGGAAAATGTGTCTGACCCCTGACAAACATATTAAAGATAGACATATCTACAGAATGAAGACAAAGTTTATGTGATTGCGAAAAGGGAATTAATGTTTGTGTTTTATCGATTTTTTATAGACTACCATTTGGAAACGAAATTCGTTGGTTACTAAACGTCTTTGATCGCTATGAAATTATTATTTTTATCAAATTTGAAGAAGATCGGAATTTTTTGGAATAATACTGGAAAAAAATATACTTTAATAAATCTTTTTTAGCTGGTCTGTATTAACACTT
Source organism: Aphrophora alni (assembly GCA_963513935.1). Lineage (NCBI taxonomy): Eukaryota > Metazoa > Arthropoda > Insecta > Hemiptera > Aphrophoridae > Aphrophora > Aphrophora alni. The sequence goes on along the minus strand of OY740767.1, from coordinate 27,567,383 downwards.
TCTTCGTTTTTCTAAAAAGAAATTATGAATTGTTGTAAGCCAATCTTATATGCTTTCAATAAATAAATATTGAGCTTGACTTGTGAGATAAAATAATAGAATAAAATTCGAACACAAGGTCTCACAAAAATTACGTTTACCTAATCAAACGCGTTTCAACGACAAAGTCACCATCCTCAGTGATACATGAGCTACAGTAACTAAACTAAAGTTATAGTTTAGTTATTGTAGCTCATTTACAATAACGCGTTTTAACGACAAAGTCACCATAGTTTTTGTTTTTAATAATCTCTAGGGAAATCTGTATAAAAAACTTATGAGGGAGACATGAGTTCAATTCCATTCCTATTACAATTCTAACAGATGTTTGATTACTAATATTTATTTAAGTTTTCATCATGTAAAAGACGATCATATTAGTTATTTGCTATTTTTTAAACTCACTAAAAGTAGAAAATATTTCAGCAAAGGACTTTAAAAATATATTAAAAAGATATTACTATATCATGATACAGACGAACTGTTACTGTGTGTAAATGAATGTTAACCACCTAATAATAAATTCACTTTAGTATATTTAGTTTGTTTTTGTATAAATTTAGAAAGATCTCAGCTTCTTTCTTTAACGTTTATTTGAAGCTTGCCACGTGTTGATAGAAATCAAAACATTCCTAGGTTTAGGGTTAAGTTGCCAATCTTCTAAGCTGTCAGCGGTTTGATCTTATTTAGAAATTATCTTTCCGTGTGGTATTATGGTGCCCAAACATACCAAACTCTCTCTTTCACACACAAAATATAATTACAATTGTAGTAAATTTCGTACATTTTTAGTTAGAATCAAAGAGAAATATCAAATTCTTGTATCGTAAATAATTTTAGTGATTTCGAGATATTTAATTTTTTAAGACAACTAAAATAACACTTTTTACTTTCACACATAAAATAGAGAAAGTTATGTGATGGGTAAAAAAATATATTTTGAATTCTCATAGTAAATAATCCTTTTTTGAAATCTTCCGAGACAAAAAGTGGCTTTTGGAAAGATGTCTGAGTTTCCTGTGTGCGCGGTTGCTTCCCAACAGCATAAACAAATGGACCGATTTAAATCAAGGTTTGAATTCGGAGATTTTAAAATTCGTTCTAATTTTTTTTTCTGGATAATATAAAGTTTTGGTGTAAAAATAAAAATTACCATATTCTCAAAGTCAAGTCTAACTATTCTAATCAAATTTTGGTAGAATGTAAACAAAGGAATTAAATAAAAGTACTGTAATTGATTGTCTTCTCCCCAAATTGTCAATTCACGAGTTATAGGTTAAATCATATATATGTTCACGTTATTTTGTGGGGAAGTAAAAAAAATACCTAACTTAAGTAATATCTAAACAATTTAAAATCGTTTCTGTTCTAATATTTTCCTTTATGCCTACTTATAATTTGCTATTTCAACTAAACTAGTGGTTTTAGGGAAAACAGACTTCCCTTCTCATAAGAAACGTAAATAATCCCTAAGAGGTTTTTGGTCTTTAAACAACAAGAAAAAATCTACCACATAGAAATATAAAAATAATAGAGAATTGGCTGTTAATGGTCACCATTTTGAAACCACAAGACATAAATATACAAAATGTCCAGTTTTGTAAGACCTTTCATTAGATTTCCTAAGGAATTGGGATTTTTTTTCGAAAACCAGCCTGGCACGTTATAATAAAGATGAGTTAAGCTGATAGCTGATTTAACTATTTTTCATTAAAGTAAAATCCAACAATCCAGATATTTTATGCCGTCAATTCCAAATAGTTAAAAATAAAAAAAGTAAAAAAAACTTGTATAAGAAAGGTTTTAGTTTTCAGAGGCTTTATTTTTAGAAATAAACATTAACTCCAATTGACCTTCAAATAAAAAAAAAAAAAAAAAAACCTATCAATTCACTAAAGAAAAATAGTAAAGTAATCGTAATTTTTAACTTACACGGTTTGCTTACTATTAAGACAGGTGATCTGAATAACTCTGTACAGCCTATATATATATATATATAGTTTTTATTTTATGTTCTTTTTTTCCTTTTCTAATAAGACAATGATGAGCGAGAGACTTTTCGCTTTCAAAAAACAAAACAAAAATAAAACGTCTAACATAACCTAACTATTTTTAGTCTCGACGAATAGTTATAAAAACAAGTCTAGCGTGTTCAGAATACGGTACAGTGAATGCGATCTCTAGCGATTATTGCTCGATCACAATAAGGTTTTGGACAAGGGGTATTTGATAAGGGGCGGCCGTACGACCCCCTCTCTCCATCCCTTATACGAGGGGAGATTTTAAGAGTTGACAGAGCGGGAATAATTGCAATGTCCAACCTTTCATATTATTATCACCATCTGTCTGTGTTTTAACCAATAGGATTTGTGCTTACTTCGTGACTGTTTTCGAAAATTAAAGAGATATTCTTTTTAGCAGATTTCTAATTATACCAGATTGTGGTTTCGTTTTTATTTAGTAATTACTAAACTTTACACAATATAAAAACACAGATTGCTAACAATTCTTTTCGTTGGGTTACACCAGATCTGAAATCTGTAGATATTTTAAAATGATTATACTGGTTGTAAATATAACAATAGAAAAGTGAAACTTTGTAACTATGACTCTAAATAACTGAAGAGTATTATATACAAATGTCAGACTTTTATATCGTACCAAAACAAAATGGCGAATTAATATGTAAAAATTAATATTCGCTTAGGTTTCCCCGATAATTTGTCATTTTATTCAGATTGTCACAAAAATAAGTTGCTATTTTATGCTGGCCGTAAATAAAATACAGTCGAACTCTGTACCTATGACCCTAACTAAGTGAAAAATATTATATAAAATGTCAGACATCACTTACCAAATCAAATAGTAGAGTTTTTAATAAACAACAAAATGTGAAAATAATAATTTTAATAACAATGCAATATATTTGAAATTACAAAGAGTTACAGGTAAAATAAAAATGATTACTTAAAAAATAAATGTTGAAAAACTCACTCGCCCACTATTTCCTAAAACTAAATATATAAAAAAAAAATTATTAGTCACCAAATGGCAGTTCAGTAGATCTCAGCTAAATGTAAAAATAAACCATTAAAAAAACAAAAACAAATTAAATTGGCCCTAAAATTGTTACGCTCGTGTCATAAACATTTCCTAGACTTTAAATCGGATTTTATTAAAATGAAGGTTTTTTTTTTTTTTTTTTTTTTTTTTTTTTTTTTTTTTTTTTTTTTTTTTTTTTTCCATATTCGATTATTCCTGAACCATAATATTATTTTATTTTAGAATTTGCACACGACTTTAAGTTATTAAATCATCACATTTCAACGAAATCGGTAGAATACATTCTGATAAATTACATCTTTTATAACAAACAACCACAAGGGCGAGTTTTTTATATTGACTGATAACTCACGAATTGACATTTCTAGAGATTTTGCGATCAATACGTTTTGTTTGGGTTTTATAGGCAACATGTATTAATAACATTAAAACAGATTTTGATAAAATCGTATAATGTTATAAATGAATAATCAATATTGATGAAACAAGGAAATTGGTTTTGAAGAAATTAATTACAATTCTATTTTCCTACCGAGTAGTCCTTTCTTTTCCCTTTGGAAATCAAACTAATATTTAATTTATCACAATTTAAATTATGTTTTATTTCTTTAGACCAAATCAATTCTTCATATAAAAATGAAAGATTTCTTATCACTAATACAATTAAACCTAAATTTTTGAATGTGGTGATAATATGATGAATATAATTTGGATGCCTTTTTGAAATCCTAAATAATTAATTGAAGGATGAAGTTCACTATTGTTTTTAGTTTTGTAAATTTTGAAATTATAAGTAATTCAAGTACAAAAAGTTTGATGTTAAAATAGACTGAACTCTTTATGCTGAGAATGTAGGTTTAATGTGTATTGATTTATTTGTTGTCATTCACCAAACGATATGAATTATTTAAATTGCATATATGGTTTACTTTTAGTTCTTATGCTGTTGAAATTCAAATATTTTTCGTTTTATTATCAGATATTTATTATTGAATCAAATTTTTTTAAACAGTCCTCCATTCAATACTTTAATTCTCTTGTTGTCTATGACCTTGTTTCAATAGCCAAACCAGCCTTCTTCTTACTCTTTCTTCAATTTACAATTTTTTGCTCTTATTATTTACCTTATTACTTTCCTTTTATCACATTATATATTTACAAATTAAAATTATTATGAAGATGTATGATATGTAATGATTTTATGTTAATTGATCATACTGTATGAAATATGATTAAGCCTATTTACAATTTTATTTTTGTGTAAGATCAGGTTTTATCCATTCATTTATATTATTTATAACTGTGGAATTTTGTATCGTCACAATCGAAATTTTGTGTTTTTTTTCCTATGTCAGCTACACAATTTTGAGTTAAACGTCCCGAGATATGGTAAAAATGCCTAAAATCGGTTCACCCGTTTGGGTTTTAGAGTACTTTAGATACTACAAATCCAAAAACAACTTTATTAGACTCAGAGGACCTCAAAATGGATATATCCACAAAAAAGTCTTATTGTTTTTTTGACCCAACAAATAACTATCATACTCTATACTATGTCTATGTGAGAAAGATAAGACTTAATGCTCTGTTGAAACTGATGTCAGTCAACAGCTACGCATTAATGAGAACGTAATAAGCATTACAAAAAGAGATTAAGTAGTGTTTTTATCTGAAACTTATTTATTTGGTATACTTAGGTTAATTACGTTATTAATAGTTTATCGTGTAAATAATATTATTGTAGTAGGTAAATAAAAATGTCATTTATGGTGCAAATTATCCCAAAATCAACAATGTTCCTTAGTGTATTTTATGTATAATACTTTTCAGTTCTTTAAAAAAATTTATACAAAGTTTCAACCTTGTTATGTTTTATATATAATGGTTTGAATATACCGCTAACCACAATCATTAGGAACAATAAATAAAACACAATTATTGTACTTTATTTTGTTTATTCCTCTAAATGCCCTAATGTACATTTCGATAACACGGTTATCATCATCAGAGGGTCTTGATTCTAAACTACAGTATACTACATCTAAACTTACACTTCTACTTATGTATGTCTAATATAACTGTATAATATAACTCCCTAATATAAATAAAAAGCACTTTGCACACTTAAACAAAGTTTTACCTTTGTAATGTTTCATATATGTCTAATATAACTGTCTATAATATAAATAAAAACCACTTAGTACACTTACAAAAGTTTCATCCTTGCTGTGTTTTATAAAAGTCTAATATAACTGTACAATATAACTACCTAATATAAATAAAAACCACTTAGTACACTTAAACAAAGTTTTATTTTTATAACGTTTTATATATGAGTAATATAACTGTACAATATAACTGCCTAATATAAATAAAAACCACTTACTACACTTAAACAAATTTTTACCTTTGTAATGTTTTATTTATGTCTAATATAACTGTATAATATAACTGTCTAATATAAATAAAAACCACTTAGTAAACTTAAACAAAGTCTTACCTTTGTAATGTTTTATTTGTGTTTAATATAACTCTTCAATATAACTGTCTTATATAAATAAAAACCACTTAGTACACTTAAAAAAGTTTTACCTTTATAACGTTTTATATATGTCTAATATAACTGTGCAATATAACTGTCTATAATATAAATAAAAACCACTTAGTACACTTAAACAAAGTTTTACCTTTGTTGAGTTTTATTTACGTTATTAGTGTATATTAATTTAAAAATAGCGACATTATTTTAGCCACGCTGTGTAAAATACCATGGTCTGGGGAAGTTGAAACAAAAAAATTGGTTGTAAATTGTGTTTTCACATTTTCCTATATTCAGGGCATTCACATATTAGTTATACAAAACACCATTATTTTTAGGTTTAAACTACAAACCATTCAAAAAACTTTAATTGTTTATAAGTTATTACAATGTTCAATTCATTTCGTTTATTCTATAAACATGGAATGATAGCATATTATGTTTTAAAAAGCTAGTGCTTCTAGCGGTGTAAAGTTTCGCCGAATCAAATACACTTTACAGTCGTTAGAAGCGCTAGTTTTTCATAGAACATATATTTTTATATTGATTGTTGATTATCTTATAATTTATAGATTTCACTCGTCATCATATACAGGTGCAAAACGTACCAGTGTTGTTTCTGCTTTTAATAGTAATCAACTAATTTGCCCGAAGATAATTCAGAATCAAACATCAAAAGGAACCATCTTAAAGACCGACAATCGTTTCTGTGAAACTGGATGTCTAGTACACAGCGAATGAGGAAAGGGTAGCCTCGAGGTTAGATGAAAAGCAATCGAATAAGTGCGTCAGACACGATCGTAGAAATCAACTAAACTTGCCAGTTCCCAAACGATGTTGTGAACGATTTTAAAACGTTTGTCATTTAACCCCTTCAGATTAAAGTTGCTTTAAGTGATTTGAATTTTATATTAAAATGATTGACAGAATGTATAACGAAGAAATTTGCTTAGTAAACTTGTCTTTAGTGAAGAGGTCCTCCATCTTAGTGGCAATGCAAACTGTCTTATTGTGAGGACACCTGAGAGTGCTGAAAGTCCACGTGTGGTAGTAGAATATGTAAAACACTCAATTAGATTTAAATGGCTTTTGCGCTCATCGTTCTGTTAAAGTTTATAATCCATTCTTTTTTAGAAAGAAAACTTTAATTGGGCGTTATTTGCGGGATATTTTGGAAAACTGTTTAATTCTATAGGGGAAATGAAAGAGAGGGATCTAACCCAAGATTACATGAAAAATGTGTATATCAAGCTAGGCATCCTCGGGATCGTCAATCGGTATCAGGGCTGCTTTAGGAATGGTAACATGGCCGCCACGATCTCCTGATCCGACACTGTGTGAAGTTAACACAGATTTGATTAAAGAGAAGTTTTTTTGCACTTCTTCCTACAGGTGTAAACAATCTATAATTTCCCATAACAGAAACAAGTTAGGAGTATAGACATAAGGTATGACTCGAAGGCTTTGGGGGTAAATTTGTTATAGGTCGTAACGTAGAACCCACATTGATTAGTTGAAAGAAAAACTTCAAGTTTTATTGAATATTTCGCTGTTTTGCTCAATTTATTATGGTTTATGCTTCTTCTTAAATAAATGAAACTTTAGTACAACTAATTTCAATGAGGATAAATTTGTTTCGTATTTCAAGCTGTCAAATTCGATCAGAGACTTCTTCCTTTGAAAAATTTAACGTATCCCAACTGATAATTTACAGGTCACTTTTTGTTTACAACTACTCTAATTTCACTCCGTATGTTCGCCATTAAAATCATTCATAAAACACTTCCCTCCCTTGTCTAAATTTACTAAAATTCATTTTTTTTAAACTTTATAAATTTAGTACGACTAAGGTATGTTCACTTATTGAACTACTTCTACAATGAAAATGTATTTTTAATGTAATAAACTCATTTAAATGACCACGAAAAACTCCTCTGTCAGTATCATTAGGAGATCAAATATATCTCGTACAAAAGAATCGGCGCCTGGACATTTTTCCTAGAAGAAAAAGAGTATAATTTAATATATATTTATTTATACGTCTGTACCATTAGTAAATATTTAAACTTTGGATTAGGCCAACAAAAGATATTACGTTAAAAAAAAAGCGCGTAGTCCTTGAACTCCAGTGCGTAAAAAATTACATAGAACTAATGTAACTATTTATATTTATATTTGGAGTTCTTAGATAGATATTATGAAAACGTACAAGAATCATTTTTATTATTATCAATGACTACATATATGTAGTCATTGTTATTATTCACTTGTAGTTTGTAAAGATACAAAGACGGCTGGCTACCTGGCTGGCGAAAGAATCACCTCACTAACACACTCAAACACTAATTCACCTACTGCACCAACCTTATTTCAAAAGTTTTTTTTTTTTTTTTTTTTTTTTTTTTTTTTACATTGCAAGTTAAACACAAAAGTTTAGTTTATTTTGAATTCTGCGCAATATTACAAGAAAAATAATACCAAGCAACAACTAATTCAAACAATCGCTGTCCCTTTACTTGTCTTCTAAGGAGATAATTAACTGCTGTCGTCAACCTCATTAGTTAAACTGTTGTATTAATCAAAGTCCAAACCCAAGTCCACATTATGTCCTATTAGTGATTCATACAACAAATGTTTAATCATCATTTTCTGGTGCAAGAGGCATTTTTTTCTATTTGGTAGCTAATTACAGATATGTTTGCTGTATATAAGCGTTTCCACGTTTATGTGTGTTTTCCTAATTTAAAACTGTATTACGCAACGAAATTTAATTAAATTCCTGGTACCATTAATTGTTTAGGTCTACTAGTCTAAAGTTTATAGGATGCTGTCATTTATAGCTTGTTTTTTGTGCAGCTTAATGAATAATCAATCAATGATTACGCTTTTTATCAATTGTAATCAATTGATAATTTTGCGTTGTTTTTTTTAAATCATACAATTTTTTAATATTTTTGTTTTTGTTTTTTAATGATATGTTTTTCGCTGGAACTGTACCAACTGAATCACTATTTCGTACAAGGTTTCAGCTAAAATAAAGGATGCAATGGTGTAGTTTTTAGCCCTTTCCTTTTTTGGAATGTTTTTATATAATTATGTTTTATGTATATATTTTAATTTAGGACATAATAGATAACATTATTGCCGTTTATGTAATTACTCAACACGGTTTTATCAATCATACGACAAATTTCAACATTCTTTCTTAGTTACTATTCTACCTTTCTTTTATTCACATTATTTCACCCTTATGTTTTAACAATGGTGTGTTTGGAGTCATTTTCAAACAAAATTTTATGAAAATTCAGATGCAGTAGGTATTGCTTAACAATTACGAAGTCTTAAGAAAGTTGTCTTCTTTGTATCAAAGAATTTACAGAGAGTAAGTCACTAATTAGGCAGCTTGTAACGCTATTTAAAAATAATGATATTGTAACAATTTACGAGGTGTTTGTGAAAAAAGTAATTTTTTCGATTTATGTATAGCTTAATCTGTTCTTTCTGCCTCTTTCAAGTAGTCTTGTGGTAGATCCTTTCTTTTATCTTTCCTATCAGTTCTCTATTGACCAACTCTTGTTCTTTTCCGACTATGACGCTATTAGAGTATTTGAGAGCTATTGGTCTTTAGTCTATCCTTATGTTCCTTTTTTCTTCTTTAAGGCGATGATGACTCAGTGGCTTTTCGCAAAACAAGTTATAGAGATGCAAATAATAAACAAATTTTGTATCAAACTTACTGTCTAACAGTCTTGTTACATACAAATAATGTACAATTTGTACCAAACTTACTGTCTAACAGTCTTGTTAGATAAAAATAATATAAAATTTGTATCAAACTTACTGTCTAACAGTCTTGTTAGATACAAATAATGTACAATTTGTATCAAACTTACTGTCTAACAGTCTTGTTAGATACAAATAATGTACAATTTGTATCAAACTTACTGTTTAAAAGTCTTGTTAGATACAAATATTGTAAAATTTGTATCAATCTTACTGTCTAATAGTCTTGTTAGATACAAATAATGTACAATTTGTATCAAACTTACTGTCTAACAGTCTTGTTAGATACAAATAATGTACAATTTGTATCAAACTTACTGTCTAATAGTCTTGTTAGATACAAATAATATATAATTTGTATCAAACTTACTGTGTAACAGTCTTGTTAGATACAAATAATGTAACATTTGTATCAAACTTACTGTCTAATAGTCTTGTTAGATACAAATAATGTAGGCTACAATTTGTATCAAACTTACTGTCTAATTGTCTTGTTAGATCAAATAATGTACAATTTGTATCAAACTTACTGTCTAATAGTCTTGTTAGATACAAATAATGTAGGGTACAATTTTTATCAAACTTACTGTCTAATAGTCTTGTTAGATACAAATAATGTACAATTTGTATCAAACTTACTGTCTATAGTCTAGATACAAATAATGTAGGCTACAATTTGTATCAAACTTACTGTCTAATAGTCTGGTTAGATACAAATAATGTACAATTTGTATCAAACTTACTGTCTATAGTCTTGTTAGATACAAATAATGTAGTCTACAATTTGTATCAAACTTACTGTCTAATAGTCTTGTTAGATACAAATAATATAAAGTTTGTATCAAACTTACTGTCTAATAGTCTTGCTAGATACAAATAATATATAATTTGTATCAAACTTACTGTCTATAGTCTAGATACAAATAATGTAGGCTACAATTTGTATCAAACTTACTGTCTAATAGTCTTGTTAGATACAAATAATGTACAATTTGTATCAAACTTACTGTCTATAGTCTTGTTAGATACAAATAATGTAGGCTACAATTTGTATCAAACTTACTGTCTAATAGTCTTGTTAGATACAAATAATATATAATTTGTATCAAACGTACTGTCTAAAAGTCTTGTTAGATACAAATAATATATAATTTGTATCAAACTTATTTTCTAACAGTCTTGTTAGATACAAATAATATATAAGTTGTATCAAACTTACTGTCTAATAGTCTTGTTAGATACAAATAATATAAAGTTTGAATCAAACTTACTATCTAACACTCTTGTGAGATACAAATTCTACATAAATAACAATATTCGCTATGATGATCATAAATAATTTTTTCCTAATAAAACCATAAAGAATCTTAAACACACGTCGGCTGTTATTAACAATTACCGTAATCTGGAAATTGCTCTGTACAGATAAGAATCAAGTAGGCCTAACACAGCTAAGTGCGTGTCTTATCTCTAAGCAATGTAATTCCATTGTTGTGATAACGCATTAAACAGTTGCCCGCACGCCCAACTCCGCCATATTGCTGCCTACGTCAAAACTTTACACGTATGCAGTTTATTTAAGATCTGTATTTAAATTTTGCACACCCAATCATAATACCAAACATCAAGCAGGCAAAAACGTTATTGTGACCTTCAAAAAATTAAGAATTTATCTACATTAATGCAACAATACATTTCATAGGTTAACAAAGCTGAAGATGTATTTAAAAAGTTGTATTAAACTTTATTTTACAAATCTCAGTACATACAGTTGGTGTAACACATTATATAGAGTAAACTATAAAAAGTTCAATTAATATGGTACATTTTCAGGGGGTTAGCTCCCAGTGGAGGTCCCTATCTAAACATTTATTGTAATAATTAAATGAGTTTTGAGTCACTATCTCTTTTTCTTTTTAGAGGTCTCAAAGGTGGGTTGTGTGGTAGTTTCGCCGGTATTTCTTGCAATAGTTGATTGTTGTGCTCAGAGAATGTTCTGTATAATCTTATATAGCTGTGCTGTAGAAAAGTGAACATATCTAGTATTTCGAGATAGAAGTGAAGTGTAGAATTTCCTGGGCGCATCTGTTATGAGATGTAAGAATCGGTAATGTAGCGTTTGAATTCTTCTGATTTGGGAATCTGAGGCAGATTCCCAGATTGAGCAGCTATATTGCCATATCGGCCTAACAAGAGTTGGGTAAATCGATATTTTATAATGCAGAGAAAGAAGGATTAATGTTTTGTTTCAGGAGATGTACTTGTTACGTAAGGTTTTTACAGTGTTTGTGATCATCTCAGTTTGGTGACAACTGAGATATCTAACTGATTGTGCTACAGGGATTATAGTACTTCAAGTTACTGGGTTTCATTTGTACGTAAACTTAACTAGTTTGGATTTATTTCGACTTTCCACGGTTTGTTCCATGTTTCTATCTTATAGCAGAATTCTTGCAGTTGTCGTGTAGACGATTCGCATGTACCTGTGCTGAGAATTGCAACATCACCTGCAAAATGAGCCGCCATAACATTTTGTGACTTCGGAAAGTCAGAAGCAGATAACATCTATGGAAATGGTTCTAGCGCATTGCCCTGTGGAACTCTAGAATATATTGCACTAGATTTAGATTGGGCTGTTTCATATTTAACACAAATCTTCTGTTAGTGAGATAAGTATCAGAAAGTAGATGTTTTATTTTAAATAACAAGCTATTGTGCCGAACTTTATCAAACGTTTTTTCAGTGTCTAAAAATAAGTTGAGGCAACGTTTTTTGTTTTCTTGTGTATCTAAAATAATGTCGACGATTCCATGTAGCTGTTGCGGACAGAATCCTGAGATCAGAAACTAAACTGAGTGTATTGGGTGATATCACTAAGGTATGATGAGGAGCTTTGGTAGAAGACGTTCAAATATATTTGAGATTATTAATATAAGAGAATATTAATAGAACGACAACTCTGAGGATCTTTTTTTTATTATTTTTGTGGTTTTGGAATCATAATTAATTGTTATTGTATGTTTTCATTTTTAGGGAAAATATGTTAAACGAAGAATAGCATTACATATGTAAGTTAATAGAACTAATGACTCTCTCAGCAAGGCTTTTAAAAGGTGTTGTACTTAAACGGGGCTTTCTTTGTTGGAGATCTGTAATTTTATTTTTACCTGTGCTGAGGTGAAAAAAATCATAAAACAGCAACAGCTGAAGAAGTATTGAATTTACGAAGAATAGCATTACATATCTCTAAGTTAAAAGAACTAGTAATTTACTCGGAAATCCTTTTAAAAGGTGTTGTAGTACCCGGGGCTTTCTTTGTTGGAGATTAGTTAATTGCATTTAATGCATAATAATGTACCGGTGTTAAAAAACCATAAAACAGTAACAGTAGATATTTCATTTTCTATAATACCATACATTCGTTAATACTTCAACATCATTGCATCATTCTGATTCAATATACAAACACCCAAAACCAGTTGAGATCTTTCGATGAATCGACTATAGTCGTGCACTTGCTCAGCTTCCGTTACTAATCGATTTTGTGAACAAATTCACAAACACATTGCGTTCTCGCGCTGATGGAAACTATTCTAGTGATTTGGCTAATGGGAACATTTGTAAACATAGCAAGACTCTAAACCTTAGAAATTATCAACCAAACTGCAGAGAAAAAGTTTGTAACTGATCAATTCTGATTGGCCTGTGTTAATTAGATAATTATATACAAGTATTTAGGAATGGACGATAAGGTAGATGTTATATATATTAATGTAAATTAACAACAAATTATATGTTTATCTATTTATCAAAACGTCTATTTTGAGTTATTCACCAAGGAGCTGCAACGAGTCCAAAATACCGTATCAGACTATTTCTGTTTTTCTAGATAAATTAATACATCAAAAATTATAAAACAGTCATTTGAGCGTGTCATTTTTTACCAGTATAATAAAAAACCTTAATCTTTATTTTGTGAATTGTCAAAATTGTGGTCATTTAAAGTGTTTAAACTGAATATCTCGTAAATGTTATTTTTACACAAAATTTACAAACCAAAATATTTTCCTATTTTAACTCTAAATGCGATTTCTTCATTGTAGGCCTAAGGATAACCTAGTTACTAATAAAACGATAAACAAATATTTTTTCGCAATTAACAACAATTACCTTTAATTAATCCTTCTTTTATTCAAGTGTAACTTGTATTCACCCATTAATAAGGAATAAATGTTGTCATTAACTTCTGAATATTTTAGTAAGTTATCAAGAAATTATTTGTTCATCATTTTATCAATAACAAATGAAAATTAAGATACTATCGTAATATTATGAAAAGAGCAAAATATTTAACTTCGTAAATTTTGTAGACCTATAAGGTTAACCGTTTTCCATATACTTGGCACAAAATAAAATCTAGGTTTTCTCTATAGTAAAAGGTTGGACACAAAATGTGTGTACCGAAATATCTCATTCATTTCCAAAATTACTTGTATAAATTTGTTGAGATAAAACCAATACTCTAACAGATGAACCAAATTATGACACATATTTGCTGGAACTTTTTTTTTGTAGTTTGTTGCCCTAAACCAATTATTGAATTACTGCGCCCACATCCTGCATTTAGTACAATCTACTACCACTCTTAGTTTTGTCTTATTCATTCAACGCGCTTTGAAGTAAATCCATTATCAAAACCTATCAAGTTTAAAAATGTAACTATTTAACAACAAATTTATGAAAGAGCGGAAGAAGACAGAAATATTCCATTCAATAATACAATTAGGGTTTCATTTCAATAATGAAACACTAACAGAAACGTAATAGATTACAATTGAACCTAACTAGAATAACTCAAATGGTTTTCATTCAATAGCGAAACCACTGTAATTTGAAAAATAAACAAAACGTAAATCGAACTTTATGACATGTACTTAATTTACACTCCAACTCCTATTATTATTATTTTTTTAATTAGGCGTCACGCAGTTCAAGTGAAACAAACAAACATTTATAAATACTCCCAACAAACGCTTTATTATTGTATTATTTTTATCAACTACACGTGCACTAACCCACGTCCATCTTGTAGAGGATGGAGGTACCAGCGTCTGTATTCTTACAACTGCTCAAAAGTGTTTTCAAAACACAAAATGTCCGACAGATGGAAAACTAAGCGTTTCCGGATATATACATAAGGTTATTTTAATAAGATTTATTATAACCTTAGTTTTGTTACTTGTTTATATAGTTCCGGGAATCCTTGTTCAATTTACTTAAACAAAAATAGACAATTTTGTAGTCACATTTTTTTCTCAGTAAGTTTTGAAGACAAAAACCCTCCCATAAATTGTAATCCTTAATTTATTAAAAATTAATACAAATTCGTAAATCCGTACTAAGTTGTATTAACAAAACAAATGTAAAGTTTTCTATTCAAATTTGGTCTAAATCAACCAAATACTAGTAAAATGAATTTAAAAATTAATCCGAATGAATACAAAATATGTTTTTAATCGTCGACGTTGAAAACTCGATTTCAAACCAAAGAAATTCATTTCCAAACAATTGCTTCAAAATTGTTATCTACAGCAAAGTTTTGTTTATCAATGTTAAGGAGAAAGTTTGTGCTTCGTTTGTAAAGTTTAACTAAACCTCTTTAATCTCAATCGGGCCAAGGAAAACATCACAAACAATAAGGAATATGGATGCTGCTTATTTTAAATTCTGAATTCATTTATTTGTTAGTTCACAATAAATCGGCAGATTTTATGTTGGAGACATTTATGTTAAGATGTCATGAAAAAAAAAATTGTTGTGTTTAAATGAGATGGGTCTGAGAGTGGCAAATTAAGATAAGGGTTGTTCTGGAGCAGCTGCTACCCCTCCCTTACTACTCCCATTTACATTGTAATGTTTCATGGTCGTACACATGTCTGGTATTGTAGGGCGTGAACATTACGTCATAAACAGAGAACTCGCCATTGGAGGGAAGTTTAAAAAGATTAATTAATGGTGCACAACAAATCGAAATTATAAATTAGTTTATCGGGAAAAAATGTTTAAATATTGGCAGAAGTGAACAAAACATTCTTTCAATATGAACGTTCAAGTTTTCTCTACTGACTATAAATTTCGGGCGTACGTGTTTCCATTATCAAACATATTATCTAAAATTATTGGAACAATTTAATATAATTAAATTCCGAATGTTGTAGTCTCTTACATTCTGAAGATTTTCAATATTAAATTTTCTTTTAAATTACAAAATTTCTTAAATTATTGACAAAGTTAACAATATTTTTTTTTTAAATTAAAAGAAGAACACATTGCATGGTCCTTAAAAGGACATTTAAAATTGACATATCAATTTCTCCTTTTCCGATCATCATTTTTCGAATAATATTCTTACGTTTTCAACATTGTTTTAAAGGATAATAAGTTCAAAATGGCGTTAAGACAGGTCTTCAAAATCTTAACGCTAAGACTTTTCCTGACAATTGCCAGGATGCGTGATACATTCACAGAGTCCCGTTTCCCGAACTGACTCTTTCCACGAATTACACTCTTTCACCTGATAATTCCAAATAAATCAGGGATTCGTACACTTTCCCGGAATTACCATGGAAAAATAACCTCCTCCCAATATTCCCCTAAATAACTATTCTATATTTGTGATTAATACCCATAGGCAACACCAAGGAACCTAATAATTTCACACGCGTATCTGTAAGTCGCAACCCGTCTACACAGACAAGACTTTAAATCCTATATATTTCAAACCATGCATTTACATTCTTTGTATTGTCTCACATATATGGAAAATATACCATCAACAAAAATGACCTTTGGGTAGTTAAGGAGCAAAAACTATCATGCAGAATTGTTTACAATATTATGCGTGGATATCAAATAAAACTAGAAGTTATTCTGATTACGAATATGTATGTTTATTTCACGAAATAATTAATATGTTGGCGCTAGGCTAAATTTAAAGTGTCAGATATCACTCCCTATAACTTGAACACGGCGTGACCTACAAATTTGAAAAAAAATTACTTGGATTTTAGATTAAATTCCAATACAAAATGATATATTATAATTATTGTACGATAGTAAAAGTTTCAATTTGTATGATAGAGACAAACAATTCAATAGCCATTAAAAGATGGATTGCATTTTCGTCTTTATTGATTTCTCTTTATTCAGGTGTGAAGGTAAAAAACTTTACATTATTGCTTGTCTGTCCTAACCAGTCTACATAGATAAGACGATAAATCCTACATATTTCAAATTTTGCATTTATATTATTTGTATTGTCCCACATATAGCGGTGACAAAATATCACTTTAGGGTAGTTAAGTGTTAAAAGCTATCTAGTTGAAAATTTTTATTTATTTTTTTTTTTTTAATATTACGAATTAAACTAGCTTCCAATATGTATGTTTATTTGGCGAAAATAGTAATATGTTGCTGCTAGGCCGCTTAAAAGACTTCGATTTTATACAAAAATAACTGCCCCTACATGGCTATGGACCCTAAGGTCCCTGTGGTTTGGACACGCTTGCCCCAATAATTTACTCTGCGAAAGTTTCTTAATAAGCCTGAAGACTAAAAGTGGGAATGAGTTACGTTAGGTTATATTCTTTCTAAAATATAAAACCTAATTGTTTTCTAGAAGAGTGACATATACGTGCATGTGTCACTACATTTTATTTTCGTTCAAAAGTTACTCAGTGCAAATGTAACAATCTAAGTGAATTTCATCCAAATCCAAATTTAAAAACGGCATCAGACTCAACATTTTAAGACTATATTAAAGAAATTACGTGGATACTATATTTATAATCCTAACCTAGCGTAATCCGACTTGTTTAGACGTAACTTGTGTTCTAGACTATAACCGAGAAACAAACGCTTTTATGAGTAACGAACAATAAGCCATTAAGATAGTGAGTTAAATTGCAATGGAAAACATCATAGTTCGTGCCCGTTCAATGTTGAAACATTTCGTGTTTGTTGAAGCTGTAGATTTTTTATATCTAAACAGAAATTTTTAAGGTTCTGTCTGTTAGACTATGAACCTGAAGTACTTTAAATGATCTACTTTTTCTCTTTCTCCAATATAATACAAATGTAGACAGTAAGTAACTAAGTTTGTTTACTAAAAATTCTGAAAAAAAAACATTCAATTATATAGATGATGCAATACATAATTAATAAACTAATTGAAACAGAAATGTATTATGTATTTTTAAAATAATAAGTACTGCAGTAGTTTACTAATAAGTTTATATTTACGACTAAAAACATATTAAGGTTGTTTGGCGTTCTTTGTACAATGGAGTCTTGTGTCTGGAGTTAGTTTTCTAATGACGTTTATATTTAGTCTAGTTTTGACTGTTCGGGAGGCATAGCTTTAGGCCGGAGTTGCTTTCTTAGTGACCAACATAGCTCTAGGTTGCTAGGCTAGATTGGTGTTTTCACTTGTTTAACTTCTAACTTTATCCATTTGATAACGGAAGTTGATTTAATCTCTCGAAAAGTCGTGTATTACTTTTTATATGCAAGAGTGTGATGGTAAAAATTCAATTAAAATATATTAATAAAACATGAACAATTCATCAATATCAAACAACTTTAAAAGACAGAAAACATATTTTCAAACAAATCATATACGAAAATCTGTAGTCAATAGTATAGCTCAAAATTTCTCTCTAAAAAAATTTAATATAGTATGTGAAAAAGTTAAGGTGAGATGCTTTAAAATACTTTTTTTTCTAAATCGATGATTTCCGCGTTCACATTTTTAAGACGAGGATATGAATGGTTAAAAAAATCGGTTTTCGCTATTACCTCTTAACGAAACAATTCTTAAACATTATAAAATTCCCTACGTTTTGGTCTTTTACTTTTGTGGATACGATTGAAATTGATCCAGTTATGAACGATTTAAAGATCAAATACTGGATGTAAAAATGGTAAGGCGAATAAAAAAATGAGGATACTTTTGAAGACATGAACAGAAATTTTACTCAATTTCATAGACCCCCATTTTAAATGTAAAAATAAAAACTACTATTTAATAAATGCATTATAAAGTATTGATTACAAATACATTTTAATATTTCAATGGCCGATCTTTCGATTGCTTGGCTATAATATGAGTTGGATGTGCCGTTGTTCCATCCTTACTTTTATGCCCTTAATGATAACAGTAAAATATCAAATAGAAAGAAAAATATAAGAGAATGATCCAAAGTTTTCAATTCTCATCGCTCTCAGGGGTTCATTGTGGTGAGTACGTGGCTTGGCTAACCCGAGATAACCTAGCTGGATCTACACCTCTTTTCACGTAGTCTTAGGTTATATCCCTCTATTTTATCTTTCCTATCAGAACTCTCTTGGACAATTTTTATTCTCTTCTGATCCTGAAGAGGATAAGCCTAGGGGTTTTTATCCTATATTCATTTCTTCCTTTTGTTTATAAAACGATGATGGCCGAGAGATGTTTCGCCTTTAATCAACAAGTAATAAACAATGAAATAATCTACACTTTGTATCTAACTTACCGTCAATTAGTTTTCCGAAAGCAGATGATGACCGAGAGGTTTTGATCTTTAAACAAATCAATCAAAAGGATTTAAAAAAGAACACGTTTTATTTGTCTTCATAGGACTAAGGGAAAGACAAATAATCGTGAGAAGAACTTCACAATTATTTATGTTAAGAATCGAAGGTCACAACGGCCATTATGTTTCTTTTAAGAAATGTGAAAGTTATATTATTGACTTTAGGGTTTAAACTACTGTTAACCTGACACATTGTTCAGTAAAGTTTGGTATGACTAATAGAGACTTATCTTAGAATTTAATTTCCTAAGTAAATATTTCTCCTAGCTGAGTCGTGTTTAAACCAAAGTTCCTACAATATTTGTTGAAATCCTGATTGTATTATTTATATTTTAGATGTTAAAGTATTCAGGAAATCGCCCATCATTTTAGATATTGAAGATTCAAAATGAGACAAACCAGCTGATCGAAGTTGTAATGGATAGTCTGATACGATCCGTAAAATGGGTACTAAAAATTTAACGTTAAAAAAAAAAAATTTAGCTCTACTTTGATCCTTTTTAGATGAAGCAAAGTTTGAACTTTAAAACAACCAAAATATTTTAGGCAAAAAATTATGAAAAATAATCTAGGTTTTGGTTGGTTAAGGGTGGATAATTAGAGTATTTTAGTACTTTTTTTTAGTGGAGCTCCTGTTGACAGAGGGTTGAAGTGGAAATGTGAAAATCCGCTGTCTAAAACTGTTTATCTGGGACGGTTAGGTAACTTTAAACTTTAAAAGGTAGAAAGCTCAAATTTAAGAAATGAATTGTTGGTGTAAAACACCATATTTTGGCATTATAAGGCAAATTGAGTTTTTTGGGATCAACTCAAAACTTTTAAATATAAAGCTCCAAATGAAAAATATACCAGTAGACCTCAATATACCACAACAGAAATAAAATAGGTCTACCAAGTGTCATAAAGTCCCAGGACGGTTTTAGAAATTTAAAAGAAAAGATGCTCGAACTTTGGAAATTTTTTGCTGTGAAAACACTATATTTTGGCGTTATAAGGTAAATTCAATCCACTTCAAAATAAAGCTTTTGTGTGTCAACTAAAAATGTTTAAATGTGCCTAAATTAAAAGATACCATTAAGCCTAAATATAACAAAACAGAAATAATGTAACTGGCGTCAATAAAATCTCTACACGGTTAAGTAACTTTTAAAATTTATAACTTAGAAAGTTCAAATTTTAAAAATGTGTTTGGTGTAAAAATACCATATTTTGGAATTATAATGTAATTTCAATCTCAACTAAAATTGGGGTTTTTGTGCAACTAATATTTTTAAATGTAAAGCCCCAAATCTCAATTATTACATTGTAGACATTAACTGCAAGAACTAGAAGTCGCTATTAATCCAATTCAAAATGACGACCCATTAAATATTAAAATTTGGCATTGCAGTACGAAAAAATAAATTTTGAATTTAAATTAAAACTTAAGAGTAATGTAAACTTGAATAAAATACAGCAAAGCTTTGGTATTATAGATAGAATAAAACTCGAACACAAGATCTCACAAAAATTACGTTTACTTAATCAAACGCGTTTCAACGACAAAGTCGCCATCCTCTGTGATATATGAGTTAGTTATAGTTTAGTTATTGTAGCTCAAGTATCACTAAGGATGGCGACTTTGTCGTTGAAACGCGTTTGATTAAGTAAACGTAATTTGTGTGATCTTGTGTTCAAGTTTATTCTATCTAATATTATGTCACAAGTCATGCTCAATATTTATTTATGAACTTTGGTATTATAATTTTGTCTCGTTATTGCTTTCCTTAAGTATATTTGATTTTTTTATTTTTATTTTTGAGCAGTCGTCATTTTCGATTGGAGTAACCAGTCCTCTAGCTTGCGCATTATTTTTTATTAAACAACACCATTAAATTGAGATATTACTTGAAAGGGTATATTTAAAAATTTCGAGAAAACCACCGGTTTTTGGTGGGAATTAATTTAACTTATAACGCCAAAATATGGTGAATTTATACCAAAAATTCATTAAAAAAAAATTGAGCTTTCTTCCTTTTAAAGTTACTTCCATCCCGGTACTTTTTAGACATGTGGGATATTATTTCTGATGCGAGATATTTAGGCCTCCTCGTATGATTTTTTTCTCATTTAGATGACGAAACTATATCAATCAAACTCACAAGGAATAATGTTATAAAACTAAAAAGAACATCTAGGATTTTTTTACTAGACGGTTTTTTTACTAACGACAATTAAAGTTTCAATACACTATATTAAATTACAAAAACTTGTAACTACAGTCTATCTACGCTGTATTTACGTGAAAGCGATAACTTTTGTTTAAAACTAAACTTTGAAATGGAAACAATGCGTGCATAAGTAGTTACAGTGTTATCAAAAGTACTGTCTGATTTTACAACAATACCACAATTTAAAAAAGTGTATTTAAAAACTGTACTCGTTCAAATTAAAATCTAAATTTGACTGAACAAATATCATTTAATATTTGGCATTGTAAATACAAATTTACTTAGAGATCTGAACTTACTTATAGTTGTTCATACTGTACAGAAACAAAATTTTGTGATTTACAACATGTGTTTGCGGCAGGCTTGTCAACTAATACATCTTGACCTTGGACAGCCATCTTGTAGTTCGACACACATCTCACGGAATGTGTTCAATGTATATATTTAGTATTTAATGCAGTTGAATTAGATCTCAATAGGAAATAAATTATTGCGAAATTGCAACGAATTAAGTAGTTAGGTTGAACAAGATAAACATTAACCAGGTTCATTTGACTTGTGTCCTTTTATTCCTCCAAGGAACTTAGGGTAGAAACGAAGGACCTTCACCTCACCCTGTTCAGTGCCAACATCCACTCCCTGCCAATCACAACTTCTTCTACACTGTTCGCTTTCATGTCATTTTTGTCTCCTTCTGTGTCTCTGGGGATTCTATTTCAAAGCCTGCCTTACAACCACATCCTTACCCTTCCTCGAAACATGGAAAATCCACCCCCACTTCCTTTCCGTAATTTTTGTTCTTACTGGACTTTCATTAGTTCGCTTCCAGAGTTCTGGTTCGTCACTATTCTGGGTCATCGAATGTTAAATATATACCTCAGACATCTATTCGCGAAAATTTGTGTTCCTTTGTTTATTTCAACTGACTCTGCAAGCCTCACAGCTGTAGAGCAAGACGGACATGACGTTTGTTCCAAATCTCCACACTTTTGTTCTTTTACTAAGGTCTTTCTTTATAGGCCTCAGCTGAGGAAAGATACACCTCGTCTTCTTCAGTCTACTGGGAACGACCACATCCGATCTTCCACTACTCAAGTAGCAAAACGTTTTCACATGTTCCAATTTCTTCTCTTTCACAAGCAATATCTGTTTTATTGTTTTGTTTAATCTAAGAGCCTTGGTTCTGTCTTTCCAGCTGGTTTACTAACTGGAAATTATTTTTGAAACTGATCAAGAAATGTCACCATACCCACAAGTCCACACACTAAA
Source organism: Aphrophora alni (assembly GCA_963513935.1). Classification (NCBI taxonomy): domain Eukaryota; kingdom Metazoa; phylum Arthropoda; class Insecta; order Hemiptera; family Aphrophoridae; genus Aphrophora; species Aphrophora alni. Next base: position 27,544,848 of record OY740767.1, on the reverse strand, counting down.
CCAGCTTTAATGAGATTAAACTTAACTAACACAGGCTTCTGTCTGTAAGAATATTGAACACTAATTGACGAATGCAACATAATTACGTAAGCCAAAATAGCGGTTTACGCCAACTGTCGGAGTTAGGGCGTTTCCCCCAAGTATCTCCAAACTTAGCAAAATATTCAATATTTACTACGCTATTCTAATGAATTAATTAAACCCGGACTGTGCCGAGGGTCGCTCACTCTCCGCTACGTTACTTGTACACTGAAATTTCGGAAACTCCAATTTGATTCTTGTCTCTATGAGGTCTTGGTATCTACTATGAGTCGGTTTAAACTAATGAATATCCAGCTCAGGTATTTCTCGAGTGGCGCTCTTCCATATGCTGATTTGGTACCTAGAAAGCTATTGAATAAATCAACACATCCAGTCCTCACTAAAATCTGTGAGCATATTATATACATTTTAAGGAATTTTTAAACGGTTATATAAAGTCTTAAGCCCGTGTTGGGAAAGAAGGAGAGTTAACCTGCTAGTCATTTATGAGTTGAGTTTTGATGGTGGCACTGATGTTACGATTAAACACCAAGAAATTGTTTAGTTGGTAGATTTATCAACTTACACAACCATCAAAATGTATTTCGATTAAAAGAAAGGATGGAGTCGAGTTCCATGGCGTCATAAATCTGGGATTTTGAAATTTTTCAGCTAGAGTATGGTAGTCCCGACAGAAGAGTTCCTGGGCCTTCAGGTTGGGGGTTAGGTTAAGTTTACATAACTAAATTGTAAAACATTCAAAATGTTAGCTAAATACTGTTTGTTTCTTCTTCAGGAATGTTCATTGGGTGATGGATTCTGGTGTTCAGATTACGACCGAATTTACACAACCCCTCATCGGATCTTATCAACTGTCGGGTGATAAACAGTTGAGATACACAAAATCAAGAATGAGTAATATGAGACCAAGAAGTAGATGGCTGGAGGATGTTAAAGGAGACCAGAAAGTGATTAGAATCGGAATCAGAGAGGGGCCACATTGGAGAGAAGAGAGGTGGAGATGAAAAGTAATGGAAACTTAGGCTCACCATTGGCTGTAGTGCCGGATGGTAATGCAAGGTAAAGTGAGGTATTTATGTGTGTTACTATTAAACTTTCTATAGATGTACAAGAAACAAAAGAACAAGTCTGTGCACATAACCAAGCACCCAAAGCCCTTACTTTCTCTTTAGCCCATTATGCATCTACCACCTACTCTACTCCACTCCATGTCAATTATGGAGGAGATGAGGCAAATTTCTGTCTCCATAAAGTTGTTTAGATTGATATATACGTATTATTGTTCAAATTTTTAAATTCCAAAATACCTAAGGATTTGTCTTCGTGCGGATTTTGCTAATATTTTCTGTTAGTGGTCTAGTTATTTCACTACATTAAAAAGATCCACTTAAATATTTAATAAACTTTTTTTAACCTTTAAAATTGTTTTGCAAAATATTAATCCTTCCACATGGTGTAACATAGAAATATAAAAATAAGTTTATTCCCAATATTTATAAAACTCAAATTTTTTTATATATTATGCAGTGTGATTAGCACATAATGTCAAAAGTACACACTATATGAAATAACAACTCGCTCTAGAAAAATTCTTCTCTCAATTTAGCTTCAAACTATGAATGTTTCTAAAATATCGTGACGAAAAGTTCAATTCCTAAACTTTCCTCCCATTAACTGATACTTTTGATATTATTTTCTGAAAGCGCATACAATTTTGAGAAAACAATCATTTTCATTTTGAAAAGTATTTATAAAGTTTGAAATCAACAAAATATTTCTTTTCGGAAAAAAAACCTTAAGAATTCAGAATTAGGATAGAAAAAATAGTTCAGGAAATTTAAAATTTCAAGGGACATGTTACCTTTAATTACTTACAGAACATAAAAAAAAAATTACAAAATATTCACATTTACAGTATTCTTATCATCACTTCTTGCCTTTATCTTATCAGTTGTCATGGAATTCACCTTACCTGGATTTTTCTCAAAACCTATTATTTTTAAATTTAGACCGGTTTTCTCTTATTATTTAAGAAAATAAATTCTAGTGTCTTACATCAAATGAAAGCTCATTACGAGATCATGTTTTTTATACATTGGTAGAATTGTTACGCCTAACAATAATCCGACAATATTGTTTTGAATATTTGATGATTTATTCCGAAAAACCCAATTTTGTTTGTTTCAAACTAAATAAATACACTAACATTATTACTTTTCAAAATAAAAATGCTTATATTTAAGTCAATATTTTTAAACAAATTGAGAGACAATTTGTCAAGAGTGAGTTTCTACTTCTTACAGTGTGTACTTTTACCAAAAAAATGTTATTTACACTAAATGCTAAATATCCTGTATTTTGTATATTTTTACTGTAAAATTTATTATAATAATAATCAGTATATATTTTTATGGGTTTGAATAGAGCTGAATCTTTTTTAATTGTATACACAACTATTTTTAAAGAAGGAATAGTTTTATCAGATAACTGACAGTAAAAATTACTTTGTGAAACCATTTTAAAAAACCAGTATTATTTTACTACAAAAATTTATTTAAAACTGGTAATAGAATTTGACTTTCTTTCAAAAAAAAAAGTTAAATAGCACATGAGCGAATTTATCACATTTTTCGTCTAATTTGTCTCTAGGAATTCACGCATCCATGTGTTAAAGACAACAATCAAAACAAAAGTAATCAAGTTATTTTAGAAGCGACAAGTAACAACGATGTAGTTACAGATGTAACCCCGCACGTGGTGACAAAGTAACAAATCCTTACCTCCTGCAAAGCTGATGCTAATACCCCCTGGACCCCGGGATGTCATTTGCTGGACCACTGTAGTGTCTCTTTGGATGGGCAATAAACTGTATGTAATCATCTGCTAATATTTTAACTGAGAGTTAAAAACGTAAAGGTCCAATGTAATTAGCTGTTTCAGAATAAAGATTTTATATGTTTTGTTTAGGCTATTCTGTTTTCGTGTGAAGCTTTAGATATAAGTAGACCTGGTATCTTCACTGTGCATATATAAACTGCGTTGTACGTCACTGAGAAAAAAATATATTTCACCAAATATATTCTTGTATGTTATCTTCATTTCTGTCAAGGTTAATTTTAAACGATTATTTAAACCATTTCAAATATATTAATACAATTGTATTGGGGAGCTAAATGGCTCAGTTGGTAAAAGCACACTTCGCGGTTAAGAATGATCAAAGGTCGGACTTGTTCAAGCCCCGTTCACTACGTTTAGGTTTTCTGTGAGTTAAGTTACTATCGAGCATACAGTAAATACCTTAAGATAAAAATATTTATGGGTGCCAATGAATTTTAGACTCATGACATTGTAGCCTAAATATAAACTCTACCAGATTGTTGAAACAAGTAAGAACATATTAAACCATTTATTGTACTCAGCCGTCGACGATGTGATTGTTTATTTATATTAGTTTTTTCTTGTTGTTTTAAAACCTCTCGGTTTTCACAAGGTGACCCACGGGAAACTGACTGTTTTCATGTTGGCAACACTTTGTTAAATGTCAATAAACAAATCAGCTGATTGTAGTTGTGTCAGGATTTAGTCAACAATTGAAAAGTGTACGATCATCGTGTATTCTTCGTGGAAAGTTTTATTAAATAATAACTCAATAATCAGTGTATAATATTCATTTACGCGACAATTCGGTGTTAATAGAATAGGGATAGTTTCATCATGGAACAGAATTTGCAGTGGGTAAGGAAATGGCGAGAAACAGGATGCGTTATTCATGTAAAAAAAATTAGTGCCACCAAAACACTCTAAAAAAATGTGGAACGTGCCATCTGTATTTTTTTGCAAACCCTACTCGGTTTGCAAGGAAACCGGCTAGAACTCTGAAGTTTTTTCCCGCATGCCTGTTGAGAATTTTACATAAGACTTTAGTTTTCATCTGTATAAAGTACAGGTTGTAAGAACTGAAAACACAAGATTATGAAAAAACGAGTTCGATTTGTAACGAAATGAACTCTGCAAAAACTGAGAAAAACTACTCCTTTATGTCCGACTAAGCAAACATTTATCTTAACGACTTTGTAAATAAGCAAAACTAGTATAATACCAATCCCAAGCGTTTTCACGATCGCATAGTTCATTCTGAAAAAGTTATGGTTAGGTTAGAGTGTGCAATGAGGTCACATGGTCCTTATTTATTCCTTAAGGACGCCAATATCCACAGTGTTCCCGTTAAACCACAACGCTACACCCCAAAGATAAGAGAATTTTTTTGTTCCCACTCAATGAAGACCACCTGTAGCTTTATGTTCAGCAAGATGGTGCTACTGCTCATACTGTCGTGCTGAGTATGGATTTTGTACTAAAGATTTACTGGATAGTTTATTTTCTCGTTTTGGGGATTTTATGACCTGTCAGCTTTCCCGACATGTCTATTACTGGTTTTTTCCTGTGGGAATACCTTACGAAGAGGGTATATTCCAGCAAAATTTACAACAAGGAAAGCCATGATCTCCGGCGTGATGTGAAAGCAATAACGCCAGTTTTGCTAAGTGAAGTTATTGACAATTTCGTTCCTCGTGCAAATCAGTGCATTGCCATAAATGGACGTCACTTGAATGACATAAATTTTAAAACAAAATGAAAAATCTAATATTAGAATGCTTTGCAATACAAATATAAATTTAATTAATTGTGATCATTTTAAAATTCATCACCTCTTCATAGGCTAATTTTTCTACTTCAGGAAATAACAGTCAAGATAAAGACTCTTAGCTCTCAAATACTCTAATAGCATCAGGGTCGGAAGAGAACAAGAGTTGATCAAAAGAGACTTGATAGGAGAGACATCATGAACAACCCTCGATCAAATGGACCTTACTCGCAGGAAACGACATTGACAGTTTAAATAAATTGGCGACCTCCACAAGCTAAAACCTAGATCTGCCACTATGATATGGTCGTATAAAACTATGTTGATGTGTCGTTCAAGATTATATGTAATTTTATTTACGTTTTTAGTTTCATCCATTATCTTTCTTTCTTTTCTTTTATTGTTGCACTTCAATTACAATAGACAGCGTCAACATAACAATATAAAACATCTAGAAATCATCCTTAACGAGAGTTATCCATTACAAAAATCAATATAATAACAAAGATATATCTCAGAATAACAAGAATGCAATACAACCGTAAAAACAACTATAAAATGACAAAATATTAGGTCAAACATTTAAAACTTAGTGAACTAGTTATCACAAACCATATAATCTAGCACAGAGTTAAAAGCTTTTAATTTGAGCCAATTACCGACTCCTAATTTAAAAAAAAATTTAAACTAGTTGTCAAAGCCTCTTTAGGCAATTTATTAAAATCCATCTTTAGCCTTTTTAAGCCAATTAAACAAAAAAATGACTGTTTTTTTAGCCTTACAGGTATTTGATCTATAGAATATATGTTTCTAGTACTATGATTGTGAATATCTTGCCTTAAAGTGCAACTTTTAAGATTTTCTTGAGATTTAATAAACAATAGTACACATATAAACTGGGTAATGTCATTATTTGAAATTATTTAAATATGGACAAACAGCTATCTTTTTCTGGTACATTCTTTATAGTTCTTTTTTTTCCAAACAAAAACTCTTCACGACTACTGCTGTTATCCCATATGTCAATGACAAAATGCATAATACACATTAACTAGCATGTTTACACTGATACTGGCCTTTAATTTGAGCACAAATAGGCAACTCTGGACAACTTGTTACATAAATTAGTTATAATTTCCTCAAAGATAGTGAGTAGGGGCTTGGCAATTCCGAGGTATCCGAGCTAGATCTACCTTTATTCAAGTTGCCTTGCGATAGATCCCTCTCTTTTATCTTTCCTATCTGGTTTCTCTTGACCAACTCTTGTTCTTTCCGACCCTGACAGTAAGAGTAATCGAGGATTAGGCAGTCTTTATTTTATGTTGTTTCTTCCGTTTTTTATAAAGCGATGATTTAAGAGAGATTTTTCATCGTTAAAAAAACAATGAAAAAAAAGAAGAAAAAATCCAGCTATGTAAGATTTTCATTTAATTTTATTCAAACAGCAATGGAATATTTTTATAATTGTTTCCATCGTTTGTAAAATTTAAGTCGCAATAAGAAATAACATTTAAAAAAATTTTTTGTCCGTCTTGTGACATAATGTGTAAATTATTTAACTTACTTGTTCACTACGCGTTTCGGAATTTCAATTATTCCATCCTCAGATGATCGCCCAATGAGGACGTCAGTTCATTAAAATAAAACAACAACATACACAAAACAAAACAAAAATTATAAATTGTGTTTAAGGTAAAACTCAGTGTAAACGAGCCAACTGATAACATTTTATGATTGTTTCACATGTTTGTAAAATATTTATTTTGACTTTAAAATGTAAAGAATAATACAAAACATAGCTCAGCAGTTTGAGCCGTTATACATCATTAATTAGTGATTAAGTATTTAAAATTCTAAATATAATCACGATAACTTAAATTAAAAATGTTTCTATACGAAACAATAAAAATTTGCTCCCTTTAATATAAGTTTTTCGAATTAATTTACTTTTAGTGTCCATATTAACGAATGAAAACAAAAAAACTCAGTGAAATTAAACAAAATAAGGTTGAGGTGTCCTCAAGTCCAACACATGCTGTACATATGGCGCGACCCATCAGCCACCAAAAGAAAACATAATATTGTCTTGGCACTAAATAGTAAGGCATGTTTATGACAACCCTTGTAAATTTCCCTGTTAGAATAGATGCCTGACTACCAGTACAATGTTTAGATTAGCAGTATTTTTGAGGAGGAGCGAGAAATGTTCAATGGTCAAGGAAACTGTTGAAATATGAATTTTAAAATTTGTTTAGTGCGATTGGTCACGATGTTTCCAAATTATAAAAAAAAAAAGAAAGTGTAAAAGAGAAAGGCGGTCGAGGAGTCAATACATTTCATGGTTTTAGGAAAGCAAAAATGTGATTATCTACATAGTTGTTATCGTTTGTACGAATAGCGGCTACAAGAATAAGGATAGGTTAGGTTAGGTTAAATTAGGTTAGGTATAAGAGACAATAGTGTGCTCGTATAAAACCCTATTGAATTTAAGAAATTTTTAATTTAAAATGTCAAAACAGACATTTTAAACAGTTTTTATTCATATTTCGTATATTATTCCTATGGTAACAGGATCGATTAGATAAGAATTTGCAGTTTTTAATTATATATAATAACAATCCAACCTCTCTACTATGACGTCATTGTCAAAATATCGAACCCAGTAATCCCATTCTTATAGTATAGGCCCGAATCCAAGAGAGCGTAGCGAGTGGAGAGTTCAATTTATCTAACCGAAATCAAGAATTACTAATATAGAAAATTACGAGGTTAAGAAAACCTCTTTATCAGCTTTTTAAAACAAATTTACTCAATTATTGGGTACAATTTAACATGTCTTAAAAGATCAACTTCTAAACTTTATATTTAGAGTATCTGCTTGTATTACACTGTATCATGAGGCTGGGTAAGTACCATGATGGCACCCCTTAACTTGTTTATTTAGTAAGTGTACAAAAACTAATTCTAGAATAAAAATTGTAAAATACTGTACACAAAAAGAACGATAGAACCTCCATTTGATTAATGTTTGTATTTGGGTCGACGTTAGATCCTTTCTTTTACTCAACGCTGTACTGAATTGAAAACAACTTTTCAGACAGAAAATTTTAGTTACACACTCCCGTATTTTGTTGTCTTCAATTAATATTCAAATATGTCTTCCTTTAAATTGAATTTACTCATAGAGAGAGTTGTAGTTCAGCACACGGGGAATTTGTGTCCATGTAACAACTGAGGATGGTGACTTATCCATTGAAACGTGTTATACAAGTTTATTATGAAAAACTATATCTATAAAGTGGAATTATAAACTTTACACCAATTTCGTAATTTTATTGAGCATAAGTTTAAATATAATTGTTAAGATAGTCACTTCATATTTAACTAAAATTTCATTAAAACCATTTTTAATTATTTCGAAAAAAGCTAATTTTGTTTTTGTTTGTTTATTTACAGAAAGTATTTTTAATTTAATTAAAAAAAAAAAAAAAAAAAATTATAAAACGTACCAAATGATTGGCTTACATAACAATATTGAATCTTCAGACTGTATTTTCGTGTATAAATAAAAATACATACTATATAGTACAAGTTATTATTTTACTTTAAAAAAATCGTGAATATATTTCTTAAATTTCGTTTAAAGAAGATGACACGTTTAAAGGGTAGATGTTCTAGTCCTCTCATAAAAACAACTAGTCATTCATATCCTTCCAGTCTAATAAATAAATAATTATTAGTAAAACATTTAATTTTATCCCATTCCTTAATCCACTTCTGTGCCTTCCTTGGTTTCAGGGCTAACGGAGTAAAATCACGTGAAATCAACAAGTGGATTGATTCGCGTGTTCTTGACTAAATTTTAACATGCGATATTGAAAACTTTAAACAAGCGTTGAAATTGGATAAGCCATGGTTTAAATTTTATCGAAGCAAAAATGCTGTTTATTTTAAAATAATACTAGTGAAAAATGCTCTTCTTTTAAAGCGAAATGAATTCAAACTTAACTGGGTCGAAGAGTTTTTAGTGGAGCAAAAACATAAAACCATTAGCGAATGTTTGTTTCAAACCGTAGAATGTTTATCTGTTTGACACATCGTTTCTCAATTATGAATAAATGGATTTGAACTATATTTACTGTAAACCTTCTGAATTTTGTTAAAACTTGAAGATATTTTCAAAATTTAGGCAGTCGCGTACTTTAATACTATACTTACATTAAAATTGCGGAGAGTTTAAAGGTGGAGTATAAGTGGAGTACAATGAAGTGGAAAAAGCATGGTCGGCTTCTGTACAAATACACATGACCATACAATATATTATAGTCTATATACTTTTACCAATCAATACAGCTTTGCGACTTCTATTACACAGTAGATGTAAATCTTTATTTGGATTGAAAGTTTTAGACACTTAATAGTTTTAAAAGCTCACGCACACTTCAACTATTTGCAGAATAAATTCCCTGGGACTACTTTCCTTATTCCATTGTTTCTCCGGAAGTAAATATATCTTCATGATAAGTAATTGGACTAAAGCAACTCGGTTAATTATTTTGAGTATACGACTAACTTTTCCGTAATATTACTTAAGTCGGAGTAAATTGGCAGAACTACTGAAGATAATACTTTATCAAGCTAGTTTTACTTTGACAGAAATAGTGTTGAGAAATAATGTTTTGTAAATTTAAAAACAAACATATACAAAGTGTAAGGGAAGATCTGGGAAGACGATTCTCTCAGTTCACTTTTTTTATTCCAATCTACAGTTCTCAAGAAGTAAAATCGTCTACCCTTGCCAAATTTGGTTAATAACACGGACGGCACGAATTCTGCTGTTGAGTAACTGCTGTTACAGTTTAAAATTGGTGGCGCTTAAAATTGTTGAAAAAACTCTTCACTATATACCGTTTAGTAGAGAAAGAACACAACCTATAAAATAAAATATGAATAATAAAAGGGATAAAATAACTCAATTTACATTAAGAGTTTTGTTTTAAATTTAAAATTATTTTGTACTCATAAATTCAAAACAAATTATACAATATATAAAGATTTTGATTTTTAAAAACAAGACAATTATCATCAATTCTCATTAAAAAAAAAAAAAAAAAAAAAAAAAAAAAAAAAAAAAAAAATGTATGCCCCAATCCAAAAGTAAAAAAAAAAATCTGAGATCTACAACCTTTGAAAAAAAGGAAAATAATATTAGTGTCAGTTTAGGATTTTATACTCAATTGAAAATTTAATTTCCAACTAAATCATTATTTTTTCGAAAACTACAGTAGAATTCATTTCCCAGTAAACAATGAAAACTGTATATTCATAGATACACCTGTCTGAACAATGTGATATTTCCGAATTTTAAAATTGTTTTATTTATTCCCCTCTCTTAAAATATACCAAAAAAGAAAATCAGTAGATCTTACTCATGTTAACACTTGTGTTATTAGTTTTCGTCCTATTCGTATTGTAAATAATTGTCACTATTGAAATTAATTATTTGTTTAATTTAAGGATGATTTAGTACTTAAAGGTGCGCAATAACAAGGACGAAACCGACACATGCAGTCGTCTGAAATTTTATCATTTTCTTACATAAATCTAAAGATAAACAACTAATGTAATTGGGGGTGTTTCCTTAAGGGGAGACAGTAAAAAAAAAATCTTCTTTTCCTTCTTTTTTTATTTTATGGATATTTAAACTTTCCTTACAAAAATTATTGACAGAAAACAAAATTCTACAATATTGTGTATACCACATTATAACCGTTTAAAATGAAGCTTTAACTTTGTCAGAAATGTATTCCAAGTACTGAAAGTATTGTAAGTACTAGAAAGTATTTTAAATACAAGTAAGTATTGTAAGTACTGGAAAGCATTGTAAGTACTAGAAAATATTTTAAATACAGGAAACTGCTGTAAGTACTAGAAAGCATTGTAAGGTTTAGAAAGTATTATAAGTACTGGGTAGTATTGTAAGTACTGGAAAGTATTTTAAGTGCTAGAAAGTATTTTAAGTACAGGAAAGTATTGTAAGTACTGGAAACCATTGTAAGTACTAGAAAGTATTGTAAGTATTGGAAAGTATTATAAGAACAGGAAAGTATTGTAACTACTCGAAAGTATTGTTCAATTTGGTTGGTCCTCAAGATATTTGTAGTTTACAGCACCAGGTTTAAATTTGAAATTGACTTGAACAATTAAATTGACCCAGGAATTGAGTGGATTTATCCTGCGTATGCCAATTGTAATTAAAAGATGTCAGAAAAGTAACATGTTTATCGAGTTCCAGAAGACATTGTTTTCCTCCTTAAACATCTATGGTTTCGGAACTGTTTTATCTAGGACTTTCAAATTTGTACACCATCCGCAGTTCAATAAGATATACCGTACATTTACTACTGCTTTAATGAATGTGCAAGCGAAATATTTGTTTAAGAAAAACGTTGAAACTACTTACGAAACATTGTAAGAATATTTTTTAATGAATATTTTTTTTAAAAAAATAGTAATAGTAAATCAATTAATAACAGCTGGTAATTATTTTTATTCGTGTCTCGTCCACCTTCTGAAATAATTTGTAATAAATATTTCATAAATAAAATAGTTTCAATAGGAAAGTTCGTAAATCTTTATGATTATTAAGGTTTTCTTAAAAAATTTTTAAAGGATACACCTGTCTCAAATTAATTGTAATGTTATCAGATCATCTATTTGGACGCTATTTTTTAAACATTGAAATATGTAATGCATCCATAATTAGTTCTGCTGTGGTAGCCCGTACCCTTATTATTTAGTGATAATAATAAATTGCTAAAAGTACATCTAAGAAAAGTGACAAACCTAAACTAACGAAGTGGATTTATACAAAACAAATTAGCTAAAACACTATCGGTATAATTTTTTCAGATATTTTCCATAATTTCTGCATATACAAATTATATATGCAAGATTTTATGTACAGAAATAATGGTGAATATCGGAATACATTATACCAATAACTTTAAAAACATGACAGAATCTCATTGTTTGTAATTATGAAACGGAGAATAAAATTTGTCTTCAACGAATTCATTTCTCTGCGTACAACTATTATGGCCACTCTTCAGACAGATAAAAGATATAGGCGTAAACACTTTTTGGAAAAAAGTTACCTCATTTTTTTTAATACAGCGACTGAAAAGATGTAACCATCGTAATGGCAACAGTTTTACGCTAAGGTATTAATTGCTAAAAGAAATTGTTACACCACATTTCACAATTCTAAATAATCTGATTCTGTTATTCTTACAGCGTTGTCAAAAGTTTAATTTAGTAAAAAATTAGTTACTACTATAGGATTTTTTATTATAGACCCCTCACTTTGCGGCGCTGCTGTATTGGCAAAAGTAATGCTAAAAATTAAATGAGCATATCATCGTGTTCCTTATTAAATTCCCTGTAAAACAATTTATAGTTTATATTTTTAAAACATTTTGTTAAATGAAAAAATAACGATGGGAGATAATAAAATATTTATTATTAACACAAACTTTCAAAAATGATAATAAATTACTTTCAAGTAAAAAACAGCTTATGAATGCTCCGACGTAAGTATTATGACATTCCTATACAATTGCCATTCCATTCTCTATAATACTCATTTACGATTAGAGAATAAATAGGAATAACGGCTGAGCGGGCCATGTGCGGGCGTAGTGACGCATTCTTCGATAATATCTGTGATCTTTGAAGAGTATTGGCGAGTTAACAATAGCTCGTACAGAAAAAACTCTCATGGTTTTACGTGCAAAATTTCCTCTCTCCCTACAAAATAGTGTACTATATATTTTCTCATAAAGTTAATACTTATGTGAATATAAATACCATATTGGCTTCAAAATAAAAAGTCAGTTTTTATGTAAAACTACAGTTGTTTTGCAACAGCTACAAACATGTTGATATCATCAAGCCGGGAAATTAAAAAAAAACTGACTTGTTTTGGACGCAATAAGGTAATTATATATTATGTCAAGTCTGAAAGCAATTATGGAAATTAAATTAATATTTAAAAAGACATATGCAAGAAACAAATATCTCTTTTCGTCTAATTTGAATAGTAAAAACATTTCTTAACAACAATTTTTCATTTCCGCAATTTGAAATGAACAAAATTATATTAAATAATCCTTTTTTTTTTGTTAATTCTCCATTCCCGGTAAATCTCAAAAACCGTTGATTAAATGAATTATTTTGATGAATAAAATTACTGGGCTACTTAAATACTAAGAAAACACGGTGTTTACCCACAGCCCTATACTTTGAACATATGTTTACCGGTGCACGCTGCCGAACAACCGCTTGCAAGGAACGCGACTTCACGCTTCGAGTGTTAATCTATGCAACATTAAACGGCTTGCTATCATCCTAGGCCAGGTGGCTGCCCCCCCCCTCCTCCTAAGAATTCATTACTACAAAAATCCAGATGTTAACTCTTTGTTAGCCTTATGAACTCGGTAGTAGTCAATTATGTGCCGTTCTTATCTATTACTGATATCATGGAGTGATAAGGTAATAGAGATAAGTAGAGTTTATTAAATTCTAATTATTGTAATTTTGTTTTAAATTTACATAGATGGGTTTGTTACGTCAAAACATGTTAAAAGGAGAATTTATTATGAGTAAAACAGGAATGGTAGAAATGCGTTAACTTTCTCTTCTGCACTATACAGAGTGACTGCTGTTTTGTTCGATAAGTGGCAAAGTAAAGAAGAAATTTTAAAAGGTAATCCTCCAGGATTTGTTAATTTAAAACTAAATTCTGTGTATCATCCGTCATTTTTCCAATATGAAGGCCAGATCAACATTTTCTACTAGGAACATTTTTAAGGTGATTTGAGATATAAGGTATTATCTTTAGATTTTTTTTTATTCTTGAGTATTTTTCAACATCTCTAACCGTTTAGGAAGTACAGTCACTTAAATGTTTCAAACATTCGAAAATTTCAAAAAATTTCCATAAACGATTTTCTTTTTTAAAATATTTTAATATTTCAAAAATTAAAAAAATTTTAACAATTTCCAGAGGCGATTTTTCTTATTTAAAAAATTCAAATTGAAGTGAAATTTGAACTAGAGCTAGGGTAAAATGTGTAATAATGCTACTGTTATTTTTATTCGTTCTGTAGGCAGAGGAATAACAGAGTTATCGATAGCTAGGATTATTGCTAGCTCTAGTTAAAATTTCATCTGAATCTTATTTTGAAAAATCGTCCCTGAAAAATGTTACAATTTGCGAATATTTGAAACATTAAGTGATTGTATCTCCTAAACGGTTAGGAGATAAAATAGTCTTACAACAATGTAGTTATTCGAAATCACGATGATAAATGGAGGTTTATATAAGAAAATTTAGAGCTGGGCGCCAAAAAAATGGCGAGTAATATGAAAACAAATTAATAATACCTCTAGTTTTAACTCACAAAACTCTGGAGCGCTACCTTTTAAGGTTTTTTTTTCTAAATTTTGTACTTATCTAATAAAACAGCGGTCACACCTGTTACAATCACACCATTTTATGGTCCTGTGATATTCCAAAAATCCCAGGAATGTTTTTAGTTATCGGTAAAAAACTAAACCAAATGTGCCTTTATGCTGTATAAAAGACGGAAATTTGGCTGCACCGATTTTGTTCATATTTTATTTAAATCTGAATATTAATGAGCCAACCTCGTGTACAAAATCACAACTTTGACCAAACAAAAATATCGATTTTAATTAAATACAATGTATGCTGAGAAGTTGTTTATGCCGCAAGCGAAGCGAGTTTAGGTTAGATTAGATTAGGTTAGGTTAGATTAGTTTAGGTTAGATTAGTTAGGTTAGATTAGTTTAGGTTAGGTAAGATAAGTTAGGTTAGGTTAGATTAGTTAAGCTTAAGTTATTTTAGATTAGGTTAGGTTAGGTTAGATTAGTTTAGGTTAGGTGAGATTAGGTTAGGTTATATTAGATTAGGCTAAGGTAATTTTAGATTAGATTAGGTTAGATTAGTTTAGGTTAGGTTAGATGAGATTAGGTTAGGTTACGTTAGATTAGGGCGTTTATTAATATTCACTACGTTTAACAAATTAAACTCATTACGAATAAGCAATGAAAACAGTACATATTGAAATATTAAAACAAAGACGTTGCTGTCATAATATCGATTATAAAAAATTCCATTATCCAATAAACAAATTTTAATCGTCCAATTAGTTTACAAAACAATGTAAATTCCTTCACAGTTTAGTCAGTAGGCCGTCGGTCCGTCCATGGATCTATACTTAGTAAATCAACGCGTATTGGAAGCTTTCAACACGTAAACATCCACGACACAAATAACTGCCGTGGGACTATAATTAAAACATTTTCATTTCATGGGAGGTTCATTTCACATAAGTTTAACATTTTGAGGTTAGGACGTTATTTCTGTACAGCTGGAGTTGTTCGCAAGTCGTAACAGTTGTAGGGTTATTAGAAACGATATGGAATCATAGAATGTGTGAAAGTCAGTGGCGCAAATTACTGAGTAGAAGAGCATAGATACAAAATGTTTAATCTACCTCTGTTAGAAAGACCTATCTGATCGTAGAGAATAACCTAAAAATAATATCAACGTTTAAGAAAAATTAGATGCTTTTTTAAGTGAAAATAAATATTTGTAAAAGACATTTCAGTATTTATTTGGTGGTAATCTTAGTTTCACAACATATTGGAATTAAGTAGGTTGTCATTACATGAAATAAACTGGTACCAAGCAAGTTTTTTAGTTTGGTTACAATCCCACTGATTGCGTAAGAGAAAATATATAAGAAATTTCATAAAAAATATAGTCCTATCTTACCTAATTTTCAATCTATCCTCCATTTTGTTATTTACACAAACTTTATAATTTTGGAAATAGATCGAGTTCAGATTTGGTTATGCATTTTTTAATTTAACGCTTTACACGTGTACCAAAAACAAAAAAATTATTTTGTATATTTTCAAAATGGCTGCCGTTTAAAATTTTTGGAATAACTCGAAAAACGTTAACTTATAAAAACAATTATAAGAGACATAAAAGTTCTCTTTTTTTGACAAACAAAATGTTATTATTATTTTTTTTTTTTACTTGAAAGATAATCGACTTATCGACAAAAACCCGAAAACATAATTTCTTGCTAATTGTATACAACACTCAAGATTATGAAATTTATGAAATTGAAATTATAAGCATGGATTTTTGTTACTGTTATTAAAAACTGTCAGAATTCAAAAATATTTTGATTTTAGCCTAATCTTGAGTGTTGTAGACAATTAGCAAGAAATTATGTTTTCGTTTTATTGTTGATTGAGCTACAGCAAAAATTAAAAAACCATTTTGTTTTTTTAAAAAAACCAAAACTATTTTGTCTCTTGTAATTTTTTTTATAAAGTCAACTGTTTTCGAGATATTGGACGTTAAACATTTTAACCAGCAGCCATTTTAAAAATAAACTAAATAAATGTTAGTACACGTGTAAAACATTCCATAAAAAATGCTTACACAAAATCTGAAATCAATATCCTATCTTCCAAAGTTATAACTTAAAAAAAAAAAAAAATGGCAGATAGATGGAAAACTAAACAAGATATGACCATATGTTATATGACATTGCTTGTATATTTTGTCAATCACAACCCTGAAGTTTGGTCCAATAATCTCTTGACATCCTGTATATGACATACACTTTAGTAATGAATATTTTTTGTTTGTGTCAGAAAATGTTAAATTTTCAAGAAACAGCTGATTTGTAAGTTATTATAGGTTTAGTATAATTATTGATGAATTAAAATATTTAAAAAAGGTGAAATATTAAAAATACACCGTAGTCAAGACCTGTAAATAGTCCAGTTCTAAATATGGGATGTAGCATTTCAATTTCAATTTTTCGTAAAGGGAATTTTGTTTCAATAATACAATATTAATTATTATATCACTCAGGGATTCATTCTTTGAGAAGGTCTATTAATAACAATTTTATAATAATGTATTTTCGATTTTACTATTCAATCCAAAATAGCGGCAAGTGATAGATAAATTGCCAACATGTACTAAGTTTTCAACTAAAATTACTATAATATACAATAACGCCACAATATGCCATATTGATATAATAACCTTCTCTAATACATTTTTATTTACTTTCTATTATTTGTCTTATATTCTATTTTTAGAACTTTACCGTTATCTCAAATCATCATTATGATTATTTTCCCGTTAATTCAAATTATTATTTTGATTTCTATATTTTACAACGTCTATGTTTTTTTACTATCGTCAAAATTGAATAAAGTTGTTTCTCAAAGAGAGAATACAATATAAGAAGATTACTGCTTAACCAATGGGTATTTGGCGCATTTGCCACGAGACCAATGGTCACGCAGTACATTACACCTGGGACTACTGTGTTGTCTGATAAATACCGCAATTTGCCAGAAGAATACCAACAACAAACCGTTAGCCACAGAACAGTTTTGTCGATCGTGTACCCCTGGTCATACACAAATTGAAACTAAATGGGGTAAAATGAAAGTAAAAACAAGAAACGTTGGTGTACACACAGATATGTGATGAATTCATACATTATTGAATACAATTGGCGGAAGCAGTAATGGGGACGAAAATGTTACTCTATTTGAAAAAAAATAATTAAAAATATTTATGCTTTTTTCATAATGAACTTTTGAAATACTGTTAATTGTTATTAATTTTGTTTTACAAATAAATATATATATATTTTTAAATTGTAACCCTTTCCACTTAATATGATAATAAGATTATGTGAGATAATGGAAAAGCTTCCTATTTTTTATAATTATTCTCATGTTTTTTTCCGTATTTTCTTCAATTATAACCCTAAAAGCTATAGACGCCAGATTTCCGGTGCATTTTCAGCCGTTTATAAATATCCTATATAGTACAGTACCCTCAGACTAGGAGTGTGTCTGGTGTAATGTGCGTGTCCTCCCTCCTACTGTTTCCCTAACCTGACTTGACGGTACAACCCATTCCAAGAAAACTAGGTACACATATTACCGCTTAGCTACATTTAATTCTTAAGTATAAGTACAAGTTAATTCTTAAAAGTTTAATTTTGTAAACGTTTTATTCTTATTTACACTGATAAAAGAAACGAAAGTAGGGAAGGCGTTTACACAGAAGCATTTGAGGTCTATATTTTTTTATTGGGGTTGTACCGCTGAAAGCAAACGCAACAAACGAAATGTGGGGCTCTTCTTTTACTTTCCACCCAGACACATTCCTACTTTGAGGATACTGTTACATTCATTTTTTTTATCCTTATCACATTTGGTATCAATCGATAGGTAATATTGAAACAGTCTGATTACACTAGATTTAAACTGATAATCTATGACCTCGATAAATGTAGGTGTCTTGTTGTAAGGTCAGTTGTTCTCTTATTTGATTAGACGTCTTTAGAACTTGTTTTTATCTTGTAATAATAGTCTGTTATTTTTTCACTATGATATTGATTATATTACAGAATAGTATATTGTTAGAAAAGGCATAAAATAAACCTAGGCGTATGTGTTTACGTTTTATTTGCAATGGAGTATTAATTGTGAAATGCTTGCATATAAATAATTTGTTTGAATTACTTTACGTTATTACCCAGAGTCTTATAAATTAAATTATATTTAATGATATATTTATAAATACTAACTGATAAGTAATTTATACGTTATGTATTCAACGTTTGCTCAAATTAAGCTGTAGATAGACAAAATTGGTTAGACATTTGTTTTGGTTTTTTATGAATCAAATTAAATAAACATCATTTTTTTAGACAATGTAGATGTAGCCTCCTGGATTGGAATTTCAATGAATATATTAAATGTTATTTACTTTATTCCGTCAGACAATTCAATATTTATCCAGACGGTTAACCCGTTTCGGCGGTTAAACCGTCATCTTCAGATCTAAGACATATTTTTTAAAACAAGATACAATTTTGCATCTTTTGTATATATTGTAGTTTAAATTTTATATGTAAATACGAATATATTAATTACAATCAAAATTTTCAACAACAAAATAAAAATATTAATTAAATACTCCATAAGATGTCTGAATAAATTTGTTCCGATATAATAAATTATATTTATTTTTTATACAACCCCTTGTGCGACTCTCTCATTCGCTCATGCATACTAATTTTAACCTAATTCCAGATGAGGTAGAAACTTAAAATATGATAAGCTTATAGTTTTTAGTCTGTAACCGACAGGAATATTCAAAAAACGTAATTTTTTTAATCTAATCTGAAAAAATCCGACTTTCCGGTTACACAAATACAACAAATCGCTCTAGACCTTTTTTGGGTGGTCTATCGTAGCTAAACGGTAAGGTTTACCAAAAAACAAAAAAACTGATTGCACTAGCAGCCACGGATCTGGCAAGACTATAGTATGTTTTTACGACTTTTACGTATCCCCATCGGATAGATCATAGATGGAACTTGATTTTTGATTTTAGGTACATTTTGTGCATTTTCCACAAATTATTTAAACTTTTGACACACTTTAGGACTAGTCAAAAAACAAACATTTGGGTCCCAGTAACAGGAACTGAGTAGCCACGGACTCCTTTATTACTAACTAAACTAATTATCATTTATGGGACAGCTGGAATCGTCAAATTTGGCACGGTTATGATAGTTTGACCCTCTCCCCCCCCCCCTATCCTCAGTTTGTCAAAACGTATTGGGAGTTTTGGAGTGAACAGTCCAAAGAACGAAGCTAGTACTATTTATACAAAATTAGGCAGGAATACCTGATTCTCTCTTCTAAGATAACACCCCCCCCCCTTAAATTCATCAGGAACACGTCAGTTTCAAGGAGACCTTCTAGACATTGTGGGGCATCGACACCACCTGACCACTGATTTTAATAAATACTGAAACTAAAAAACTCTTGTTTTATAAAACTAACATGACCTGTAATATGTTTAGTTTCTACAAAAACACTATTGGCAACACTAGAGCACAGAATGCGAGTAGTAAACAATTTCCGGTGATTCACTTTTACACAGATAGGCCTGCACAGATTGTAACAGCGGACAGTCGAACGGATGTTGATCCATTCAGGAACATTGCTGGTGATTTCAAATAGTTGGTAGATTATTATTACAGAGCTGACAATTTTACGAATAGAATTTTTATTTTAAATTGAATAGAAATGGTTATTTACTTTACTGAACGTCCCAGAAATAATTTAAGGGTACATTTTTTTAAAATGTAAAATCAAAAAGATCCTAAAAACTTATATCCAAACACTTCGATTTCCATTTGTCTGTGTTTTTTTCTAAACTAATATATAACTTTAGATGTAATAAATCTAGATTTGGTATTTCATTTTTAAATGTTAAGTTTTACTAATGTATTAAAAACGAAGACTTAGTTTTTTACAATTTCAAAACGGCCACCGTTTAACGTTTTTGTTATTAAAATTTTGAAAATATTTAAATTTTTTAAATGTACAAAAATTTTATTTTTCTAATAACAACCAAGTATTGTATTTCACCATAAATTGTAGAATTTTTAACCCCAGAATTAAAATTGGGCTACGAACGAAAGAAATTGTAATACAGCACTAAAATCATTAAAAAAAATTCTGTCATAGTTACACTTTTAAAATGCTATTGGTGTTTGTGAAATCAGATCTTGAACTCCAAAAAAGACAAAAATTCATTTAAAAATGACAGGTGAAATAACTAATTTTATCTGATAGCTTCAAAGTTATTTAAATGTTTTTGATTTGAAGCTTACTTTTAGTTCTAGTTCGGAAAGATCAATAGTTTCTCAAACGGTTTCATTATAAAAAAGTAACAAGAATTCATCATAAATTGTGACTTTATATGTAATAAAATATATAGCTTTGTATTTGAAAATGTTGGCTTTAACTCTCTGGAAGGGGTGCGAAATTGCTCTATAAAAACAGGTGATTTAATCAATAGCTGTTGTCCATTTCTTCTGTTATTCGTGGAACACTTGATAGGTCTAAAGATTTTAAAGCAACTTGTGTATATTTGATTAAAAAGATAATATTTTTAACATCGTTATAACAAGTGTTTGCAGGTTTTCTAACTTTTTTTTTCAAACGATACATATAATTACACACTGTAAGAATTCAAAATAATATAACTTGGATTTGTAAGAAATTTGACAAGAAATTTGACATGTTTTTGCAATAATTATCGCCAACTATCCCTTCTTCCTGAAGGGAAATTACCAACACCTGACAACAATGCTTACACTTTTACACGACTAAGGGCCTACATATTTTGACAAGTGACCTCAGTTTAGAGTTCAAATTCTAAAGTTCAAGGACAATAAGAGTTCACCGGAAGTTGTACATTATAGTAACAGGGTTCAGTAAGATCAAGTGCCAAGTTAGGAAAATAATAATATTTTATACGAGTAACGGCCGAACAGTGTTTTCAGTGGAGTAGTCCACGTGGCTCGTTGGAAATGTGCGTGTGTGTTTTCAGAAGAGTAGGTCACGTGGATCGTTGGAAATGTGCGTTAAGTGTTTTCAGTGGAGTAGTTCACGTGGGTCGTTGGAAATGTGCGTAAGTGTTTTCAGTAGAGTAGGTCACCGTGGATCGTTGGATATGTGCGTAAGTGTCTTCGGTAGAGTAGGTTACGTGGATCGTTGGAAATGTGCGTAAGTCTTTTCTGTAGAGTAGGTCACATGGATCGTTGGAAATATGCGTAAGTGTTTCCAGTAGAGTAGGTCACGTGGATCGTTGGAAATGTGTGTAAGTGTTTTCAGTAGAGTAGGTCGCGTGGATCGTTGGAAACGTGCGTAAGTGTTTTCAGTAGAGTAGGTCACGTGGATCGTTGGAAATGTGCGTAAGTGTCTTCGGTAGAGTAGGTCACCGTGGATCGTTGGATATGTGCTTAAGTGTTTTCAGTAGGGTAGGTCACGTGGATCGTTGGAAATATGCGTAAGTGTCTTCGGTAGAGTAGGTCACCGTGGATCGTTGGATATGTGCTTAAGTGTTTTCAGTAGGGTAGGTCACGTGGATCGTTGGATATGTGCTTAAGTGTTTTCAGTAGAGTAGGTCACGTGGATCGTTGGAAACGTGCGTAAGTGTCTTCAGTAGAGTAGGTCACGTGGATCGTTGGATATGTGCTTAAGTGTTTTCAGTAGAGTAGGTCACGTGGATCGTTGGATATGTGCTTAAGTGTTTTCAGTAGAGTAGGTCACGTGGATCGTTGGATATGTGCTTAAGTGTTTTCAGTACAGTAGGTCACGTGGATCGTTGGATATGTGCTTAAGTGTTTTCAGTAGAGTAGGTCACGTGGATCGTTGGAAACGTGCGTAAGTGTCTTCAGTAGAGTAGGTCACGTGGATCGTTGGATATGTGCTTAAGTGTTTTCAGTAGAGTAGGTCACGTGGATCGTTGGATATGTGCTTAAGTGTTTTCAGTAGAGTAGGTCACGTGGATCGTTGGATATGTGCTTAAGTGTTTTCAGTAGAAGAGGTCACGTGGATCGTTGGATATGTGCTTAAGTGTTTTCAGTAGAGTAGGTCACGTGGATCGTTGGAAACGTGCGTAAGTGTCTTCAGTAGAGTAGGTCACGTGGATCGTTGGATATGTGCTTAAGTGTTTTCAGTAGAGTAGGTCACGTGGATCGTTGGAAACGTGCGTAAGTGTCTTCAGTAGAGTAGGTCACCGTGGATCGTTGGATATGTGCTTAAGTGTTTTCAGTAGAGTAGGTCACGTGGATCGTTGGAAACGTGCGTAAGTGTCTTCAGTAGAGTAGGTCACCGTGGATCGTTGGATATGTGCTTAAGTGTTTTCAGTAGAGTAGGTCACGTGGATCGTTGGAAACGTGCGTAAGTGTCTTCAGTAGAGTAGGTCACCGTGGATCGTTGGATATGTGCTTAAGTGTTTTCAGTAGAGTAGGTCACGTGGATCGTTGGAAACGTGCGTAAGTGTCTTCAGTAGGGTTGGTCACGTGGATCGTTGGATATGTGCGTAAGTGTTTTCAGTAGAGTAGGTCAAGTGGTATGTTGGAAATGTGCGTAAGTGTCTTCAGTAGGGTTGGTCACGTGGATCGTTGGAAACGTGCGTAAGTGTCTTCAGTAGAGTAGGTCACCGTGGATAGTTGGATATGTCCGTAAGTGTCTTCAGTAGAGTAGGTCACGTGGTATGTTGGAAATGTGCGTAAGTGTTTTCAGTAGAGTAGGTCACCGTGGATAGTTGGAAACGTGCGTAAGTGTCTTCAGTAGAGTAGGTCACCGTGGATCGTTGGATATGTGCGTAAGTGTTTTCAGTAGAGTAGGTCAAGTGGTATGTTGGAAATGTGCGTAAGTGTCTTCAGTAGGGTTGGTCACGTGGATCGTTGGAAACGTGCGTAAGTGTCTTCAGTAGAGTAGGTCACCGTGGATAGTAGGATATGTCCGTAAGTGTCTTCAGTAGAGTAGGTCACGTGGTATGTTGGAAATGTGCGTAAGTGTTTTCAGTAGAGTAGGTCACCGTGGATAGTTGGAAACGTGCGTAAGTGTCTTCAGTAGAGTAGGTCACCGTGGATCGTTGGATATGTGCGTAAGTGTTTTCAGTAGAGTAGGTCAAGTGGTATGTTGGAAATGTGCGTAAGTGTCTTCAGTAGGGTTGGTCACGTGGATCGTTGGAAACGTGCGTAAGTGTCTTCAGTAGAGTAGGTCACCGTGGATAGTTGGATATGTCCGTAAGTGTCTTCAGTAGAGTAGGTCACGTGGTATGTTGGAAATGTGCGTAAGTGTTTTCAGTAGAGTAGGTCACCGTGGATAGTTGGAAACGTGCGTAAGTGTCTTCAGTAGAGTAGGTCACCGTGGATAGTTGGATATGTCCGTAAGTGTCTTCAGTAGAGTAGGTCACGTGGGTCGTTGGAAACGTGCGTACGATATTTTGGATAAAATCGAAAGAAATGACCCACCACGATTTGTAATTATTAACTGACAGAATAATTCATGAAGAAGGTTTCATATAACCAGTAATATAACTTTACAAATACTTTGGAATAACGGGATTAATAAAGCCCGGAAGGTCTAATTATTGCCTTTTCTACACCTCGTTTGATATGACCTTTCTAAATATAGACTCTTGACACAATAATATAAACGGACATTACAGACTTGCAACCATCAAATCAATAAAGTGGAGCAATAAATAATTTCCCTTGTTTATTTAATTGTCAGGTTTTATTGAAACAAAGGTTAGATTAAAAACTATCCCATCGGCAGGACGGCTATAAATAGAACTGCATTTGTGGAATTTGAAAAACAAATTGATATTTAATTGTGAATAGTTTTGTTTAATAGTAAAATTACAAAAGTAAAGGACAAAGATTCATGAAATGTGGTTCGGCTATTGTTTGGACATTGTTTACTAAAGTTGGCTGAGGAAAAATATCAACAAATAGTTCACATTACAACGCCCTAAGATTTGATTACTGGATATTATAAGTCTTGGTGTTGAATACATTTTGTTAATCTCTACATGTGTACATTAGTCGCTTTTTATTTTATTAATGGATCCAAAGTTTAAAAAACTTGTACATAACCCAAATAAAAAATAAACTAAAAATATCATAAATTCATATATGGAATGTAATCCTAAGATTTTTATCTGTAAATCCAATCTTAATTACACAAATCTGGATATTTTTCATGAAGTTACGCCGCTTATTTTGTGTACCTATTTCTCTAGATTTTAGTGTATTTAGTGTTACGCTTTTGATCGTGTTTCTATGGGAAAATATTACACTTACAAAACTTTTGGATAGGGTCTTTTTCTTGTAGAATTTCATGGTCTTTTATATGAATATTAGTTTATCGAATTAACTTCAATATTTAAGAAGTTTTTATTCAATAACTAATTTTAAAACTTTGTGGCTCCATGGTTTTGTCATTTAAAAGAGGGAAACATCACAATGTGACACAACAGATATAATATATCATGATTATTTTTCGTGGTTATAATTAGTTAACATAACCTCAAATTGATAGGTTAGACTAATAAATTAGCTGTTATAAATAAATTGTAAAATTGGTTGTTATGGTAACGCATGTTGAAATAACCGTAAAGAAACAGGTGATTTGTAAAATCCGAAAGGTTTAATATATTTGAAATTTTTGATAAATTAAAATTTTTTCTCAAGGTCATAGATTAAATCATTGAGTCCTAATTATGTCCAAAACCCTCTACGAAAAGAGTTGCGCTAAAAAACGTTACGAGGTACGACTAAAACATGCTCTTGTAACAAAAATGATCCAAACTTAGTTACAGCTCAATGTATAAATAGACATCATCGTAAAATACTATATTTTTGAGTCAGGGATGTCGCTTTATTTCCCGTTAATTACCTTAATTAATGTAAATTTGCTATGTATATTTGTGACAGTAAATTGATTTTTTTTCCATCGGAAGTAAAAGAAACCAACAATTATCTGTTTCCTAAAAAAAGAAGAATTTAAAAATAAAAATGAATGAAATAGATAGTCATACCAACAGACTAAAGAAACTTATTTTCAAACTTTTAGTGTGCAAACCACTCGCCAAATTATTTATAAATATTATGTTCTTTGTAAGTAAATACTAATTTCTTTGTAAAACAATAATGTCCCTCTGTCTATAAACCTATAACGGAGAGTAGAAGAGCAGTTGTGTAAATTGGCGGGAAGCAAGACAAGGCGGGGTGGGGGGTCACGCATGGAAGCTTCCCAGCTGGGGGCTGGTATCACCAAGTTCCTATCCACACACACACACGCACGCACGTACGATACGGTATTTCACATACGCAAACAAAGTACGTTAAAAAATATATAGGAAGTGAGAATAATATTGGTATATTTTCATAAATATTGTGTAAACAGTATTTTTTATTTCAAGGATTAATAATTAGTTTATGGCCATCTGTCTATTTATTTTTATTTTATTTTGATAGGATTAATCTAAAAATATATCTAACTACGGTGTAATCAATACCGTAAAGCAGTAAATTGTCACTCTTTTTCGTCTCATGATAAGACCGATTAACAAAAATTATAAATATATAAAAACAGTGAAATTCCAGAAATTTTTAAAATTTCAATTTCTTAAATAATTTATCTGACATTATTAAAAACTTCATCTCTGTACTACCATTTGATATGCTAGAGACCCAACTCAATCGTTCGAGTCTCCTGTCTTTACTTTACACTTGGTACAATTACTACTAATAAAAAAAAATTTTAAGTACTTCACTAAACTTTGAAACACGAGAACTGAATTAAGAAAATTTTGTTTTGTAGTGAAAGGATGCAAGCTTAGTCCTTTTTATCTTAAAAAGCAATTAAGAGTCTATTTTAAATACATTGCATGTACTAGAATACAGGGATTTTAACGATGGGTTATAACAGATGTTCAATAAAAAAATTAACGCTAAATTCGAAATGTTGACTTGCTAAAACAAACATACCACTTTGTCAAGACTCAACATTAGTATGAAATTCTATCTACTTAATTATATTCCCCTTACTAAGAGATACTCAAAAAATCAAACAAATCATAAGGCTAGTTGACCAATGTAAGGGTCAATTGACGAGTCTGTTATAACTTTATATTGAAACATTTTCTCAAAAGCTTTCATAAAATGTTTACATTAAAAAATATAAATTTAAACTTTTGATTTTGAGATATCGATTCTTTAATATCGATCTTTACTAATAATTCTGTAAACGTAAGACCTTTTCGTTAGAAGCGAAAATGACGAGTTTAGTGTTTATATTTTATTCTACAAGATGCATGAACGTTATGTAAAATTTTAGAAAAAATCAAAGGGAACAAAACGATATAAATAATAATTTATTTGATATTTTAGTAATTTAATGACCCTTGATGATGGAAAAGTGGCATACAGATTTTTTAATTTTTTTTCGTTATGGAAAGTTCCTCAAAAACTTTTATAAAACAGTTAAAATTATATTTTTAATTTTACAAAGCATCGTCTACACGATTATATTTAACACTTCGAACAGCTGGCGTACAACGTTTCATAAACTCAGTTGACCGTAAATAAACAAAATACGTAAACGAAATATATAAAAATCGAGATTCATTTTCATTTTTTGATCGGAATCTTCCAACTCAAATATAGTTTAAAAAATTAAGAATTTAAATTATATTTCATCAAGATTTTTGCATCTTATTGTTTTCCCCTCTCTTTGATTAGTAGCTTAAGATTTTAAATTAAAAAAAGAAGGACAAATAAAACTAAGACCAACAATTTATAGAATGTACAAAATGTGAGCAAAATCCTTGAAATACAAATTTTAAAATTGATTTATATATTCTCTTGTAACACTTCAAACAGAAAGAGAAAAATATAAGTATTTTATCACTCGATTCTTTTTCTTATTAACAGGTGATTTAATTACACTCGTCACTTGGTGATAAACATTAAGTTGGACTGGTTTTACTTCTTGACAAAAACCCGTCATGTAAATGTCTAAAACTTCTGAACTGACGGTAAAGTCGGATTTTTCCTGTAATTTGATCTTTAAATCCTAGGCTAACTACATAAAGGTGAAAGCTACTGGTAGGCCTACTGGAATCACTTACTACTGAGCCCCCTTAGGATTTTGTGGATTTTATTAAACATTAGTTGGTGATTTTAAGTAGGTTTTCTTAATTTCACAATACAATTTACATACTAAAAATTTACTTTGCTGTACTCATAAAAAACCATAATCTTGGAAATGTTTTAGAAAAGGTATGTGCTATAATTTTTTTATATCGATTTAAACACATCCGGACAAAAAATACAAGAACGTTTATGAACAGAGTGTTTAATGAGTGGTAAATTTCTGTGTCCCAACTGTACTTCCCTTCTAGCTACAACTGGTAGTAACAGTAAAAATAGACAAATCTATTGCAGCCCAAAGCGGACAAAATTAAAAAATAACTGCAATACAATTTTGATATTTTTGTTAATATTTCTGTTACAGTTCAGAAAATTGAGGATATGAAATTTGATTCTTAAAATTAGCAACGAGATATTAAACAATCACACAAAAAACAATAAACTAATAACTATTTACCATTTAGTTTCAACTCGGGTATATGTTGCATAGGCTGTCAGATTTTTAAATAATGTAAATTAACATCTAGCGTAAAAAAACATAATTTTCTATCCTTTTTCTTATTCATTAAAATTTCTTCTTTTTTTAACTACGTTTTTAAATTTCACGTTCCTTTCTTGTAAAGACAAATCATCAAAGTAGACAAACAAAGGAATAGGCTAATAGGAATATCCACAATCAAAAATATATTTTATAGGTTAAGCGCGATTCTAAATATTAAAACACTAACTATAATCTTTAAATCTAAGCAGATATTTATAAGCTTTTCCTAAAACTACTTTTGGTTAATAAAATTTCCCTACTTTACCTAAAACGCAAACATAAATAAAATTAAGTTAAGAAAGTCGTTAATGGAATTTTAAAAGTAAAATTCCTTTCCTAATTATTGGCTTATCCCTACTCAAATCATTAACATAAAACGCTAGAGGCCTATGGGATATTGTGATTTGAAGAAGTGAGAGTTCAAGAAGCAATCATGATTTGTAAAATGGAATTTGTAATTGTTTTCTGAATATTGGTATTTAGGCATAACTCCAAAAGTCAAAGGGGGTTAGGTTTACTGTCATGGTGTTGAAATGGATTGGTGTTTCTTTAATTTTATGCAAACAGTTTAATTTGTTTTAATAGCGGAGACCTAACATTTTATAATTTCAAAAGTATTACGTTTAAAAACATGCCTAACTTGTTTGGAGACGGTTTCCCCAAATACTAAACATGTATGCTAGGCAAAGACAAAAAAATTACCGGTATTTTTCTTTTTTTGTTACAAGAAACGGAAACTTCATTCTGTTTTAATCTTTCATTATTCACTTCTAAAAAAATACTTCTTAAAATTCAAGCTGTGTGTATCCAATTCAACCAAGTTTGTTATACTTTATCAAAACACAAGTTGATGACGATTTTTCAAAATTCCATCCACGTAACTGAAATTATTTTTCATCTGCAGGTTTTACCAATACAGTTCGTCGGTGTTATCTTTATCATTCACTTTATGCTAAGTAAAAACTAAGTTTCGGGTCATGTTAGAATGAGCTGTAGATAAGATAACAAAAGTAGTTAGGCCCAATGTTTACCTGCAGGTTGTGTAATTGCCTATCATTTCAGAAAGATAATGCAATCTGCCGTGCAATAGGCAATCACGTATTTGACAATCTTTTAAAGATGAAATATTTTGATAGTTAACCGTTTCTGACAGATTATTTCTGTTATTTGGTCGGTAAAAATCAAGATTTACAATACGTTCAAAGTGTTTTACAGTCTGTATTATCTGAATTTATTGTATTTCTTGAAAACTTTTAGTCTGTTTTAATTTGATTTAATGTTATTTCTAATTTATGTAAATTTCATAAGAAAGGTATTATTGTGAATTTCTTTCTAATTGTACGTCTAAATTTCAATTTACGTACAATTTCAATTTCTAAATTTAAAATGTACGCTAATAAAAAAATTAAAAAAACTATCTATAAGGCCTTAAAGTGGGTAAAAATGCTTGTTTCTTTACAGTTTTGAGGTTATAACCACGGAAATAGTTTACAACAGTTCTACATAATACAATAAATATATAGTAATTGATTAAACGAAAGTATGTTAATAAAAAATTTTACAAAAGTTATACTTCCCACTCAAGAGAAAAAAATACTGGTTCTAACACCCTAAATATACAAGTTTTTTATATTAATTAATGACTATTTATATGCTCTGTTTATCTTAAAGTTTACACTTCTTATAAATGTTTTGAGGTTAGTTTATTTTCTAAACTTTGTAAGGTATAAGAAATGAAAATGAATTATTGCAAAAAGAACGTCCAAACAGCCGGCGTAATTGTAACACCTACGTGGCTTTCAATGACAAAAGTTAAAAAGACCAAATTTTGTTAGGCCTAATTTCCTTCTTCGCGTGCTTGCCTAACCTTTGATTCATCCATAGCCTAAAATAGAATCTTATTAATAGTAATTTGATGCATAGCTAACTACGAAATAAGGAATGTATAATGAAGCTTATTTTACATAATTACGAACAAGTTTAGTTTGTCATTTGAACAAAGCAATTACAAATAATCAATAGACACTTACAAAACCATATCCTCTACTTTTTCCAGTCTGCCGGTCCGTTATAACCACAGCCTCTTCTATATCACCAAACACCGAAAAATGTTCCCGTAGAGATTTATCCGTCGTATGATAAGGTAATCCACCTACGAACAGTTTAGTCCACGTCGTGTCTTTCTGTTGAGCACCAGCAGGAGTCGTAAGATTGGCCAAACTCCCGACCAGACCGTCCGCTGAGCCTAACATACTTTCTGCAGAACCCAACGCACCAGGCATCAACATTTTACTTTTTGTCGCACTTTTAAAACAAAACTGTATTTCAAGGAGGCACTAAAACGCGTCTGTTATCGTATTAAACTTGTATACGTGTGTTTTGTGTAGTACTGCCTTTACATATCTGCCACGTGTTATAACGCGATACACTCAAAGATAAGTCACCGAAAACACTGAAACTGTATTGAACGGGTAAAACTAGAGGGCACTTCTACAATGAGTGACACACACAGAACGAAAGCTATATGAGTGTCTATATTTAGGCGACTTCCCCCTTCTAACGTAACGGTGCGCTGCAGCTGTTCGCAATAGGCTTCTCCCTCCCCCCTCACACTTCCCCTCCTAGAGTGGGGTAGCAACCTCCTACTGTATTCAGATTTATTATTCTTTAGACAAATAACATTGTAAAAATTATAAAACTTAATTAATAGTAGTTATTTGATTTGAATTAAATCTTGCTCAATTCTTCTGTATTAGATCTACTATTTTTAAAAAACATTTACGTAGGCTCTCCTATATGAAACAAATGAGTCAATTATCCGTAAAGATCATTCATTTATTCAATTTTGATTTTCACATTTAACGTATTATAATGGTCTAATATTTAAAAATATTTCATTAATTTAGTGTAAACAGATACTACTGATACAAATTATTTATTACAATCTTTAAACTAATATAAAATACAAACTTCTGCTGTGATTAGTTTATTTCGATGTAGGCCTACTCTTGATTTACATTCTTGACAGTATACTTTTAAATAATATTTTAAGTTTATTTTGTAACTGATTTCTTTTCCGCGTATAAATGCACGGAATGCAACTTTAAACATGATATAAGAGAATTTCTTTGAGTGGTTCGCGTTTATACGTAGAATAAAGTTAAATGACGGGACAAAAAAATTGTGTCGAGTTTTTCAAGGAATTGTCCATTTTAATGCTCTATAAATAAATGAAAATGGTAGTTTTCTGAATGATACCTGACTTTGTCGTCTGTGTACAAAACGAGAGAACCGATTATAAACAAGTTTGAACTGTGGGCATATATTTTGTAAAATCTCAGGAATTTTTTACTATTTACTTCTATAAAAAATTGGCGTGTACTTGCATTAATACAAAATAAAATCTGATTTTCTCCAAATCGACTGTAAAGATTTTTTATCAAATATGACTAAAATGTAGCCCCTAAATACCCAAACAAAACCTATCGATTTACATTTGTCCAAAAATACTGGTTGTGAATTAACTCTAATAACTAAAAAATAGACCGTGGAATTGTTCTAAAAGACGAATTTTCTAAAAAAAACAATACAGTATTAACAATTTTTATTAAATTTTGTTAAAATGTAGCCCCTAAGTACCCAAACACAACGTATTGGTTGCCATCTCACAAAAATGCTGGTTTGTGAGTTAACGCTAAAAAAAATCGGCCGTGGTGCTGTAGGCTACTAAAAGACGAATTTTCTCAAAAGCGACATTAACGATTTTTGTGAAATTTTGTTAAAATGTAGCCCCTAAATGCACAAACAAAATTTATTGCTTTTCATTATCTCAAAAATTCTGGTTTGTGAATTATCGGTAAAAACTAAAAAAATCCTTGGATCTGTTCTAAAAAACAAATTTTCTCAATTCGCCAATATCAGTTTCTTTAAAATTTTGGTTAAATGTGAACAACAAAGACACAAACCAGTGTGAAAATCTGCAAATAATTTCCAAACACTGAAAACGAATCTTAAACGTTGTTTAAACTTGATTCTTCTTATTATTTGTATGTTTTATAAAATAATTAATAAATCTTATTTAAATACAGGGTGTTTCAAAAAGAATTTTACAATTTTGTGAATTGAAATAAATTTATTCAGACTACTTACAGATCTGGTTTTGGTGTCATTTTGTAGCCGTAAAATAATCGTAAAGTCCTTTTTGAAACACCCTGTATAACAATATTGTTGATTATAATCTACAAATCTAAGACGACGTTAGGTTGGTTTTTCTCTCTCTTACTGACAACTACCGAACTATTGACCTAGATTATGATATCTGAAGTTTATCCAGTTACACTAAATGAGGAATTATATGCAGGTTCAAGATGATATTTCAAACTGTGCAAAAGTTTCAAATTCCGTTTTTGACTAATATTAACGTTTTGTGGACTCAGGAAACCAGAAATGTGAGTTCAACATTCCATCAAGTCAGTCGTCGTTTTCGTTTGTACTAAACACCTATAGGGATTACAAAAATTAAGATAAGAACATGAACCTTTGGTATAGGGGACTATAGACCTTAATGGGGATTATTCTTGATTTACCATGACAATTTAACATTTCCTATTAGAAGTAAACTTTTGGGCATTACTTTTAGATGATCTGCTTGTATTACGTTGAATAATGATTGGGTAAGTACCATGATGGCGTCCAACAATTTATTTTTATTTTTGGTAAAACTTCATAACATAGGATCTTCTTGAATAAAGCTGGAGTAAACACATATAAAACTTCAAAAATAGAAATATATATTACTGTTTTCTGTGTGTATTGTCGATTTTAAGATTCGTCATTACCTTGCTAGGCCTTTAATCAAACCAAAGTGAGCGAGGAGAAATGTACAATTTATGGTTATCAGTAATAATAATTAGAGAAGCATGTTTAAACGACAATCTAACCACACTATATGTAGGCTTGGTGTATGAGATTTAGTTAATGGTACAAAAACATTGCACAAACTTTCTCACTCACTCAATCCCAAATAACAACGAACTGAATCTGATCATCACAAAACATATCCGTTGTTAGTTGTCAATTGAAATGTCAAAATGAATCATTAAGTTCGACGTTAACTGTTAACCTAACCTAAATCAACACCAAATAACAATGAAACTGAATCTGATCGTCACAAATCATATCGGTTGTTAGGTGTCAATTTAAATGTCAAAATGAATCATTAGGCTCGTCGTTAACTGTTAAACTAACCTAACCTAACCTAACCTAACCTAACCTAACTCAACAATGAAACTGAATCTGATCGTCACAAAACATATCCGTTGTTGGTTGTCAATTAAAATGTGAAAATGAATCAATAAGATCGTCGTTAACTGTTAACCTAACCTAACCTAACCTAAATCAACACCAAATAACAATGAAACTGAATCTGATCGTCACAAATCATATCGGTTGTTAGTTGTTAATTAAAATGTGAAAATGAATCATTAAGCTCGTCGTTAACTGTTAACCTAACCTAACCTAACCTAACCTAACCTAACCTAACCTAACCTAACCTAACTCAACAATGAAACTGAATCTGATTGTCACAAAACATATCCGTTGTTAGTTGTCAATTAAAACGTGAAAATGAATCAATAGATCGTCGTTAACTGTTAACCTAACTTAACCTAACCTAAATCAACACCAAATAAAATGAAACTGAATCTGATAGTCACAAAACATATCGGTTGTTAGTTGTCAATTGAAATGTGAAAATGAATCATTCAGCTCGTCGTTAACTGTGAACCTAACCTAACTCATCACCAAATAACAATGAAACTGAATCTGATCATCACAAAACTTATCGGTTGGAAGTTGTCAATTGAAATGTCAAAATGAATCATTAAGCTCGACGTTAACTGTGAACCTAACCTAACACATCACCAAATAACAATGAAACTGAATCTGATAGTCACAAAACATATCGGTTGTTAGTTGTCAATTGAAATGTGAAAATGAATCATTAAGCTCGTCGTTAACTGTTAACCTAACCTAACTCATCACCAAATAACAATGAAACTGAATCTATCATCACAAAACTTATCGGTTGTTAGTTGTCAATTGCAATGTCAAAATGAATCATTAAGCTCGTCGTTAACTGTTAACCTAACCTAACTCATCACCAAATAACAATGAAACTGAATCTGATCATCACAAAACTTATCGGTTGTAAGTTGTCAATTGAAATGTCAAAATGAATCATTAAGCTCGACGTTAACTGTGAACCTAACCTAACTCATCACCAAATAACGATGAAACTGAATCTGATCATCACAAAACTTATCGGTTGTAAGTTGTCAATTGAAATGTCAAAATGAATCATTAAGCTCGACGTTAACTGTGAACCTAACCTAACTAATCACCAAATAACAATGAAACTGAATCTGATAGTCACAAAACATATCGGTTGTCAGTTGTCAATTGAAATGTGAAAATGAATCATTAAGCTCGTCGTTAACTGTTAACCTAACCTAACTCATCACCAAATAACAATGAAACTGAATCCGATCATCACAAAACTTATCGGTTGTAAGTTGTCAATTGAAATGTCAAAATGAATCATTAAGCTCGTCGTTAACTGTTAACCTAACCTAACTCATCACCAAATATCAATGAAACTGAATCTATCATCACAAAACTTATCGGTTGTTAGTTGTCAATTGAAATGTCAAAATGAATAATTAAGCTCGACGTTAACTGTGAACCTAACCTAACTCATCACCAAATAACAATGAAACTGAATCTGATAGTCACAAATCATATCGGTTGTTAGTTGTTAATTAAAATGTGAAAATGAATCATTAAGCTCGTCGTTAACTGTTAACCTAACCTAACCTAACCTAACCTAACCTAACCTAACTCAACAATGAAACTGAATCTGATTGTCACAAAACATATCCGTTGTTAGTTGTCAATTAAAACGTGAAAATGAATCAATAGATCGTCGTTAACTGTTAACCTAACTTAACCTAACCTAAATCAACACCAAATAAAATGAAACTGAATCTGATAGTCACAAAACATATCGGTTGTTAGTTGTCAATTGAAATGTGAAAATGAATCATTCAGCTCGTCGTTAACTGTGAACCTAACCTAACTCATCACCAAATAACAATGAAACTGAATCTGATAGTCACAAAACATATCGGTTGTTAGTTGTCAATTGAAATGTGAAAATGAATCATTAAGCTCGTCGTTAACTGTTAACCTAACCTAACTCATCACCAAATAACAATGAAACTGAATCTGATAGTCACAAAACATATCAGTTGTTAGTTTTAGTTGTCAATTGAAATGTAAAAATGAATCATTAAGCTCGTCGTTAACTGTTAACCTAACTTAACCTAACCTAAATCAACAACAAATAACAATGAAACTGAATCTGATAGTCACAAAACATATCAGTTGTTAGTTTTAGTTGTCAATTGAAATGTAAAAACGAATCATTAAGCTCGTCGTTAACTGTTAACCTAACTTAACCTAACCTAAATCAACAACAAATAACAATGAAACTGAATCTGATCATTACAAAACTTATCGGTTGTAAGTTGTCAATTGAAATGTCAAAATCAATCATTAAGCTCGTCGTTAACTGTTAACCTATCCTAAATCAACAACAAATAACAATGAAACTGAATCTGATCGTCACAAAACATATCGGATATTAGTTGTCAAATGAAATGTCGAAATGTATCTTTAAGCTCATCTTTAACTGTTAACCTAACCTCACCAAACCTAACTCAAAAACAAATAACAATCAAACTGAATCAGATTGTCACAACACATATAGGTTGTTAGTTGTCAATTGAAATGTCAAATTGAATCATTAAGCTCAACGTTAACTGTTAACCTAACCTAACTCAACAATGAAACTGAATCTGATCGTCATAAAACATATCGGTTGTTAGTTGTCAATTAAAATGTGAAAATGAATCAATAAGATAGTCGTTAACTGTTATCCTAACCTAACCTAACCTTAATCAACACCAAATAACAATGAAACTAAATCTGTTCTTCACAAAACATATCGGTTGTTGGTTGTGAATTGAAATTTGAAAATGAATCATTAAGCTCGACGTTAACTGTTAACCTAACTTAACCTAACCTAACTCAACACCAAATATCAATGAAACTGCATCTGATCGTCACAAATCATATAAGTTGTTAGTTATTAATTAAAATTCGAAAATGAATCGTTAAGCTCGTCGTTAACTGTTAACCTAACCTAACCTAAATCAACACCAAATAACAATGAAACTGAATCTGATCGTCGCAAATCATATCGGTTGTTAGTTGTTAATTAAAATTCGAAAATGAATCATTAAGCTCGTCGTTAACTGTTAACCTAACCTAACCTAACCTAAATCAACACCAAATAACAATGAAACTGAATCTGATCGTCACAAATCATATCGGTTGTTAGTTGTTAATTAAAATTCGAAAATGAATCATTAAGCTCGTCGTTAACTGTTAACCTAACCTAACCTAACCTAAATCAACACCAAATAACAATGAAACTGAATCTGATCGTCGCAAATCATATCGGTTGTTAGTTGTTAATTAAAATTTGAAAATGAATCAATAAGCTCGTCTTTAACTGTTAACCTAACCTAACCTAACCTAGCCTAACCTAACCTATCGTAGCCAAAACAGGTTCGTTTGTGCGATAAACACTTCTTCGTATTTGATAAAAATACGTTTATCAAATAGTTTTTTTACAAATAGTCGACTTTTTTTTATTTTTTTTTTTTAGTTAAGTATTTCACACGAGTTTGGTTATCTTCACATTTCACTAAAATCAACGAAATCGGCAAAGCAGATTTTGAGAAATTACGTATTTCATAACAGCTTATATCCGACTTTTTACAACAATGGGAATAAACACTGCACTAATTGTAGAGGTCCTATAATATCTCTCAGTTGCTCATATTGTGTAACTTTATAATAATATGTATTCAGTAAAACCAAAACGTGTTTTGACAGCTCTAATAATCGAATTTAAAACCAATCTAGGTGTCACCATTCGTTGACTATTATTTCTTAATCAAAAAGAAAATAATCTATAATTTCAAAATGGCAGATAACAAAAAAGTTTATGGAAAGTTTCTTTCAAGTTGTTTTAAGGGTCAGAAAATTGATATCGAGTTTTTGGGCGGATATATTGATTTTGAAGTCTCTTGGATAAAAGTCTCTGTTATATGTGCAGGGCACTTCAACCTAAACGCGTAGACCGATTTAATCAATTTTGGTTTACGGGTTTATTTTGACAATATCAAGGGATGTTTTTTTTTAATTTTTCGATAACTCAAAATTTGTGGAGAACTTCCGCAAGGAAACATAAAATCACGATTATCTCAAAATTGACTCTCACGATTTTAATTAAGTCCTATAAGTACCCAAACTAAATATATTGGTAGCCATTTCTCCGATCAGCTGTACCGATTTCGTTCAAATTTTAGTAGAATGTGTTTATTAATGACCTAAAACAGTGTAAATTTACAAGTAAAAAGTTATTACATTTCAGGAATATATGGCGAAAAAAATAACCTAACCTAACCTAACCTATTATAATTTAACCTAACTTTGTCCACCGATACTGAAAACATTTATTTTAATCAAATACGTTTTTCACCGACGTATTATCACACAAGAGAAACAAATTGAGGTCTTTATTTAAATATACAAATACTTTTTTCAATGGTTCATTATCACTTTTTGATTCACAATTACCGAACTGGCATTTTTAGTCGGTTTTTATTTAGTGGATGTGTAAGTATGAAAGTTTGTGCAATGAGAGTTTACTCTTTGTTCCTAATATTTTGAGATTAATTCTGCAGTAAACAACACAAAGTCTCCCAACCTCGGAACACTAGCGTGGGTACGTGTATTTATCAAAGATTAACAAGCCCACCCAGCTTCGCATTTTACCTGCAATGCATCAGGGTTCATGTTTTTACAAAGATTAGCGAAGTGAAGATGTTTTGTTGTATCTGTGGTCTTGCACTGCGCATGTCCGTGGTATAATGAGCGTACAGTCTACATATGGGTCCTAATGACATTAGTTTTTATTTTCTCACATATACGTGTTACAGAAAAAGTTATTATATAGTTCAAAAATATTGTTGTCGTTTTTGTGTGGACATATTAGTTTTCAGACACTCTGAGCCCAAAGCAGTGGTTTGAAATACTGTTTTTTGTCTAACTGTTGTCTGTAATACCAGAACACAAGAAAAGGTCAGAAGGAAGAAGACTCATACTTTTAAGGAAACTGGAATGGTTTACAAACAGTTCAAAAACTAAATGTGGAACGGACGGACGTATATGGAGGCAAATTTGATAAGACAATTTTTTATTTATTTTTTACGAATGGGAGTTTACCCCACAGTGTTTATGTCAGAAATAACAGCTCAAGTTGACTGCGCCTAAGAAAATTTAAGACTTGGATATAGAGATACGGAAATTCGTATCTATAGCGACAGCCAGGCAGCCTTGAAAGCAGTAGATTCCAAAGAATTACGGTGAAAGATACTTACTTTACTTTAGCCAATGCCCGCTCTTGGCTGTAGGGCCATTCGGCGTCGAGCTTCCCAGTAACGACCAATTCTTCACAGCTGGTCGTCCAGCTCGGGGCAGGTTGAGATGTGGTCCCCGTCCATGATACCATCGAGACAAAGCGGACATGTATCAGATTCTGCAAGGCCAAAACGATGGAGATGGGACTGGAGATAATCGTGGCCTGTCAAGAGTCGGAAGTCAGCCACGGCAGTTGCCCTGTCAGTTGAGGACGGCAGGGGGCCGCGACTGATAAGCGATGCCCACGGTTTTTCTCTGCTGGCTTCCTCGTTCCTTTGTTTGATGTGGTGTCTAAAAGTTGCATCAATAAGGTCAAAGATAGTCTGGGATTCAAGACATATCATAGCTGGATGGGCATAACATTGTTACTTTATATTAGGTCCCAGGACATATTGGCATTAGCGAAATTGAGAACGTTGACATGCTAGAAAATAAATCATCGATAGCGAAGTTCATAGGACCAGAGCCGTTTTATCGAATTTCCAAGAAAAGGGAAATGTACACCATCAACATTGGGCTGAGAAAGAGCATGGGACAAGGTGGAGGAACATCTAAGCTCTGAGCGTGAGTAGACTCACGTTTCTACAAAAACTGCACAGACCTTAAGCCGGTACAATATAAGGAAGTTTGTAGACTGGATCACAGGGTACGGATACTTTATAAATCATAGGATTGGAATTTTTACAGCGGAACTTCTGTGCAGATGATGTGCATACACGACGAGACTGCAGCAGTCTTGAATAGGAAAAGATAACCTTCTTTGGACATCTGGTGAAAGGCTTAACAAGGCAACTTAATAGAAAGATCCACAAGTTCGCGAGCTTGTGGATCTAAAGGACGATGACTTAGGAGCTAACATCATCTTTTGGGATTGCAATAAGCCAAAATGGCTGTTATAACATGTGAATTGAGTTCTTTATATTTTCTATAGCCATAACTTGTAGTTCTGTTTTTTCACAACTCAATATTTGGAGTAGCAGTCATAAGACCGAAACTAAAATTTGCGATTTTTCCAAAATCGGCTGTAACGGTTTTGACCAAATTTTACTAAAAATGTAGCCTTTATTTACCCAAACAAAAGCTATTGATCCTCATTCCTCAGTAGACCTAATACCTCTTTCAGGAGTCGTCGTATTTTTGAGGAGGCAAACTAAACCCACTCGTTTGTCTATCATTCTTTGTATCTAACAGTTGGTAGGTGATGAAACTACCAAGGCTAAACTAGTATCTTGGTTTGCTAGCTCGACCTCTGGCCTAGGTTGATATTTAATTTTGCCTCCTCAAAAATGCGAAGGTGAACATTCACTACAGTCTGAAATGATAACTTCAGAAAGTAGTTCAAATAATGCAGCTCTTGAGTGCACTCCACTCAAATCCTGTTTTTAATTGCTATTACACCACTAATTTTAGTAAAGAGCAAAAAGGGTAAACATGCCAAATTTTTAAATAGGAACCCTCCACAAAGCGACAATAATGAAAATAATCTCATTCGATGGAGGGTTGAAATAATGGAAATGCTTAGCGCAAATGTTGAAAACAATGGAAATGCGAGAAGAGGGTTGCATTAACTGAGGGTGGGTAAGACAAAGATAGAATAAATTAGGTATCAGCTCAGAAGAAAGTTTTAATCCAACCTGAACTAACGAAGTTGTTACCAGAAGTAAATCCTAAATTAATGATGTATTTATATAAAGAAGA
The DNA here is from genome assembly GCA_963513935.1 of Aphrophora alni. Lineage (NCBI taxonomy): Eukaryota > Metazoa > Arthropoda > Insecta > Hemiptera > Aphrophoridae > Aphrophora > Aphrophora alni. The sequence goes on along the minus strand of OY740767.1, from coordinate 27,504,632 downwards.
TTTCATATTATTGTTGTAAAACTCTTCAACAAGTCGTCATTCAGTGATCGACACTTAATGTATTGCGCGGAATACCAAGTACTTCAATAACAATAGCCTACAAATGAGCACTCTTAAGACTCCCTTTTATTACCCTCCCGATTTAGAATACTCCATGGCAACACAATCTTCATTGTGTAAGGTTCTACTGTCAAGCTAAGGTTACGCTATACCAATCTACTTCATTTCCTATGAGATTTACGAAGCCGATCCTCTCCGCTTCTTATCGTCTTGTAAAACTCTTGATGAATTTTTTCGTGAAAGGTGGAATTCTTCTTCAGAAGCAATGGTAAATATTCCCTATAGTGTGAGTTACTCACCGAAGCATCTTCCTTCCTGTTCGTATCCCTATCGCGTAGGACAGGGAGTCAAGAATGGTTTTCATTGTATCAAACTAAAAATATCTTGCCCGTGATTAATTTGGAAGTTGTGTACAGTGTGTATCGCCCAATGAGAAAAATTAAAATCTGGTTGGTAGAAAGCGCAGTCAAGGATAACCTCACGACAGATAACAGAGGATCATAGCTTGTCTGGATGGAAGTAGTCAGCAGTACTGGCTAGGACCGCCAGTGGTGTAAAGTGCTAGGTGATTTTATATGCAACGATAAAAAAAAAGAGTATAAACTCAAATCTGAAAGCATAAATAAATGTTAAATGCGGATAAAAATGGATTATAAAAGGAATCCTGAGCGGGGGAAAAAATGGAAAACCTCTCGTAGAAAGACATAGTCGTCTTATCTAAAGTGGAGTAGAGGAGTTTGAAAGGAGGCTTTTTTAGGGAGTTTGGAGAGGTGAACCCTTCTCAAGACTACGACAGCAGAGAAGGGAGTAACTAGGGTACGTGGTGTCTTTAAGTAGAAGAAACGACTCCCCAATACTTCAAATAAACGATAAAGAATTAAAAGGTAAACAACATTAAGCTCTCTTCTAATAACTTAAAATAAGAGGAAAATAAAAATGGGGAACTGATATTATTTCGCCTCACAGGTGATCCTCAAGTCAAAAAACTTTATCAGAACATTTAAGAGAAGGATGTATTAGTGAGACTAATAATACTATATATTATTCCTTAAAGATATGGATTATGATCTCAATAAAGGAAGATTGATTGGGAAAGATGGATAGCAAAATTTTAAGAATCAATATATAGATTAGTTTAAAACAATGAGTGATGGTACATTAGGACAAACGAAGAATTATATGCACTATTTAGAGAGATAGACATTGTCACAACAATAAACAAGTATGGGCATGCCACGTACAGAAAGAATCCCCAAATCTCTTAGGACATTCTCTACACAGGGTAAGGGGTAAAAATGTGTTCTAATCGGCTTCCGGAGTGAGGAAAATTAGGGAAAGACGTAGGAAATTGTGTATAGACGACCTAGAGGAAAATAGAGATCAGTAGATGGAGAGAGAAGTGGAAGATGTAGAGAGAGTTGAAGGTATAAGATTTATATAGGCAGTATTGCTTTGGAGTAGTAGTATAACCTCAAACAAATACATCTGTTAGATTTTAGTGCATGTTGAAGCGTTTAGCAAATTGAATATTCCCCTTGCCCAGTGAGTATCCACTCCAAACAGCTTCCTTTACATCCCTAATCTTCATACTTTTCTGTAACCTCCAATACTTCCCACACCCGTTGCGGGATATTTATTGATCTAATCCCTCAGCCCATTTTCACCTTATCTCCACCCTAACTATGTCTTCATCCTCCTCCCCCTTTTCTTCTGTTTTCAGCCCAACCCTAAAATGTAAAACGACCCGTGCTGATATAATGAATTGCACATGGAAAAAGTTATCGCATAGAGTGCCTGTAAGACCTCATTACCTCTCACAGTATTTAACCATATCTGACCAACTATATATTCCGGTCGGATGGACTATCTATTCCTTAGCTACTCGGGAGAAAAACATCGAGAGAAAAACAATGAACATCCTTGTGTGGGATATCACCTCAACTCGGCGTGCTGATAAAATGGAGTATGACCTCCTTGATAAATATCAGCATGGGGAGTCCTTACTTTCGTCGATATTTCCTCAACAATACAACGTCGAGGGGAATACAGGGCAGAAAGGCCTCAGAAAAACATCTCTCCCCAACCACTAGTTGATCACAAGCTCAGAGCAAATCACCAGATGTAGCCAGGACAACCTGGTGGGATAGATAACGCACTGAGAAGATGCGGAGTAAGATGGTACCTAAGAGAAAGTAAGACCCCCATTTTTGAAAAAGAACACCAGGACTAAGAGAGGCTAAAGAACTCCTGAGGAATTATAACAGAAGAAGGTAAAAGCATACATTGAACTGAGTAGAGACAAACTGAAAACGCTGACAGGGTTTCTATCAATGCGTTGTAGACTCAGGGAACATCTTAGAAAAACCGTAATAGAAAATGAAATTGATGGGACATGCAGATTTTCCCAAGAAGAAGAAGAGACCACACACCATTTATTAGCGGAACACGTTGCCATACGGTAATTCACAAAAGGGTTAGAAGTCTGGGAAGATACTAGATTGATGCAAGCGAAATACCTAATGTTATCCTTCTTCATGTGCTGCATTTATAAAAGAGGTTATGTAGACGGAAGTTCCCAGTCATAGAAGACATAGGGGGGGGGGGGGTTCAACAAATCTCTAGAAGTCGAAGTGCAACTACTTCTACTCTACGTTTAATATGAATGTTACTAAAAAAATTGCGATAAATTCAAAATGGTGGGATTGGAAACGGTTTTTGCGAAGTTATTTCTACATAAACCTTATATCATAGCTTATTTTGTGAAGCTTATCATTTTTCATGTTTTTTATTATCAAGGTTAAGAATCAACAAGACCCACAATACCAAAATCTATTCACATCATATCAATCAGCTGTAACCGGGTATTTATAATTTTGAGGTTGTAAAATTAATAGAAAACATATTTCAGATTTACAGAATGGAGATGTTGAAACATCATGGAATGTTATTACAAAACGTAAAATTTTTCTGTTTTGTTGTTGTTCATTTATATTTTATAAACAGATTTTCCTGGATGACGTATTTGTCCAACGGTTCGTAAAACTAAATTTACTATACGCCACCGACTGCTTAAACCACAATCTACCCCATTAACTGTTAGTAAAAACCTCCTCGAGAAGTACGAAATCGTCCCCTGGGAGACATCCCTTCGAAGTCTCTAGAGGCTATTTCTTATCAGTAATATTTACATTAGATAAACACAACTCTTTCAAAAACGCCCCACTAAATATTGAACTAAAAAATAGCAGTTTTACAAAAAACTACACTGGAACTATCCTGAAATGGACTGGATTAAGATATTCAAGGGCGGCTCCTCAATCTCGTGATTAGGAAATACTTGTGCCGGCTTTTACTATGCAAATTTGAGTGCTCCACATGACGCAGTCCTACTGCTACAAAAGATCCAACTTGTCACAAAGTCTGTATCGATTCATCCGCCTTTAACATCGACTATAGTAGAACAATAAAATGTAGAACGCTTAGATCAAGAACAGGATATCTTTTACTTCTTTACTTCATTATCCGTCAATTGAGAAAAATAATTTGTGATATGAGGATTAAATTTGAAATGAATTTCTGTGGAAGGAAACAACAAAATGAAATCCTGTAGAGGATTATAAAAAGAGAGATAGTACGAGTATTGTGTTGTAAATAGACAATAATAAGTTTTATGATTTTAAAATGTTAAAAGAAACTATATTGAAAATGTACCTGTATGAACATACCACAGGGTGAGTGAACTGTTTAAAACAAAAAACGATTTGTAAGGGAGAGTGAACTGTTAAAACAAACAACGATTTATATGATATCTTCAAAGATTTTAAAACACTCAACTTCAAAGGATAAATGAATAATTGTATAATTTCAATAAATAGTTGTACAATATACAGAGTGTACCGTAAGTAAGTTGACAAACTTTAGGAAATTGTTCTGTGGGTTAGGATAAAGAAAACATTTGAAATAAAAATTTATCCGAAAACACTTAGTTTTCCAGTTTACAATTACATTATAACTTTGGAAATAAAGAAAATATTGAGTTCAGATTTGGTATACGCATTTTGTATGTCACGTTTTATAAGCATACCTAAAATATACAAATTTGAGTCGTCATTTTCGGCACACTTACATACAAAATATAAAATACGTGTAGGCCTACTACATCTGAACTCAAAATCTTTTCTATTTCCTAAGTTATATATATTCTTGTTGATAGTAAGTTGATATCTGGAATACTAACCATTTTCGGGAAAAAAAATTCTTTAATTTTTCTTTATCCTTACCCACAGTTTCATATTCTAAAGTTTGGCAGCTTATTTATAGAACACCTTGTAGAATGAAATAATTTGTGTAAATAATCAAGTGAATGGGGTATAAATTTTGTGTTTTCAATACCCTTAGAACAGACGTAAATCAGACAATTTTTTTTTCCTTTTTAAGGTATAGATATTACTGAAAATAAATCGCATTCAAAAAATAATAAAATTGTTGAGATTTTTACTTTAATCTATGATGTAAAAGTATTTATATGTATTTCTAAAAGATGAAATTGTAAACAATTTAAAAAATCATCAAGTTTTTTACAATGTATTTAAAAGTAGCTCAAGCTATCATTGTTCCATCGTACATATCACCTTTCTAAGCAGAAGGAGAAAGAAAATCAAGATTACCCTTCGTTATATAATGAACGTAGTATTATCATCTATTATTCATATCCCGATAAAATTATTATCAATTTACATAACATATTCAAGTGGTTTTTACTTTCATATAATTTAACGTAAAATAATTGAATTCTATTTTACCAGGTGCCATCTTTATCTTTTAGGTCTTGATTTTTAATGAATATTTAATATTATCTAGTGTTGCGATGACAGTTATCAATGCAAAGAATAAAGTCATGAATCAGCTTTTTCTTTAATGACTAAACTAATCAAAGCGTCAAGCATTACTCCTCAAAACGAGTTTTGCTTCAACTAGATTTAATAAAGTGCTCAAACCACTAAGCTAGTACTTTATAAAGGTTATATCTTTAAACTTAATTTAATTTCTGGATGTTTTTAACGCAAAACTAGAATTTCTCTACAGAGAACTTTCAATTTTTCTGTTGATTATTTTCAGGTATATTTAAAACTAATTTTTAAGCTCTTACTTTACAAATTTTGATTGTCTTCTAACAAATTTTTAAAACATAAGTACTCTTTTCAGGATAAGAACCGGATGGAAATGACATAACTTCAATCTCACTTCCGAGACGAAGGGAATGAAAATACAAACGTGTTGAACCAAACTTGACATAACCAAGCAACAACCCAACGTTACCTCTCCTTTGAATGGGCAAAAGGTTTCATCAGAAGTATTACAAAACTACAGCTTGAAAACAGAAAAGAGTATCATCGAAGTTCTTTCATAGAGTACCGGAAAGAGATGGGCGAAATTAAAGAAAAATACGATTTATCTCCACTTACCCTGATCACTTATTGTATAGTGGAACAGGCCTAAGAAGGCTCTTCGCAGATCGGGTGAAAACGCTGTACTATTCTCTTTAAATAAATTAAAACACTTGGTAAAACTGACATTTTTTAAATCAGCTAAAAAAAGAAATTTTTATCAGAAAAACGAATGATTATTTTGATTGGTAAATATGCCTTAACAATAGTAAAATTCACATCCGTTTTCGCTGACCTCTGTCCGATTCTCTAGATACAATAGAGACTATATAGTGCCCGATGTTTTTAGATAAACTACCGTCCAGTCCCTGGCTTGAGTCCCCGCCCAATCAGGCTGCGCACACATTTACGTTGGACTTGCTGTACCTATCGCCCCAACTGTATTGTATCGGTGTACTACAGTTCCCTGCAAGTTCCTTATATGGATGACCAACATGAACAGTTCCCTTGATGGACAGCCTAGGTCTGGTGAATGATGGAGCCAAGGATGATGCCGGGTTCTTCAGAATCGCCTGTCTATTGGTCAGTATAACGCCAACTGGTTAAAATGCCTTGGGTGGGCTTTGGATAATAAATAAGAAGTAAAATTTCAACGTCTAGAGAGTTTACATGTGGGTGTGTTGACCCAAAAAATGGTGCAAATTACTTCTATAATTATGATCTGATCCCGTGTGTCTACATTTTTATGAAGGTAATCAGCTGAAATTTACATTAAAAATTCGTTATATAATGAAAATTTTCAAACCAGTGACGGTGTAAAATAGTTCCCTGGTTCCATGTTACAATTCAAACACCTAACTTTCAGTGTAGAATTGTAGACATTATGTTTACAACTTAAATAAAGAGAAAACATATAAAACAAAACATAAATGCTGCCATTTCAGGTTATTTGTCGCATTCGGATTTTATTTCAAATTGAAATGTTAGCTTTTGTCCACCTTTGAATCCTATTTCTTATTAAGTTATTCCGGCAAGCACTTTTGTATAGGGGAGAGTGGGGTAAAACCGGGTAGGCGGGTCCAAACCGGGTACCCCCTCTTAGCCTCTGTATGTGCTGCAATCGCGCGGGAGATGAAGGAATTACGTTCCAACTTTGAAGAAGAAGCAGCGGCCATGATATGAAGTCAACAGATGCACCTGTTTTGTTGTTGTGAAATAATTCGTGTTTTAGTGATTTTTGCTTACGATTTTTCAAGAAAACTAGACTTATAGTACTGCGTTCCTGTTTCTACAAGAGTAAAGGTATGTAACTATCTTTATACAGCATTTAATAACCTTCATTCTCATTCAAAATAATTGTCTTTAGCAATTTCCATAATTTTAATACGCCATGTTTTATAAAGGCTATACGTGCGGGGTAAAACCGGGTAGTGACTGCGGGGCAAGATCGGGTAGTACCCGGTGCTGCCCCACGATTCTTAAAATATATACAGTGTTGCTTTTACTTATTCTATACATATATTTCATAATAAAAACATTTATAACCCTAAATTATTGATATGTTTTAGGGATATAATTATTTTTATTATAAAATTTATCTTAATTACAGAATTTCTCTAAAGTTGATGGTAAGAATGTTGATATTGAATGTTTCATTGGAACACTATAAAAACTATCTACTACAACATTAAAATCTTTTTTACTCTTACGTTGGGTTAGGGTTATTATAAAATGTATATCGGTTTAATATAATGAATTTCTTTGTTTTAGGACTCAAGATGCCTAGGACATACAAGAGAAAAACGAACCGCCAGTCATGGAGTCAACAAAGCATGGAGCTGGCAATTATTGAAGTAATGTCTAGAAGAATGGGTTACAAGAAGGCATCAAAGGCGTTCAACATCCCTCAAAGTACTTTGGAAGACAGAGTTCGGAAGGCAAAAATTAAAGATTTAACACCCACACAAGCTTCAGCTAAAGGTATGGGATCTTACATTACTGTATTTTCAAAAGACCAGGAACAAGAATTGGTCGATCATATTTTATTAATGGAAAGTAGACTATTTGGATTAACTTTAACTGATTTTCGAAAGTTAGCTTATGAACTAGCACTCAAGAACAATCTTAAAAATAAATTTAACCAGGAACTGAAAACTGCTGGCAAGGATTGGTTGTATGGTTTTTTGTCAAGGCACAAGAATCAGCTTTCTTTGAGGACTCCAGAAAAAACCTCTATTTCTCGAGCAATGGGTTTTAATAAAGTGGCCGTGAACAAATTTTTCGACCTACTCGAAAGTTTATATTTAAAGTATACATTTTCTCCAAACGATATATACAATGTCGATGAAACGGGCATCACTACAGTCCCAAACAAACCATCTAAATTGCTAGCCTTACGAGGAAAGAAACAAGTTGGTGCTTTAACATCAGCTGAACGCGGAACTCTAGTAACAGCTGAAACTTGTATGAGTGCTGCAGGTAATTACATGCCTACGATGTTTGTTTTCCCTAGGGTAAGAGAAAACCTCCTTTTACTTGATGAAGCTCCTCCAGGAAGCTTTGCAAAGTTTCATCCTAGTGGGTGGATGCAAAGTGATATATTCCTGTTCTGGTTTAAAAGTTTTATTGAATTTTCCAGACCATGTGCTGAAAAACCTGTTCTTTTAATACTAGATGGACATGCGACCCATACAAAGAATCTTGAGCTCATCGAGATGGCTCGTTTAAACCATGTAGTTTTACTGTGCTTGCCCCCACATTGCTCGCACCGTTTGCAACCTCTAGACGTTACCTTCATGGCACCTTTAAGCACTTTCTATCAACAAGAAGTTCGCCAGTGGCTGGCCATGCACCCAGGCAGGCCAGTGACAATTCATCAAGTTGGCAAACTCTATGGCAGCGCCTTTTTGAAAGCAGCTGTGATGCAAACAGCTGTCAATGGATTTAAACAGACAGGAATATATCCACTCAATAGGAATATATTTCCAGAAAACCTCTTTGCTCCATCATTGACCACAGATAGACCTGCGCTTGAACCTAATGTGCCAACACCAGCGAATCTACCACCTTCTGAACCCCAATCACTTAATTCACCCTGCTGTTCTCATTCCTTGCCTCCTCACACTAAAATTGTTCCCGAATCATCCTTCACTATTTCACCCTCCGAAGTGATGCCTCCCCCATACGTTGAGAGAAAAACACAGCCAAAGGAGAACAAGAGAAAAGGAAAAACCGTAATTTTGACAGACTCCCCATACAAGCTGGAACTTCAGACAGCATTAGAAGAAAAGAAAAAGAAGAATGGAGTAAAGGAAAACAAAGATGAAGAAAAGAAGAAAAAAGCGGAGGAAAAGAAAAAAAAATCAAAGAAAAGACTACTTTTTACCGATGAAAATATAACACAGGAAGAAAATAAGCGTTCAAAAAAAGATAACAAGAAGGATAAACAACTGTTGTGTGACTCCAGTGAAGAAGAGGATACAAATTCTGCCTGCATTTACTGCAATGAACTTTACACGGATTCCAAGTATGGTGAGGGGTGGATCCAGTGCATCGAATGTCGTGGGTGGGCCCATGAAAGCTGCTCTGGGGCAGAAGAACAAGATACTTATTTCGCTTGCGACTTGTGCCAGACAGTTTCTCATAACAAATAGTTTGTGTTTATAAGTTTTTCATAATAAGTTGTGTTTGTAAAAAATACACGAATTTGTTGTAAAGTTGTATATTTTTTATTTTCCCATAAGAATAACATGCCTACCCGGTTTTACCCCACTAGTGGGGCAAAACCGGGCAAAATGACTTTTTTTACAAAACATTAACTATATTTTATTTGAAAAATTAAATAATGTTTTTGAAACTACGGTTGCATTACCTGATAAATTGTGCCTGCTTTTACAAAATTTTGTTTCTCAAAAGTAACAACTGTAGTTTCTAGAAGCCTTCAAACCTTAGGGACCCGGTTTTACCCCACTCTCCCCTATGTATTCAAGTGCGTGACGGTGCATTCATATTTGTGCGGATGTTGGATAGTTGTGAAAGAACTTGAAGAAGGAACTGATATGAAATTAGTGCGCGAAAGATGTCTTTCAAATTACATAGTTTTGTCTGATAAGAAACCCGAGAATATTTCAATCCAAATGAGTAGGCCATCATCAAATTACAGACTGGAGTGGAACAAGTTTCTAAATTAATTTATATTGATTTCGAATGAACAATTACACGCACAACATAAAAAAAACTTCAAGAAAGTCAAGTTTACATTTCCAGAATTAAACAATTAGATGAAGATTAACATTCAGACCACTACTTGATTCATTTCATTTGATCCACGGCCTACTCGAAACTAGTGTATTATTTGGGGAAATAAATGATTACTTCTTTTTTATATAATAAATAAATTCCTTTGAGAAAGTTTGTAATAATTTGATATTTAAAAAAAAGCAAACCATACCAATGTGACCACAAAAAATAGTATATATTAAGCGTAATCCTTTCAAGTTACCTGGTTAACCTAACCTCAAATTGATTTCAAATCCATTCTAATTAATCAGCTGTTGTTACATTTATAAAATTGATTGTTATTGTAACGAATAATGGTTTTAACACTCCAGAAACAGGCAGCTGATTGGAAGTTCCTACCGGTTAGCTTATTGAAACTTTTCCTCAGTCAGAACTTTTAGTGCCGGGTTATTTCCGACGGTTTCCAGGTAGATGAAATTGAGACTTAAATGATCACAGATATTCTCAATTGTTGGCATGCACTCTTATTCGAAAGATTGATGGACAGTCTCAGATGTCGTTGTTTCCATAAGTCAGATTGTAATAGCTAAATCCTATATCAGATTCGCTAATAATACGCTTTACACTTTTCCATTATCTTTATCTCGATCCCTAATGTCAAAGAAAATAAAAATCGATTTCCTGTATGTGCAGTGTTGTATGAAGTATAATTAAAGTTGAACTGGGATAATATCCCCCGGAAGTAAGGTACAGAGATTGATAAGATAAGTTACACTAAAGGTAAGATTCTAATAAAGACAATGGTCTTATTACAATGGTTATTACCTTTATTATTTTTTGTTGTGCTAAGGTGAAAAACCTAACGGTTATCTTAGCCTTGAAAAAAAGAAAGGTCATAAATAGCGACCCTAGTCTTCAAATACTCGAATAGTGTCAGAGTCGGAAGACAACAAGAGTTACCCAAGAGAGACATGATAAAAAGACGAAAGAGAGGGATATAATCCAAGAAAGATATCCAACTCGTATACCTTAGGATTGCCACACCTGTCATTATTATAAATGAGTCCCTGAGGGTACTTAGAAAAACGTTTGAGTGTCATGAATATCCATAACATCGGAAGTCTAGGATGTGTGTCTTATTTTTATTCCCATTCAGCTATGGATATACAAGATACCTAGTAATAAAAATAATTACAATTGCTTAATCCAAATTAATAATAACAGACAAAATCCACAATTATTATCAATCTAATTTGAACCAGTAGTAATCATTTAATTTATAAAATTTCAGTAATTCTCACGTGAAATATAAAAACGTTTGAAAAACAAAGCGTGGAATTATTTCAAAGGGATTTAATAAATTTTGATTAATATAATAATAATGAAACTAAGATTACTTGTGAAAAACTTAACTGAAGAAAATTAAATGAAAAACACAAACAACATAACTGACAATTCAGTAACAAAAATTATATAAAAGGCTGATAAATTCACTTAAGAAGCAAAAAAATAAACAATATAAATAACAAATAACAGAAAAGCAATCCCACATTGAATTACCTTGAATTAATTTTTTAAATCCGTCTACGTTCTTCTTTATTTTTTTCTACCTCTTTAAGGTAACTAGTTTCGAAAGAATACTGTCATCATCAGATCATCACAATCTTTAAAAAAAAAAAATTCAAGGTAATTAAATTAGATATGTATAAATGTTTTATATCAGTAGACTTACACAAGTATAAAAATAAGGTCCTAAGATTCAAATTCACGATTTTTGATTGGTTGATAATGTCTATATTAGTAACAATTTCTATTATATTTGTAGTGATGATTTCTATGATAGTGATGTTTGAACAATTTTAACGTGTCATCAGAATGTACTTTTCGGATGGTCTAAAAGTCAGTACCTTTTGAAATGTAAATCCCGGTGTTATGGTTAAACCTTTTACTTTGATTGTAATTTTCAAGTCCTATTTTTTTTAGAGGTTTAATGACGAAAACCTCACCGTCATCCACACATTAAGGAAAAGAAGAAAATATCAATAGAGACTCGTAGACCTTGAATACTTTAATAGTGTCAGGATTGGAGGAGAATTAGAGTTGATATTAAGGGACCTTATAGGAAAGACCCAAGACGAGATAAGAAAAGAGTTGATTTAGCTAGTACTTTGGGATTACAACACCTTTACTTAATATAACTGAGCCCCTGAGCTGTTTACCTTCCTTAATTTATGATAAGAGTGCAATGTAGAAAGTAAAACAGAATAATTAAGGAATAAGATAATCACTGTAACTCATTTTCATCTACTACTAATATTAAACTTACGGAAGCTCTGCTATGGACTGTCCAAGAGAATATAAAATCAACGTTTTACAGGAAATAATTAAAAGGCTGAAAAAATAAAGAAGGCTTGCTGTTGAGAATATAACTTCAAAAAAAATTTTGCCTCAGGAAATTTTTTTGGACATATTGTTAAATGAAACAGAACATGGAGATTCCAAACTGTTTTCGAAGATTGAGTTCAAGAAGAAACAGTTCCTTCCTGAAAACTAATTAACTACAATTTTAGTTAATTTATTTTTACCGGAGTCTTCCTAAAAGCTGATGCCGAATGAAATAGGTTTTTTTGTTTCTGGTTTAAAGGTGAAATACCCTACAGGCTTCATCACCTTAAGGGGAGTTGGATGGCCCTATATTGATTATGTTAATTGAATAAATTCGTGTACTTTTTTTTCTCATGAACCATACAAGATATATTTATATATTTTTTTGTTTTATTTGTCATTTTAGAGAGGTCATTTTATATGTTTAGATAAAATAAATTATAAGTCCTTATATCTTTTTTCTGAATTATTAAATTTAGATGTTTTAACCCGTTTTTTTATAACAAACCATTATATGACGTTTTTATACTGAAATAAAATTACAATTTGAAAATTGGTGTTTTCTGTGTAATTTCTTTCAATCCAACCCCGTAAACTTCAACTCAAGCCAACCACCGTTAATTGATAGCGGGCCTCTCCCGCCACCGTACCACAGGTCGGAGTGAACCAAACTGCACAGAAAAAACCTTGAGTCTTAGGTGGGATTAAAAACCCACAACCTTCAGTAGTGACCCCTCAATCCTCTTAACCACTAAGTCACTTTGGTATAGTTAGTTATTTACACTTGAGTGATATCAGATTGCATATCCTACCCCGTAGTTGCATTAATAACCCCTAAATGGTTCATCGGTTCACCACTAGGTATCGCTAATCCTTTACCTTTTGTGTCTAGAGAAAAGTGTACACAATAATTCTACTTTTCTGGTTAAAAAAAGAATTAGTTCACGGCTCAGATATTCGAAAAAAAAACATTTTGGAAAGCAAAATGACTTGTACTTCAGCCGCATATTCTCCAATTTTGTTAAATTTGTTTTTGGATAACTATTTGAAGAAAACAAAAATTGTTTTTCTTCAACATATAGCATACCGTACACAAATAATGAACAAGCGTTAGAAAATTATTAGAGCTTTTAATACAAGTTTTCTAGTTGCGCATTCAAAAAGTAAGCCACAAAGAACTAAATCATTTGAAACTAGGTCTATTACAATAAATAAGGTCTTTTAATCCTGAAAAGACACAGAACAAAAAAGTATAAAAACCAAAAATCAATAATTGTTTCATTTTGAGCCACCTGACTCCCCTTAAAAAGAAAGAAAGAATTTTTTTTTTAAATAGAAAATAGAAACACATGTAATCCTGCAATAAAGTCAGGATGGGGGAAGAAAAGAGAGACTTGATAGAAAAAATAAATGCGATCGATCTAACCAAAGACTGGATGAAGAAATATGTAAGTCAAGCTAGATTACCCCAGGTTACTGTAAGTAAGCCCCTGAGAGCCGATGGTAACGTTTTAATCCTACATCATAGCATTATTATTATTTTGTTTACTATGGCATGGGACAGTAGACTAATTGTTTTAATAAACTCAATAATTTGTTTAGTAAACTCAGTATAGCTACTGCTTAACAATGACGTGACCCAACACTATTCACAAGCCAAGAAGTAACTTTAAATATTACAACAGCTACTGTACACTTGAACAAAACTTCACTCCCTAGGAGAAATAATAAAAGTTAAATACTTTATAGCCTAAGTTTTATCATATTATTCTGCACCCAAAGATGTATATAAACTTTGAAATGCTGAATATCTTATTTCAAAAACGCCGGAATTTTAGTCACATCACTGGTGAGTTTTGTTTCTAGAGCTGAAAATTTTATACTGTTAACAACTTTTGAGAGACACCAAATAGTTGTTTCTTTAATAATAATAATAATAATAAAATCATCCTAATATGTTACTTTATATGGAATTTTGGAAACATAAGTTTAGATTTGTTATTTTAATTTTTACTCAATGTGGACTCTTTTATGAGTTTTATACCAAAAGGTAGTTCAATTGGATCTATAGGTCGAGTTATGGCTTTTTTGATCCTGATCCTTCAAAAGTTATTTAACAGTTACAGGACTTATAAGACATGTTTATTTGGGAACCAAATCTTTTTAATTAAGAAAAATCCAAATACATTAAATTCTTATCTATTGCTGTTTGACAATTTGTATAGAAAGAGTTCTTTATTTAATAGAACACTTCTTATAATTAAAATAAAAAAACAAGAAAAATACAATTTAAATTGACTTTTCTACTCAAAATGTAGTTTTCGTTCAATTGATTACAAAATTAGTTGTTTAAATACCGTCCAAATAATATCAAAAACCTTTTTTTCTTAAATTCAATATTACAATTTTCACTACATATGACTACATGTTATTAAATTGACAACCTAATTATTGCATTGTTTTAAAAAGCGTATTTAATTACTAACAAAGAAAGCCTACTGCACATGCGCCGTTGTGTCACCACGTGTCTTACCACCTCCAACTCAAACCACATCCTCTATAGGCCCGTGTATCAATGATGTCACCAAAATAGAGTATTAAATTGTCTCTTGACAAAGCATCTCGGAAGAGATATCATTTCATTTGACGGTTATTTCTAGCTTGCTTTATTATCCCTGCAAACCTATTTAATTAATAGGTCACACAATCACAATCCTGGCTGTTGGTTAATATAATATATTACGATTTAAGAGAAAACACGAGAAATGTTTTAATTTCAGAAGAAATATTTAAATTAATTACAATAATTTGTGTTAAATGAAACTTTAATTAGCTTGCTTTACGCGATTTATATTAGGTTAATTGGGGTTAATCGATCTTTGGGGTTTTTTGTGGTTACTATGCAACAACATAGGTTTCGTGCAGAATTAAAACAAAACATTTAAATGGGGACATCAGTGGGGGGGGGGGTAAGGGGTTGGTTGCCTTGTTGTTTAGTGGTGAAAAATCTCGTGTTATCGTAAAATAGGGATCCCTAGTGTCAGGTTAGGGAGAGAACAAGAGTTGATCAAGAGAGAATTGATAGAAGGGAGGGATCTAAGAGAAGATTAGATAAGCAAATGTGTAGATCCAGCCAGGTACCTCGGGATTGCCACACGTGTACTCACTAAAAGGGATCTTCTGAGAAGCACTAATGGTGTGGACGAACTTGTGATTCTAACTGAGGAATAATTTGCCTAACTAAGGATAAAAAAGAAGGAAAGATCATAACATAAAGACCTTTAACCTTCGTATACGTCAATAGTGTCAGCGTTAGAAAAGAACAAGACTTGCTCAAGAGATCTGATAGGAAAGATGAAAGAGAGGAATATAACCCATGACTACATGGAAAAACAACTGTAAGTCCAGCTAGTATCAATGGGAATTGCCAACCCACATCACCAAACTACTCTGACCAAAGTTCTTAGGCTGCCTCTGCATTAGCAAAGCAATATCCACTGCGGCATCCATGGTGGAGGCAGCAAAGCAGCCTAAAGGTTGAAATACAGCTGCTTCTGGAGAACCTCATGCTGGGGCATCCTGGGAATTACTGGAATAATCAATTACCCGATCTTGTGGATCGATACAGATAAGATAGATATTAGATACACACTGTCAAAATCCTTTAAAATCAAACTGACCTATAGGGAGGAGGATCTTGTATTACGCAATTTAGGGGACCTGGAGTGGTACTAATGGTTTAAAAACTAAGATAGGCACCGGTGCTGTGGTGTATGGGCGAAGACTAGAGCTGAACCGTTAGTTTCCCTTGAGACAGTATGATACAGTTTTCAGTCTCAAGTAATGTTCATAAATAACTATGTTCAGGAGAACATGAGGCAAGGTTTTAAGGATACCCGCATTCATATCTACACTGACAGTCAGGCAGTATAAACTAATTTTAAAATATTTTGGTCTGGGAATGCGGAGAGAATCTCAACGCACTGTTGGGATCTGGCAAACAAGGTAATTTTAGATTGGGTACAGTGGCATAAATTAGTTGAGAGAAACGAGGAAGTAGATACATAGGCTAAACGGGGTTTTCTAATGTTGTAATAGCTGGCAGTAGGTATACTTGTGTGTCTGGCCTATTTAATGGTTATACATGGGTGGGTTCAGATAAAACAATAGTAATGGCAGTCCCATAGCAAACTACTATAAGAGATGTCCCTTTAAGTAGACATGGATTAATAGTGCTGGAGGGTGGTTGGGGGAACTCAGACAAATCACGGACATATTTATTACGGACACTGTGTACTTTAACGAGATAAGAGCTTACTATGGTTAAACTGTGCAGGGCGGATGACGAGACTGCAGGCCACATAATCTTTGATTGTGAGGCTCTTACCAATAAGAAGCATTACGGTTTTGGCTTCCAACGAGCTAGTGAGTGGATTACTAAAACTCGTAATTGGGAACTAAATTACCGGGATAGAATTAGGAGGCTTAATTGTGCCCGGGCCGGTTTATCCCCTTAACTTCTTATTTTAATCTAATCTAACCTAAGAGAGCCCTTTTGGGGAAATATGAAAGAGAGGGATCTAACCCAAGACTACGCAAAAAAAAGGTCTAGGTCCAGCACAGGCCCCTGAGGGCTTATAACTAATTACAACTACTGTTATTTAGTTGACCAGTTCATTTTTTTTACAACTGTTGTTTATAATTCCTGGTGTTGTGATCAGAAAAACCACATAGAAATACACAACACAAAAAAAGGCGAACACTATGTTCATACGCTAGCTTACAGTGGTTAACTAACTAAAATAGTGGTTGTTTGCCAACGGATTAGTAACATTCGGTTTATCGGAGTTAACGACCTTTTGTTTTCCTCATTCAAAATTTAAACGTGTGACATAATAATCAGGATTATGGATACTTAACCGACAAAATTTCAACATTATTTAAAGTAGTTTAATTTTAATTTAAATTTTCATTAACAGGTCTTACTTCTACGTTGATTTGGCTGATTTATTGTCCGATAACAGAAAATCAACAAAGACACAACATAGCGATTACCATGTTGATACGCTTGTAGTGGCAACTAACTAAAATAGAGGTTGTTTGCCAACGGAGTAGTAACAATCGATTTATCGGAGTTAATGACCTTTTGTCTCCTCTTTCAAAATTTCAACCTTATTTAAAATAGAAGAATTTTTATTGACGTATGACATTATGGTCTTACTTCTATTGACTGATGGATCGTCCGATAACACGAATTCATTCATTTAATACAATTCATTGGTCTCCATATAATAACATTAAAGAGAGGAAGTTCAGGTGATGTATCAGAAACGTAAAATTTAAAATCGTGAGATATAATTTCGACGTATCAACTGCATAAAATTGAAGTACATTTTTATTGTATTTAGAATTAGAAAGAATATAGAACCTTCCACACGAGAAAACTAAAAATATAGTTCAAAGATTGAAATTAACCTAACAAACACATCCATGGTTGCCAACTACAAGAAAGATAGTTTTAAATGATTACGCAATAGGTTTACCGCAAGAACGCGAGCCGCATCACATGTGACGCGAGACCCTAACATGACATGCCCTTATGATTTCGGATGCTAAATTTGAACCTAGGAGGGGTTGTGGTCGAGCAGCTGTCTAGCCACTCATCATTTACTATGTTATACATGCAAATTAATTAACGTTCAGAAAGACAGCTGACTGGGTATTATTATTGTGTAATATAGACTTAATTTCTCATTTGTTTAGGTCGTGTAGGAAGTTATTTTACGTGAAAAATATTTTATTTGTTTTGACGCACTCTGTAATCGAAAACAGTGTACAAATTTTGCACAAACTTTCTCGCGCACACAATCCCAAAATTATTCAAAAATTTTCGTCAGAAAAATGCCAATTAAGTAGTTCTTAGTTAAAAGAATGATAGACATCGATTTGGAAAGAAAAATATTCGTTTAACCTAACCTAACCCAACTTAACCTAACCTAACCTAACCTAAACACTTCTTTTCTGAATGTTGTAATTGTGTACACACTATTTTCTTGCGTCAGTTATGCTGTAACTTACCTCGTAGATATTTTAAATATTTTCCTTTCGTTTCGCTCGTGATTGTGATTATTAATCAAATACATTTTACATAGAAAATGTGCGACCTCTCATCTTAAATCTCTTAACCTGAGCTATCTACAGGGTGGTACAAAAATTTAGTAGCCTACCCAGAATGTACCAAAAATTAACAAAACCTGACTTTTAATTAAAGGTATTATTATTTTTACATATTTTAATAGGTAAATTTAAGATATTTAAAAGGAATTTTTAATAACAACAGAGTTACGGCGTTTTAAAATTCGCAATTGTGTAAACACAACATGAACGTTCTCTACAGGTCTGAGTGAATAATGATTTATTATTTGGTAATTTTGATGTAAAGTAACAAGATGTATTGAAAATGACTTATCAGGTACAGAATGTTCTAAAATGCCCACAATAATTACAGTACAGAAACTATTAAAATATCAATTAAAGGTCTAGGGAGACACGTTTTGTTGTATGCTTAACACTCTATGTGTCCTACTAAACTTTTGTACCACCTGCAGAAAACTCAGATTAAGAGTTTTAAAACAAGAGGTCAAATATTAATCTATAATAAATAGTTTTTGAAATATTAAGCCTTTTTATTTGTTTTATATGGATGGGTTAGGACGATGTTTTTTACACTGTTTAATTCATATCGTAACTAAGATTAATTAAACCACTTGCACACTCCGTTTAATTGAAATTCCTCCTACTAGAGCTATTAACAGATTTTTGTATCATTTGAGATAAGAATCTAAATGTATTTGTTTTTTAATTATAACTCCATTTTTTAAATCGTAAAAAACTCATTTGGACGTCATTCAATGCGTATTAAAAACCTGCACAATGGAGTATTGTGTGTTTTTATAGGACTTACAGATAATAAGGTATCCTGAGAATTAAGTTTTAGAAATTTGAAAATCAACCGTCATTATAAAATTTACAGCGAGATTTCTCCAGTTTACGAACTTGTCCAGTTGATTGTAAAAACTGAGTCTATTGATAGGCTGGCCATAAAAGATTTGGCCAAAAACGTGACAGTCAATAATGGGGGGGGATGTATGGGGTAGGAAGTTTTAAACAAAGAAACGTGTTTTAAGTCAATTTTTTATTTGTAGGATGTTTAAAATTTGGAACTAATTAACAAAAGATGTTTGGATTATAAATTTTAATTTATAACATTTATCATAATTGTTATACATTTATTGAAAAGGAAAAAAAAATTGAGAAATGTATAAAAACAACTGTTTAAACTTACATTTTCTTAAGAACTAAATTATGTTAATTTTAAATAATGTAATCAACAGTCTCTGGAAAAAGTTCAATCATTGTTTTCATTTGACGGTCCCGGTTGTCCTGATCGTGTTAAAGTAGATGAAGTTTCTTTGCTCCAAAAGTATTTCTGTGAACTGATTATCTTTTTTAAAACGTCCTTGTTTTTTATGAGCATTTCATAAAACTGTTCACAAGTAGGTCTAAGGTCAAAATTTACTCGAACCATCAACATTGAACTAACTGTTTCTATTTGAAGACGAGATTTTTCAGCCGACCATATATTGTTCATAAAGGAAAACACTCTTTCAACTGGTGCACTTGTTCCCGGGAGACACATTGCAAATTCAACAACTTTTAAAATTACATCAAATGAAATATCATCACTACTCAGCATGGTGAATATCTGTTTCCATCTTTCTTCAACTGGAGTTTTCTTCTTATGTTTGTCAACTCGGTTCCACTCAGTTAGGTTTTGAGACACTATTTCTTTCACACACTGCCATTGGTCAAACAGTTTGGTTTCTTCATTTTCGTTTTCACGAATTTGTTTAATCTGGTTAGCATCAAAAGAAGAGAGGCTGCTTTGAATATCATTCCACGACGGGATAGTTTGTAATAAGATCCACTGTAGTTTATGAATTGACCAAGTTTTATCAAAATTTGTTTAAAATTTTGACATGTAGAACGCGAAATAAATCGCCAACCGCAAGCGTTGTACACAGGATTTTAATCTATCAGAAATTAAGTATAAAATAATTTAGAAGGGAGAAAAATTTATTAGTATTGTGATAGAAACAACTGGTATCATCGATTTGTTGTCATCATTTTTTTTTTTACGTGTGTTAAGAAAAATAGTGAAAAATTCAACTCTAACCTTCCTGCAGTGTGCCTCTCCTTTGTTAGTGTTGATAAAGGCTGAGCCTCTTCTAGCCTAATTTTAAAATAACGAAAACGGAGAAAAAAATCTTGCACTGTTAACTAAAAAATTAAAATACTTATCATATAATAAAAATCACCAAATTCTATAGTCTAATAACTATTGGACAGTCCTTTAATTTGGAGGTTATGATAAAACATATTGCGTTATAACCGTTGTTTGGTTTGTGATTAAAATATAATACGTTAAAACTTTGTTAGATTAATGATACGCGTCAGCCGAATAACAGAAACGGGCCAATAGCCAACCAGCTGGTCTCCGAAGGACGATAATATCGTTAAATTGGGACAGTAAAATGTAATGATTCTGGTAATAAAGTTTATAAATCAGAATGAATACATTATTTAGCATTGTTTCATCACCACTAGTCTCTCCTATTACTGTAAAATCTAAAACTAGAAATATAACCGTAACTTACTTGTAACAGCAGCAGAAAATTCATTTTAACTTTCTCGTACAGTGGATCTCCATTGATATCTCTGAAACTATAAGATTTAAAGAACACTTCAAATGGGGGAAATTACCTACTCTTTCCTCTGTAATAAAATGTTGTGTTTGGATTTTAATATTCGACCGCTATTTTCCAATATAGCAGGCAAGTAAAAAATGTCTTATGGAAAATACATTTTTTTTATGTTGAATGTAAAAAAAAAGGACTTAAAACACGTTTCTTTGTTTAAAACTTCCTACCCCATACACCCCCCACCCATTATTGACTGCCCCGTTTTTGGCCAAATCTTTTATGGCCAGCCTATCAATGGACTCAGTTTTTACAATCAACTGGACAAGTTCGTAAACTGGAGAAATCTCGCTGTAAATTTTATAATGACGGTTGATTTTCAAATTTCTAAGACTTAATTCTCGGGATACCTTATTATCTGTAAGTCCTATAAAACACACACAATACTCCATTGTGCAGGTTTTTAATACGCATTCAATGACGTCCAAATGAGTTTTTTTACGATTTAAAAAATGGAGTTATAATTAAAAAACAAATACATTTAGATTCTTATCTCAAATGATACAAAAATCTGTTAATAGCTCTAGTAGGAGGAATTTCAATTGAATTTCAATTAAACGGAGTGTGCAAGTGGTTTAATTAATCTTAGTTACGATATGAATTAAACAGTGTAAAAACATCATCCTAACCCATCCATATAAAACAAATAAAAACGGCTTAATATTTCAAAAACTGTTTAATATACATTAATATTTGACCTCTTGTTTTAGTGTTAGTCTTATGGAAAATCCATTTTTTTTATGTTGAATGTAAATTTTAAATGAGATTATAAGACTTTTTTATTCTAGAGTATTTAAAAAAAAAAGATTCTTACTTGTTTACGTGATATAAGCGCCGAAAATTACCCAAATTTCTTTTCAAAATCGGTGTACATGGGAATGAGAACCAATTTCTTAGATTACTCTTGTTTTAATGTCGCTATTGAAACAATCGGTTACCCTATTATAATCTATTGTTTTATGACTACTGCTGAATTTATAATACGTATAGTCAATATTGTATTTAACTGACTGATAGACATTAAAACATTTAAATGCATTATTAAATCTTTAAAAAATAGCTCAGACACAAGCAAGACTAGTCTTACAGCTGATGTTTAAAATGTCCAACCGTTCTTGAACATCTAAGCATTATCTCTTACAAAACAATTATTGATAACTTATTTAGTGGTGTTTTGATAAATTTGACAATCTCTCCAATATTTCTTTATATTCTCGACCAAAGCATAACGTTCTTTACAGAGTTCATATTTTAGGAACTGTACTCGATGTAGTGCCATCTCATTCCAGTGCTATCTCATCCAACATCCAATTTCCTAGAAAAAGTGCCATCTCGTCCAGTGCAGTTTCACAGTTGATTAACCTAACCTAACGGCCTCTTTGAATATTTTCAGATTTTATTTGTAATTTATGTCAAATAATTCTGTTAATATACAAGCGGCTTCATATTCTACAAACCTTGAGGTGGAACATTAGAATTGACTGTTGTTGAACTGCGCAACCTGGAGCCTAGGCAAGGAGCACCCGCAAGAAGATTAGTTTTCTCCCTGTATTACATACAAGGCGAGTTTTAACATGATTTATAGCATTTTGATATAAAACGCAAAGAGCATCTAGGGGGTTTAAATAGTATGAAGCTAGAAAATATGGAAGACCCGAAATTTTATAAATAATAAGAATTTTATAAAATTATAAAGGTAGGCTACTACAAACGTTCCAATAGTTTTTGTAGACCTGTCAAGTAAACAATAGCATAGGTTTTTGGACGAGATGGCACTAGTTGGCGGGTAAAGAATTAACCCCCTGCCCAACGTCTGTGGAATCTAGATGAGATGGCAATTGGATGAGGTAGCACCTGGACGAGATGGCACGACACCCTGTACTCCATAAAAAAAACCAAAAAACAATGGAGTCTGGGGACCTTGAAGGCCCATATATCATGCCATTTTTCAGGAAAAAATAGTATTCAAAAACTCCACAATTGAGTCACTATTATGAGCTGGTGTTCCGTCTTACTGCTACATTAATTTCACCCTAATATTAAGTATAAGGTATTCAATGGAGTTTATTAAAAGGTTTTAAGGAATATATCAAGTTACCTTCCTATAAAACCCTGTATTCATAAAACAATACATTTATAATTCAAATGAGTACTTTGTTCCGGTTTTCCCAGCTCGTAAATCTCACTTTTGTTGACGCGTTTCGGATATACTCCATTCTCAAAACACTTAATAGTAGGAGATCATTCTACGCTTGGACTGGTTATATTAAGCGTAGGGTGATTAGTATTAAACATTTTGAGAATGGAGTATATCCGAAACGCGTGATCAAAAGTGAGATTAACGAAGCTGAGAAAGGCGGAACAATGTATTTTTAATTTTAAGATTCCTAGGGAGATAAAAACGATTTAAAAAAATATATAATTGTTAAAATTTAATTATAAATAAATAAAATACAGTTTATTATCTATACATTGGACAATAGAAATATTGCTATTATTGAATGTTCTCTTTTATGAATCTATTTTTGAAATTTCTTTTGTGTTTTTACCGCGAACTCTGAGATTGTTGTTATTTTTAGAAAATTTCCGGAGAAATTATAATGGAAACAAAAATACTCAATAGGTCTGTATTTATTGATTATTAATTTTTTAATTAAAAATTGTCTTAGCGCGAGTTTTTTTGTACAGTTCATTATTATAAAAAATAATTATACATTTTTTTGAATCCAACCTCCTACATTATTCCGTTATTGTTAAAGTTGTGCTAAATATTTGAAACATTTTCATTAGTAGTATGAAACTTGGCGATCTAAATAGAATCGTTCCAATCCATATCAATCTCATGTAAGTTAATAGCGAATTAATGGACTATTGTTTGCTGTTTACAAGGACACTGCCTTACAACACGTTCTTCAAGTAGAGCGGGATTTGTGTCACTGTGCTATTTTACATCTTAAACATACAAAGAGGACGAGACATTATAACTTGTACTTAGCGAAGCGAAGTGCTGTTTTAAAAATGTCGTCAGTTACGGCTAAACACGTCTACAAATCGTTAAAAAATTAAATTCTTTGTAATTCCGCTAGAAATGTGTGTAAAAATATTTTAAATATTTTTATTTCCGTTTTAAAATCGCTCCCTTTAAACAGTTACTGTACGGCTTTAAGACGGGGTGTTTAGGCAGGTGTTCCGATTAGGAGTAAAATTTAAGTTCCGAAGTATTAAATATTAGTATGAACAAGTCAAACAAGCAGCTGGACAGTAAAAACTACAAAGAAAAATGAAATAGAAACTGCTTTCTAAAATTTTTACATGTTTCTATCCGACCAAAATTTAAAAACACTTCTTTAACTTCTTTATAATTTTGTTAGTGTTTTCGGTTTATATGAAAACTTTTTAGAGTTTTACATGGTACAAGAATAATAAATGCATTATTATTTACATAACTGTTACACTGTTTTGTCCTTAAGTTTTCCTTTAAATTTCTTAAAAGCTCTCACGCATTTAACTGTTACACTGTTTTGTCCTTACGTTTTCCTTTAAATTTCTTAAAAACTCTCATGCATTTTTATTAGATTGTAAATAAAGTCTGTTACTGTTACTACCCTACTTTTTTCATAGTTTTGTCATATCGATTTTGGACTAAATGAAATTTGGGTATAATACTTTATACTACGTTTTGTGATTTTTGTCGCCATATTGGATTTCAGTAATTTTAAAAAATGGCAACACGGAGTTTTGATACATGATTTAACACCATTGTTCAACCCTGAGCTCAGTGGTACAATTGTTTTTTTTTATATCTCTCACCTGTCTCCAGTTTTTAACAAAAAAACACATAGGAAATTTTATTTGATTCGAATACCGCAAATGTATTTCTGTGAGACCCATCTTGCTGCACTACTCTTTGATTTTACCTCAATGGGATATTGTAAAACTTATATTACATCGTAAAACAACTTCGAAATGGTTTTAAACTGCTTTTTAAATAAGAAACCAAGACACTAATTAGTAATGATACATCAAGTTGTACAATTATATTGACATATATCTGTAGATACCCATTGAGGTGAAAATCAAAGTCTAGTGCAGTAACAAGGGTCTCACAGAATTAAAACATTAAATTTTCAGTATTCAAAAATAGTCAAATTTCATACATTTCCCTTGGGTTTTCATGAATAACTGGAGATAGGTGAGGGATATGAAAAAAAAATAAAAATTTATACCACTGAAACCAAAGTTGAAAAACAATGTTAAATGACGTATCAAAACACCACGTTGTCATTTCCAAAATTAATTCACAACCAACATGGTGGATTCAAGATGGCGCTGAAAAATTTAACACATCACAAAAGTAATATAAAAACACAAATCACATTTAGTCCGAAATCGATTACCGTATATGATGAAAACTGTGAAAACAAATAAGGAGTATGTGACTTTATTTCCCTGTGAATTAGAGTAAAATGTAAACAATAGTCGGATCGCTTATGCTTCCAACCTTTGGACTGGTAGTAACCGAGAAAGACGATGGTTTTAAAGTCCGTATTTTAGTGTTTGTATGCATAATGGGTACGACATAATATTTACAACTGATCTGATTACAATATGTTTTAAAACACAATCACTGTGTCAGGACACAATCCACCCCCCCGGTGAGGTGTTTTGTTCAAGTATAGAGTAGGTGCGGTATTACAGTCTCACTGTCTCATTGATCTATGTAGTTGTGCTAGGTAGGAGTTATATTGCTCTTACAACTATTTATTTAATGGACATCCAAAGAATGAAATTCCTGGTTTACAGATCCATTAGTGCTGACGAAACTAAAGAAAATTTTCGGTTCTTTTAACTGCCCTTCTCCAACTAATCAGTTTGGAGTTCATGTCCATAATTAGTCTACATCTCATAATTTTGATTAAAAATATAACAAATCATTGTTTTCCCAAACACGAACAAATAATAGTTCAAAAGAACATTAAATAAAAATCGATATCCAGTTTTTGAGCGGATATCAGTTTTGCGGTCCTTTGAGTAGAAAAAGTATTTTTCGAATGAAGTCTGCATGTCTATTGTGCAGTCCAAACAAGTTGAATTGAAAAAATGTTGGTAAATGGTCATGTTTAGACATATCTAAAAGTGTTATTTTCTTCTTCGTTTAATTTAAAAATGTAAATTCAGAAATATGATTATCTCAAAATCTGCTCAAATTATTTTCTTCAAGTTTAATTAAAAAACAGCCTCTAAGGACCCAAACAAAACATATTGGTCACCATTTTCCGAAAAAAGGTGTCGGAAATATATATATACAGTATACACTCGTACGTGGATGTTATACAGAATGTTCAAAAAATCTGGATCCCCAGGATATTTTATTTGGGAATAAATATACAACAATACCATTCTAATGGTTACGTCCTTATTTTAGATAATATTATATAATATTTCTTTAAAGGTAAATGTCGTATTTTGCCAAGAGAGGACATCCCGCAGAGGAAGTTGGGAAAATCTGGAATGTAAGCATAGGTGTAATTTTAAAGGTTTTTGTTTTTAGAACAAATGCTCTGAAATATAAATGCATAAGATCGATCCAATCGGAAATGGGAGCTTCTCAAATTTTGTTCGTCTCTAGTCTAATTCACAAGAGTCACAAGCAATTAACGTTTCAGTAAGGACTTTTAAATAATTACACTGGAGGCAAACAAACTAGAGTGGCTGCCATTTGCGATTGGATCGTCCTTTTGCAATCGGGTTTGCGGCAAAGTGTTCTACTAACAAAGAGCTTTAAAATGAGGCATTACTCGAGCTATGCTTACATTGAAGATTTTCCCGACCTCCTCCTAGAAATATGACAGTTAAGTGTGTGTGTGCATAATTTGAAAGTGTGTGAAAGTGGAAGCTGTTATTTAGAGTAAGGTGTATGGAAATAACCTAGAATTTCATTACTGTATATTTATTAGAAAACGAAATATCCTGGATATCAAAACTTTTTGAACACTCGCTATAATATGTTACCGGCCTTTTATAAAAACTAGGGATTCTATAGATTAACTAGACATTTTACATAAATATCATGTTTAGATAAATATATCTTTCTAAGCTTGTTTATGTTTATTTGATTTTTAAAGTTGATAAAATTATATCCCATAAGAAATATGTGGGCAAAGAGTAATCAAATGTTTTTCTTCTTTTTTTATATTTTAAGTACAAGGTTGTGTAATGACATTTTGAGATATAACAACTCACGCCACTTGCAATTTCGTAACATTACAATTTACACAAAAAAATTCAAATATACTCCATTTTGAAATAGTTATTTGTAAAATTATAGGTTTTACCATAAATCTGCAAACAAATAGTTTGAATATCAGCGCCAAACGGACTATACCCGTCTTATCACTTCAGCTTATCAACTGCATGCCGATTATTTATATAATTATTAATATCTCTGTACACTTCTAAGCGATCAACGACCCAATTCATCAGTTTCAAAAGGGATAAGAAATTAAATATTTATCATTGTCGGTGATAGGTTAGCACGACACAGATCTATACACGAAGAGTTAAACTAGGCCTAATTACATAGAGTAGACCTACAAGCCGAGTTTCGTCCGGTGGAGGTTTATGGCTTCCCATGTCCTGTTTGCGAAGCCCGTATCGAATATTTTGGTAAGCGATACTGCGCGTGCTGAGTTTGTGGATCTGTAATATGTCCGGGAATATAAAACAAAGAGAAGGGAAATGGAAGGAAGAGAGATAGAGATTGAGATTTTATATCTTTATATAGTACAATACATCAATAAATACAGTGTGTGAAAACATTGCATACATTTTCTCACTTATCCATTTTCAAAACGTAATACAATCCAATTAAAACTTTTCCTCAAAAAATATAATTTAGTAGCTGTCAATTAAAAAATGAAAATGAACCACGGATGCCAACTTAAACTTTAAAAAAAAAGTAAGGAAACTAAACTAAACTAAACTTGCTTCGCTAGTGACATAAACACGTCCTCGGCCTATAACGTATTTGATTACTCAATGATAATAATACTCAAGGTTATTTTTGTTTTTTGAACCGTTATATTATTTAAATTGAGATTTTGCACAAGGATTTAGGTTATTAATATTCATATTTCCCTAAAATTTAAACGAAATCGGTAAAGCTGATTTTGAGAAATTACGTATTTTACATCAGTTCTATGACTGATTTTTAGAATCTAACACCTGGTGTAACCAATTTAAGAGTGTAAATGTATTTTACAAAATGAAAAACCCGTGCGTTAATTAAGCTAACAAGTGACGTAATAAATATAAGAGTAAATTTTTATATTGTACATATTAAGGTACTTACAGTCGAGAGAAGAAAACCTTAACGGCGAAATAATTCAATGTGAAACTTTTGTTGTTTTAGAAGGCCCGAGGCTTAGAAGTCTTATCGAGTTGGTTATTTAACCCCCTAAAAGGGTTTTCTTAAAGTCAAGACCTTACTGCACTCTTTTGTCGTACTCGAAAACGGTAAATTTACCTTTAACGTTCCAATTATTAAAGGGTTCATTTTGTTGTTTTCAACGTTTCAATAAAATCCTTCACTTCGTTTTAAAAAAATTACCAATATAAAAAATTAGTCTTTTAATAAAGGTATTTTTAGCAAAATTATTTGTGGTGAGCATGTGGTTTTGTGCGTGAAAGAGTTTGTACAATGTTTTACGCCGTTTATGTCTTGTTTTCCAGGTTGTAAATTCAATGATAGTTTAATGATTTTGTTAGTACGAACCTCATAATATTGATCTTAAAGTTATTGGATAATTATGAATTGTTCATATTATTTATGTAGTTTAATTGGGGATATTTTCCAACATTTATGTATAGACAAACGAATACACGACGTTTCAAAAATATGAATCAACTACCGTTATCAAGTGATAACCTTAGAAGTTGAAAAATGTGAAAAGAACCAACATTGCCATGTCGAATACTAAAACTAGTAATCTAAGAAGAAAAAACCAGAAAATAACTGAGAGTATGTACAACTGTGATCAGGATAAACTGTAACAGAGTTCTGTTACACAGTGTAGTTACACAACAAGAGGAATGTCAACACCAAGTTGAACCGAGAAACTACAACGTTAACAGTTATTGTATGCAACTGCAAGATTACCTAACAGTTTTATTGAGAAGGACAATCTTTTGTATCTTCTTTCAAACTTTTAGCTCTTGATCTGTGATCGCGTCTTGGGGAGAATTAAACGAACAAATTTAAGCCTTATTTAAAGTAGAGGATTTTTAATTCGCTTTCATCAACGGAATCCATAAACACTGTACACATTACTGTTATTAACGATTACTAAACTGGTTTGGCTAATAGGATTATCCTTTAACTTTATTGATAACGGGAGTTGATTCAAACTCTCGAAAAGTCATGTATCAGTTTTTTATATACAAAATGATGGAAAATGTTCGCGAGTAAACTACATAAACTTAGTAATATTTTGTTGTAAACAATAAACTCTTACTGACCTAGGTTAGCTCTGGCGGATTAGGCCAAGTTAAATTATTTAGAGAACCGTTTCAAGAGTGAATTATGATGAATCAGTCAAGTCGGGGGCGGGGGGGAGGGATAGTGATTGGGGTTTCCTGTGTTATAATGTGCTTAACAAGACCTTTCAGTAAATGGGGTTTACTAGCCCCCCTCCCCCACGTAAATTTACTGATTGAACTGATTAGAAACACGAAAGATTGTCATCTGAGGGTCACCAAATAGAGTTTGCGTGCTTTAAAATGTGAATTTTGTTGATTTAATTGTCCGATAATTAAGGTTTTATGAACCGACAAGTTTTGAATACAATGTTAGCTTTTTAAACTTTTATCCATTTGGTCAGCTGATTTTATTTTATCGCATCCAAACATTGTATTTAGCAATTACTGGACATTGAACTGTAAACCGCTGGTGTATGGCTTACACTCGAGATCATTATGCAATCGATTATCTAGCATACAGTTTGTGATATTTCTTTGTTGAATTGATGTCATGTGAAACGTAGGATTTCCACGAAAGCCTTTCATTTGATACGAGTCGACCTTGACCTTCGCTTCTCCACAGGACACATTTTTATTATCACTTACCCAGTATAGGATAGGTTTGGTAGTTGCAAAAAATGTCAACCTCCTTTTTTTGACTGATCTTCGTGTTTCCAATTGACTAAACAGAAAAAGCGTCCTTACTTCGTTGTTGTAGTCGTTCCACTTTAACGGTGGAAACATTAATATAATAACATTAAATTTAATACGGGGGACAAAATGGCGGGCATATTAAATAGTTTTTGTGTGTTCATATATCGTGAGTTATTGAACTTATAATACATTTAAATAGATAACAATTTGTAGATTTCAATTCTACATGTAATAGTACCAACTTCTATTATAACAAATAGCGAAGTTATTGTCAAACATGTTATTTTTATTCCTGACTTCCCAAGAAGATGTGATATTCGTATCTCTGACGCGAGCATAGCCTTCATAACACATCTACAGCATTGAGGTTTTCTAAGGCCGAGACACTGAGACGAGCAAGCGAGTGAAGACTTTTTAACTTACAAGGCTAGTTGGGGCCTTAACGACGTTAAGAAATTAGTGATATACCCACTTACGAGGTTTAGAAAACCTGTGTAATGACTGCAAACTTACCCTACTGGGTAAGACCCCTTGATCTATCAATACAATTTAACATTTCCTACAAGGCACAAGAAACCAACTTTGTGATATTACATTTAAAAGATCTAACGTCGTATAGTTCTGGGTTAGTACCATGATGTCTTCCATTAACTTGTTTGTTTTCCCGCTAAAGGTGGAATACCTTCAATTCCGAGTATTGTATTTTTTATTTTATTTTTATTTTTCTACGACCCATAGAGCAGGAGATATTTAAAAAATGGGGTAGCGATGCACTAAAAATGTACTTTTATACATTTTTCTAGTGAAGTTCCAGTCTGATTTTGCTATTTTTTTCGGTTTCCCAATCAGTTGCATATACAAAAATAAAATCAACTTCCCAGTTATATCACTTCTCATCAATTTTTTGGTCAATTTTTTACTAAAGATTTTAAAGAACCAAAGGAAGTTAATTTTTAAAAAAATGAAGTTATTACTAAAAGTCATTAAATTTCACTCTGTCAATAATTTCCTGAAGACACAGGTATAAACAGAATTTAGAAAATATATTTAAATAGTTTTTAATTTTATAAATTTATTGATATTGTTGTATGTATGTCATATTCAATGGCTAGTGTGTGTTAGAACTTATGGATGTTATTATTTATTATCACTTTGTTTATAATTTTACTTTTAAATTATCATTTGTTACGAATTATGTTTTCAAGGCTTGAGGAAATAGATAAAGGAAAAAAATATACTTTAGCAGACCGACAACCATTATAAAAGCAAATCCAATAAAAGTTTTAATTATTGTACAAAATAAAGGCTACAAAGATTCTAAAATCACAAATTGGTTAGTTATAGATAATTATTTCGTAACAGTGACCATGAAAAATTGATTTTTTTTATCTATTTTGAATTGTTATAAAAACAATACTATACATTACGTTGGCAGCACTGAATAGGCTATAAAACAAAATTGTGTGTGACAATTTATTGTACATTACAATTACAATGGGTTACAAAGTATAATAGAAGTAACACATGATTGAATTTATATTGTATCTAAGTCAATAATCTGCAGAAAAGATTTGAACAAAGAAATATAAAATTGACTGTTCTTTGGAATTACTGTGAAATGATTTGTACTTGTCTACAGTTTGATTCTTCCATGTATTGTTTCGAATTACGTCTCTATATCAAAGTAATACACCGGGTGGCTAAAAAGTCTTCATCTTTTTATTGTTTTCACTATTTCCTTCTTTTTAAAAAAAATTTTGGGTTCAAACAAGGACTATACCTTATATACATCATACTAAGTTTTATGATATTTCAAATTTTTGGCCGCCATCTTGGAATTAAATCGTTTTTTTAGTTTTACGATATTTCAAATTTTTAGCCGCCATCTTGGAATTAAATCGTTTTTTAGAGTACGTAGGTAAAATCAATAACCCTTATAATTTCACGCTCGTCTTTGTCTGTCTGTCTATCCGTAAGTTGCAGTCTACAAAGACAAGATATAATTCAAACTTTGCATTTACATTCTTCGTATTGGCCTACATATAAGAAAAATATAGTGGTAACAAAAAACGACCTTGAGGTAGTTAAGAGGCTAAAACTATAGATTTACTTAAAAGAATTATTATGTGTGGAATATCAAAATAAAATTAGAAGTTATTCTAATTACAAAATATGTAATAATTACGGAAAATTAATATTTTGGCCAAATTTAAAGTGTAAGGTATCATCTCCGCTCTTTTAACTTGAACACAGCGTGACCTACAAATCTGAAAATACATAATTTGTATTTGAAATTATATATTATAGTTCTTTGTATAACTAATAAAACTTAATGTAACCGCACAATGCGAAATATATAGACTAGCGATAAGTTTTAAAAGCAGTTTTTGGAGATTTGAGACAAGGAATTCAATAGCCATTAAAAGATGGATTACATTTTTAACGATTTCTCTGCTGCTTTTTATTAAGATTACAGACTTTTGCGTGGATCAGTTACTTATTAGTATTTTTTTCAATACTAATTTTAAGAACGTCAGTTCTTAAAAGAAGTTACATTATAAGGAAAATGATGAGGTTATGTTAAGAAAAATCACTTTTTAATTTTGAGTAGATTACAAGCACATTTTTGTTTTTACGATTCGAGTTCCTTCAACATTAAAATAAAAAATTATAAGTGAAAATACCAAAACTTTCAATAAACTAATACCATAATTAATAAATAATTACATAAAGGCTTAACATAATTTGTCTCCTTAACGAAGACAACTTTCATGAAAAATGGATTTTTCTTACCCAATATACTAAGTAATGGGTGAGTTTGGTAATCGCAAGGAATTCGACCTCCATTTTGACTGATCTTCGTGTTTAATGGCGTCAGAAAGCCTTTGTCTTCTGTAAGTAAGCACGATAGCGGTCACAAAAATAAAAATAGGAAGATGACATTTGGTATAGGGGACTATAGTGTGCTCATATAGAACCCTATTGAAATTCAGTTAAATCAAAATTAAAATGTCAAAATTGCGGTCAGTTTAAACAGTATCTTGTTAATATTTCGTGTGTTATTCAACTTATAACACACTAAATTAGTTAAAAAATTTGAAATTTTCAATTCTGCATGAATGTTACCAACCCTATCTCTCTACGATGACAAATAACGAAGTTATTTAAAAAAATGTATTTCGAAACCTAACCTCACATGAAAATTCGTATAGTTACGAAATCCAGAGAAAAGTCACCGACAAGAGCGTAGCGAGTGGAGGCTTCTTGAAATATACGATCTTTCATAAAGGGCTTTGATGTCGTCACAGAATAAAAAATATAAGTGCAATGAATGATTTAATTGGTTGATATTGAAGAACACTTATATACAATAACACTTGAAAGATGCATTCAAATGCAGGCTACGTTTCCGCGTATTGCAATTTTTCATCGTAGGTACAATAATATCTGGTATGGCGGCTCTGATGTTTTATTTATCACATAAATCTCACTGTGATAAATCTGTACTATAGGAAACTGGGGAGCATTCCGTGAAGTATCCGGCACTGCGAGATATGAAATACTGAATCTAGAAGAGCTACGAGAGATGGCCTTTCCTGATCTCCTGAGGTTTGTCAAATTGATGTTTTTTTATCACATAAATCTCACTGTGATAAATCTCTACTATAGGAAACTGGGGAGCATTCCGTGAAGTATCCGGCACTGCGAGATATGAAATACTGAATCTAGAAGAGCTACGAGAGATGGCCTTTCCTGATCTCCTGAGGTTTGTCAAATTGATGTTTTTTTATCACATAAATCTCACTGTGATAAATCTCTACTATAGGAAACTGGGGAGCATTCCGTGAAGTATCCGGCACTGCGAGATATGAAATACTGAATCTAGAAGAGCTACGAGAGATGGCCTTTCCTGATCTCCTGAGGTTTGTCAAATTGATGTTTTTTTATCACATAAATCTCACTGTGATAAATCTCTACTATAGGAAACTGGGGAGCATTCCGTGAAGTATCCGGCACTGCGAGAAATGAAATACTGAATCTAGAAGAGCTACGAGAGATGGCCTTTCCTGATCTCCTGAGGTTTGTCAAATTGATGTTTTTTTATCACATAAATCTCACTGTGATAAATCTCTACTATAGGAAACTGGGGAGCATTCCGTGAAGTATCCGGCACTGCGAGATATGAAATACTGAATCTAGAAGAGCTACGAGAGATGGCCTTTCCTGATCTCCTGAGGTTTGTCAAATTGATGTTTTTTTATCACATAAATCTCACTGTGATAAATCTCTACTATAGGAAACTGGGGAGCATTCCGTGAAGTATCCGGCACTGCGAGATATGAAATACTGAATCTAGAAGAGCTACGAGAGATGGCCTTTCCTGATCTCCTGAGGTTTGTCAAATGGATATTGTTCTATGGATGAGGTGGTGGGTAAAAAGGTCCTGTGACTAACTATTTTTAGTCCGCCCCAATGCAGTATACATAAGTAAAATCCATTAAAGCATAGATAAAAGTTTGTGGGATTTTTTTTGACAAAAATGCTCTTAAAGGTCCCCTGATTTTGTTTTTACTATTGAAATCAGGAAGAGGTAGGTCAACTCAAATTTGAACTCTTCTCACTAAGACTTTTTGCTAGATTTTTGTATTTTCCTCTGACAATATTGAAATCTAGGAGTGGGTTGTCAGCTAAAATTTAAATGAATATTGTATTGTCATTAGGAATACGTACGTATTGAAAATTAGGAAGTACGTTAGGTCGTAGCAATTCCAAGTACTCGAAGTTGGACCTACACTGTATTTTCATATCGTCTTAGGATGTATCCATCTCTTTTATCTTATTAATTAGGTGTTTATTGATCAACTCTTCTTCCTTGCCGAACAAAACATAGAGCTGTTATAAAAGATGACATTTCTCGAATTGGTTTGTAAAATATAACAATTAGTGACCCAAACCTGTATGTAAATGCAAATAATAGAAAATTACCATTAAAAACTGTTTCATTGTACTCCTTTAGCACATATGAATGTGTTCGTAGGTTACTGTACCCTAAGCACAGGTTTGGTTAAGTATGCTTATGTAGTTTCGTTCGGTCAATCTTTTGTCATTACTAACATCACCATAACGCTTCCTTCCGACAATTATATTACACTTCCGGTTTTCAATCATTATCAAACTTGATCAAATTTTATCTTTGACATCCTGCCATTATATCACCTACAACTATGACAGTTTTATCCTGTGTGCTCTTCACTCATAATATTATGTACTGATAATAGACTAACCTCAAAACTTTATAAATTCAGTATTGTGGTACGGTGTAAAACATTGCACAATCTTTCTTACACATCCATGCAGAATCGAAATACTAACAAAACAAAATTCGTGTTAGTTCGGCAGTTGTCAGTTAATTGAAAATCAACCATGTACTCCGTCTAGATTATAGGCTACATGCTGTTTCCAAAACTCCTTACATCAAAACCAATGAAAAGATTTATGTAAACATATTTTCTTAAATGTTTAGATTTCTATCTAGCCACCATTTTGTGTTTTTAACACAAAAATTCATATCTTTAGGCTACAGGAAGATTTGGAGGTAAAAATTTGCAGAGCTCACAAATATTACGGTTTTAGGCTAATCTTGGATGTTGTAGACAATTACCAGAATTTAATGTTTTTTAGTTTTTTGCTGATAACTCGGTTATCCTTCGAGAGAGAAAGATTTTTTTGTCGTTAAAAATTAAAATATTTTGTCTATCGTAAATAATTTGTAACTTTTTTTTTTTTTTTTTTCATATATTGGACGAAAGTTTTTGAAATGAGTTTAGGAAAGAGGTTCATTATTTTCTAAAGTTAGATCTTTATACACTAAGTAGCGTCCAAAATTTTAACCCCATATTTTTTTTTTTGTTAAAAATACAAAATGGCGTCTAGATAGAAAATTAAGCAATTTGGGAAATATGTTTATATAAACTTTTTCATTAGTTTTTTGTGAGGAATAAGGTCCTGTTCGTTTTTGTTTCCTGGAAGTTATTCCTTAACGTTAATTTTATATTAGTTAAATTATTTTGCAATGATAGGTCAATAATCTTCAAATTTCACAAAAATCTAAACAAATTCGGTAGAGAAGACTTTGAGAAAATACATCTTTTACAAAATCGCTATGACCGACTTTTGGCTTTTACCAATAACACAGGAACTTGTATAAAGAGATGATGGACAATACGTTTTTGGGGTTACATTTTAGAAAAATTTGATTTAATAAAAATCCAGGTTAATGACGGTGGTAAAGATTCACCCCCCTCCCAATTAATCCCAAACCGTAATATTTTACTACTTGGGATTTTGCACACGGGCTTGGGTCATTAATCTTCGCATATCATTAACATTGAACGAAATCAGTAAAACAATTTTGAGAAATTACTTCTGTTATAAGGGATTTTTTGTTTCTTACACAAAACTCACGAACCAGTATTTTTGTAAAGATATGTTGGACCATTGCGTTTTATTAGGATTAAAAAAATAATCAAAATTTTTAGAGCCGATTATGAGAAAATAGTAATTTTATGTTACAGAACAAATATTAATAATGTCCCGAGATGTGGCAAAAATATGGCTTCCTCGTATACCTAAAATAGGTCTACACAGTTGTGAAGCACTGGACACATAGCCAGGCAGACATTCTTTTCAAAAATCACTTTCTTGGACTCAGTGGACCCTAAACGGATCAGGAAAATGCAACATCCGTTTTTTACTAATCACGTGACTTCCTCTACGCTTTTTTTATAAATTAAAAACAGCATAAGAAGTTCACTTCCTGTGGTTTACAATCACGTTAGTTCTAGAATTTAATTATTAAATTTATACAGTGTAATTTATGATACAGACTAATCATAGAATAAAACAGTAATTTGTAATATGATTTGGTTGCATGTATGATAT
The DNA here is from genome assembly GCA_963513935.1 of Aphrophora alni. Lineage (NCBI taxonomy): Eukaryota > Metazoa > Arthropoda > Insecta > Hemiptera > Aphrophoridae > Aphrophora > Aphrophora alni. Next base: position 27,467,629 of record OY740767.1, on the reverse strand, counting down.
TCTAATTGATTTTTGTGTTTTTCTGAAGTTTAAATTTTTATTTATTTAGAAGAGTTTAAACGTCAATTTAAATATTTCTGCTTTAGTTTTGTGAAATGAATTATTGTTAGACTATTATTTATTTAGTTGACAAGACATCCGTTCATTAAAATGTTGTTTTATCTTCTTTTTGAAGATTAATTTCAATTATTTATTTAGAAGAGTTTAAACGTCAATTTAAATATTTCTGCTTAGTTTTGTGAATTGAATTGTTAGACTATTATTTACTAGTTGACAAAACATTAACCGTTTATTAAAATGTCGTTTTATCTTTTTTTTTTTGAAGATTAATTTCAATTATTTATTTAGTTTAAAAGAGTATTTTTTAATTTTTTTTTTTTTTTTTTTTTTGCTTTATTAGTTTTGAAAATATGTTACTATTATTTCTGTATGTTAGAACAGTTTAATTGTTATTCTTTGTTTATTTTTAAATGTCGTTTGTTGTTCTTTCTTTTGAAATTGAATTGTTACTATTATTTGGTTCAGAAGCTTTTAAACGTGTAACTTATTTAATTGTAGTTATTTTTTATTTTTGAAAAAAAAAAAAGTATTACATTAATGTAGTCTATGTTAAAAGAGTTTGATTGCTATTATTTCTTTCTTTTCATAATGAATTTTTATTATTTATTTAGTTCAGAAGTGTTTAATTGTATTTTTCATTTTTATTATATTTTATTTTTTGAAAAATGTATTATTTATATTTATATTGATGGTACTCCACGACTATCAGAAGTGACTATGAGTTGTGTTAAATTCTTCTTTTTTTTCTCTTTTTTTTTTTTTGTAAGTTAGATTTAATATTAGCACTAATATTATTAAACCATTTTCAATCTCATGTTTGTCACTCTTTATTCTGATTCACAAAATTTGAAGTAAATATTCGGTCTACACAAAAGACTTGACTTCCGGTCTTTAACGGAAGTGTTATTTTTATGCCCAAAATCACATGCTAATTTCGCAACTGATGATTGTCAATCCATCTGACTGTGACAAAATATATTATTTCCGCTGTAACAAAACATATTAATTTATCGTTTTAATAAAAAGACGAAATTACATTTTTTACGATTTTGCAAAATTGCAAGATGCGCCAACTTTTGTTTCTATTTGACGAAATTAAATACTTTATAAATGATGTAAATTACTAATAGCTTCACTACGTCGCGGATAGATAGCAGCTCTTATTATATTATAGCTTTGTGTATAGATCGCAGCACTTAACACGTTCAGATGAAAAATGTGGAACCTTAAAATAATACACCATATTTATGTGTAGACACCATATATATACACTGTAATTTTAAATGGAATATGTTAACGCAACTACATAATAAAAATAAAAATAATGTAAAAACATAAATGTATTATGCTAATATATAGCAAGAAGCCACAACAGGGTGATCAAAAGAGACTCAACTTTATGGGTAACTGATTTATTTTACATTATTATTATAATGCAAAGTACTGGATGTAATCAACATTATGAGATTCAGGAATAAAAAAATTCAGTAGTAGGAATATGAGATTCAGTAGTTAAAATTGTGAATAGGATTTATAAAGGCTCCTTTCTAAAGTTTCTTGAGAAATTGTATCAACACAGTTTTGAATCTTTGTTTGAAATTTCGGACTAGTGAGAGATAATCCTGTAGGTAACCTCACACAAAAAGTCAGATGGGGATAATTATGTTGTCCTAACCAGACACAATATCTGACAGACTACTTTACCACGAAATAGAGTTTAGTAAATAATTCATTATGTTGTTGGGTGTAGCATTATCCTGTTGCAACCACATGTTCTCTAACCTGTTTACTGGTATAGTGCCCAGAAATTCTCACACTATCTGTATGTATCGGTCCACTGTTTACAGTGTCATAAAAGGATATTATAAATATGTGACTATGTTTCAATGAACATCAGACACCATGACTCTGTTTCATTGAACATCAGACACCATGACTTTGTTTCATTGAACATCAGACACCATGACTTTGTTTCATTGAACATCAGACATCATGACTGTTTCATAGAACATCAGACACCATGACTCTGTTTCATTGAACATCAGACACCACGACTCTTTTTTATTGAACATGAGACACTATGACTCTGTTTCATTGAACATCAGACACCATGACTTTGTTTCATTGAACATCAGACACCATGACTTTGTTTCATTGAACATCAGACATCATGACTGTTTCATAGAACATCAGACACCATGACTCTGTTTCATTGAACATCAGACACCACGACTCTTTTTTATTGAACATGAGACACTATGACTCTGTTTCATAGAACATCAGGCACCATGACTTTGTTTCATTGAACATCAGACACCATGACTTTGTTTCATTGAACATCAGACACCATGACTTTGTTTCATTGAACATCAGACATCATGACTGTTTCATAGAACATCAGACACCATGACTCTGTTTCATTGAACATCAGACACCACGACTCTTTTTTATTGAACATCAGACACTATGACTTTGTTTCATAGAACATCAGACACCATGACTTTGTTTCATAGAACATCAGACACCATGACTTTGTTTCATTGAACATCAGACACCATGACTTTGTTTCATTGAACATCAGACATCATGACTGTTTCATAGAACATCAGACACCATGACTCTGTTTCATTGAACATCAGACACCACGACTCTTTTTTATTGAACACCAGGCACCATGACTTTGTTTCATTGAACATCAGACACCATGACTCTTTTTTATTGAACACCAGGCACCATGACTTTGTTTCATTGAACATCAGACACCACGACTCTTTTTTATTGAACACCAGGCACCATGACTTTGTTTCATTGAACATCAGACACCATGACTTTGTTTCATTGAACATCAGACATCATGACTGTTTCATAGAACATCAGACACCATGACTCTGTTTCATTGAACATCAGACACCACGACTCTTTTTTATTGAACATGAGACACTATGACTCTGTTTCATAGAACATCAGACACCATGACTTTGTTTCATTGAACATCAGACACCATGACTTTGTTTCATTGAACATCAGACATCATGACTGTTTCATAGAACATCAGACACCATGACTCTGTTTCATTGAACATCAGACACCACGACTCTTTTTTATTGAACATCAGCCACCATGACTCTGTTTCATTGAACATCAGACACCATGACTCTGTTTCAATGAACATCAGACACCATGACTTTGTTTCATAGAACATCAGACACCATGACTTTGTTTCATTGAACATCAGACACCATGACTTTGTTTCATTGAACATCAGACATCATGACTGTTTCATAGAACATCAGACACCATGACTCTGTTTCATAGAACATCAGACACTATGACTCTGTTTCATTGAACATCAGGCACCATGACTTTGTTTCATTGAACATCAGACACCATGACTTTGTTTCATTGAACATCAGACATCATGACTGTTTCATAGAACATCAGACACCATGACTCTGTTTCATTGAACATCAGACACCACGACTCTTTTTTATTGAACATGAGACACTATGACTCTGTTTCATAGAACATCAGACACCATGACTTTGTTTCATTGAACATCAGACACCATGACTTTGTTTCATTGAACATCAGACATCATGACTGTTTCATAGAACATCAGACACCATGACTCTGTTTCATTGAACATCAGACACCACGACTCTTTTTTATTGAACATCAGCCACCATGACTCTGTTTCATTGAACATCAGACACCATGACTCTGTTTCAATGAACATCAGACACCATGACTTTGTTTCATTGAACATCAGACACTATGACTTTGTTTCATTGAACATCAGACATCATGACTGTTTCATAGAACATCAGACACCATGACTGTTTCATTGAACATCAGATACCATGACTCTGTTTCATTGAACATCGATACCATGACTCTGTTTCATTGAACATCAGACAATACAACTCTGTTTCATTGAACATCAGATACCATGACTCTGTTTCATTGAACATCGATACCATGACTCTGTTTCATTGAACATCAGACAATACAACTCTGTTTCATTGAACATCAGACACCATGACTCTGTTTCATTGAACATCAGACACCACGACTCTGTTTCATTGAACATCAGACACCATGAATCTATTTCATTGAACATCAGACACCATGACTCTATTTCATTGAACATCAGACAATACAACTCTGTTTCATTGAACATCAGACACCATGACTCTGTTTCATTGAACATCAGACACCATGAATCTATTTCATTGAACATCGATACCATGACTCTGTTTCATTGAACATCAGACAATACAACTCTGTTTCATTGAACATCAGACACCATGACTCTGTTTCATTGAACATCAGACACCACGACTCTGTTTCATTGAACATCAGACACCATGAATCTATTTCATTGAACATCAGACACCATGAATCTATTTCATTGAACATCGATACCATGACTCTGTTTCATTGAACATCAGACAATACAACTCTGTTTCATTGAACATCAGACACCATGACTCTGTTTCATTGAACATCAGACACCACGACTCTATTTCATTGAACATCAGACACCGTGACTCTATTTCATTGAACATCAGACACCATGACTCTGTTTCATTGAACATCAGACACCATGACTCTATCTCATTGAACATCAGACACCATGACTCTGTTTCAATGAACGTCAGACACCATGACTCTGTTTCATTGAACATCAGACACCACGACTCTGTTTCATTGAACATCAGACACCATGACTCTGTTTCATTGAACATCAGACACCATGACTCTGATTCAATGAACATCAGACACCATGACTCTGTTTCATTGAACAGCAGACACCACGACTCTGTTTCATTGAACATCAGACAGGGTGACTCTATTTCATTGAACATCAGACACCATAACTCTGTTTCATTGAACATCAGACACCATGACTCTATTTCATTGAACACCAGACACCATGATTATGTTTCATTGAACATCAGACACCATGACTCTGATTCAATGAACATCAGACACCATGACTCTGTTTCATTGAACAGCAGACACCACGACTCTGTTTCATTGAACATCAGACACCGTGACTCTATTTCATTGAACATCAGACACCATAACTCTGTTTCATTGAACATCAGACACCATGACTCTATTTCATTGAACATCAGACACCATAACTCTGTTTCATTGAACATCAGACACCATGATTATGTTTCATTGAACATCAGACACTATGATTCTGTTTCATTGAACATTAGACACCCCAAATCTGTTTCAATGAACATCAGACACCATGACTCTGTTTCATTGAACATCAGACACCATGACTCTGATTCAATGAACATCAGACACCATGACTCTGTTTCATTGAACAGCAGACACCACGACTCTGTTTCATTGAACATCAGACACCGTGACTCTATTTCATTGAACATCAGACACCATAACTCTGTTTCATTGAACATCAGACACCATGACTCTATTTCATTGAACACCAGACACCATGATTATGTTTCATTGAACATCAGACACCATGACTCTGATTCAATGAACATCAGACACCATGACTCTGTTTCATTGAACAGCAGACACCACGACTCTGTTTCATTGAACATCAGACACCGTGACTCTATTTCATTGAACATCAGACACCATAACTCTGTTTCATTGAACATCAGACACCATGACTCTATTTCATTGAACATCAGACACCATAACTCTGTTTCATTGAACACCAGACACCATGATTATGTTTCATTGAACATCAGACACCATGATTCTGTTTCATTGAACATTAGACACCCCAAATCTGTTTCAATGAACATCAGACACCACGACTCTGTTTCATTGAACATCAGACACCACGACTCTGTTTCATTGAACATCATACACCATGACTCTATTTCATTGAACATCAGACACCATAACTCTGTTTCATTGAACACCAGACACCATGATTATGTTTCATTGAACATCAGACACCATGATTCTGTTTCATTGAACATTAGACACCCCAAATCTGTTTCAATGAACATCAGACACCACGACTCTGTTTCATTGAACATCAGACACCACGACTCTGTTTCATTGAACATCAGACACCATGACTCTGTTTCATTGAACATCAGACACCATGACTCTGTTTCATTGAACATCAGACCACACATTTCTGTGAGTGGAGAGCCAAATCATTCAGCTGATAAGGGTTTTCCATAGCCCAAATTATCAAATTTTACAATCACGTAACCAAAATGTGAAACCATATCTTGTCAGTCCAAAACCATTTTTTCAGTTCATCTCCACCTGGTATTTCATAAACTACAAACATTGTAACTGTCAGGAGAGCAACTATTGAGTTCCATAGACTTTGTATTGGCATATTTAAAACTCTTATACAATGCTATGTGGGCACTAAGTGTAAAGAGACTCCGGAGAGAATTGAAAGGCGTCGCACAGACTTTTTGTAACTCACTATATATGCAGTTAGTTATCCTTTATTATCCTTTTACCTTTTTTATGTTGTGTTCTATAATACAAATCCTATTTTACAACATTGTAACTAGAGAAAGCTATTTCAAAATAATTTTGGCAGAGCAGATTTTATAAAAATTAAATCTATTCTATCTAGGTTCGGCAAAAAAATCTGTAGAATTACCATACTTCAGAGGATATACTGTGGACATTATGTTGAAAATATTTTGCAATAAATACAGATCAACCGCCAGATGATTTAGAAGGTACAAAGGCCCTCCAGGAGGTTACTACAGTGAGTACAGGCATGTAAATATAGAGGGACCTTAGTTATAGAAGTGTCTACACCTTTTTTTATGTAGTCTTGGGTTAGATCCCTCTCTTCTGTAACAGGTCACTCTTGATCAACTCTTGTACTCTTCCAATCCTGATGCTATTAGGGTCAAGTAAAAATAAAATGTGAACAATTTTTACTGCTTGATGATCTGAAATGATGTACCAGTAAAAGAATGCAAATTTCAATTGTGTTGGAAGGTTTGTTTTTAAGTTTATTATAAAAAGATTATGAAAAAACATACTAATAAATACAGTATGCGCCAAAATAAACAATACTGAAATTGTAAGATTTTATTTACATAGTTTTACCAACAAATACAAGTAAAAAGAAGCAAAATCGGTTAGACTCAGATAATAACATGTTCAATATGACCTCCGTTCAGTTTTAGGCAACACTCGCACCGTTTTTGAAGGTTTTGCATTGTTATAGTGAAGAGGGGTTGTTTCATGCTCCATAATACACGGTTATTATTTGTAAGTAATGCACATGACATTAAGGTGCACCTTTGAAACCACTAAGGCACATGACATTCATCTGAAAACCATAAATCTCTCAGAAACTCAGGTTCTCCATAGCACATTGCAAACATTGAAGCGCAGTACTGAACTCTGACTGTTTTATTTATACAGTTCAAAGGTTGCCCAGTTTGTATCTTGTAGGGAAATCCACAATTGTTTTTAAACATTCTTCTCAACGACGTATTATTTGTATTCAGTTTCAATGATGTTTGGTTTAGGCTTCTTTTGGTGATTTTAACACTTGCCGCAACACTCTTCCGTGGTTTTCATTTGTACAGACAGTAGTTGGGCGGCGACCTGAATAGCCCTTTCGCTATGTCAAAACACTACCTGTTATTCGAAATTTTTGAATAACACTAATATACCATAGCATTACTAGGGAGGTTTTTGTGAAAATGTTCCAGAAAACGTAATGCAGTGTGTGGCAAATTTGGCCCACCCACACATCTAGTTCTGTACGAGCAAAACTAATGCTCTACGATAAAAGCTTTCTCTGCATTAGTTGGCACCATGTTAGCAAAAACCAACCTCAAATAAGAAAGAAATAATTATCACAAAGACGTGGCAACAATCAAATTTGACACAGCTGATCGAGAAGCCAGCAACAGCTGATTCAGTTACAGTACTGTTTATTTTGGTGCATACCGTACAATAAATAGTACTGTTACCTTAAATATAAATTCAAAATGAAGTAAATATTAGGTAAAGTGTATTAGTTTAGTATTTGCCTCCTTACAATCCCTTATTGACCATTTATCTTGTCGAATGTTTGAAGGAGGTCAGGTGAAATGATACTATTAAAACCTGATACTGTTGAACCATTTAGTAACAGTTTAAGAAAAGTTGGTTCATTAGGTTTGATGATTAGTCCTTAATTTTACAATCAAACTTACACTTTTATAAATAGCTATATATATTTTTTTAAACAGTTTCAAAGCCTTAAAAGCATGTGGTGAAACTTGGGCTCCAATGAGTTAAAATTATATCTTCTTGTTTAGTATGTGAACCAACAGGCCTTTGTGATTTAACCAAGATAATACATATAATATGTATTTTATATTGATAATCTTTCATGGATCTTGTTGGCTGACATAACTTCAAATTTTATGATTAATTATAAAGAATCAGCTGTAAATTTTGTAAAATAATTGTTTTTTATGGTAATGCATTTTTAAATGTTCAAGAAACAGACAGGTGATTTCTAAGTCCTTTGGTTAATTGTATAGAACATTTTTGATCAGTTAGAACCTTTGACATGGATCAAAAACTAAGATCTGCCTTCGTCAGGACTAAAAATGTTGAGTTCTATCTAATTATGTGTAATTAAATCATGATAAATGGTCAAATAGTTTACAATATTAAATAAATAATATATTTCAAATATTTACAAAAATACAATTTATTTTATTTCATTTTCAAAACATAAATTTGTATAAAAATTAAAATATCTTCAGAAAATTTATATCATGTCAATTAATGGTACTACTGGTATTTCTTGTGTTTAATGTCCCACAACAACATTTTCAGGACAAAGTCCCAACATCAGGTGCTCGTTCAAAGTTAAAGATTTAAACACATAACACAAAAAAGACTAGTACACATTCATGTTTTAGATGTATTTGTTCTGTCTACTGAACTGTCCACTGTCAGTGAACCAACTGTCCACTGAATACACTGTATACAATTAAAGGTTTACATGTAAACTGTGGGTTCATTTCCAGTTCATATTTTACATAAGCCAAACTGTAAGCCGTTTAATTAAACAGTCATGCACAGTAAGAAGAACCCTTACTCATCCAAATGAAACCAAAACATATATGGGGCTATGGAAGAAAGCATGGACATTTAGAATCATAATAATAAAGGACGCAAACTAAACATACAAGAAGAATTTCAAATATATAAATAATTTAAAACAGATAAAATAGTAGAAATTAGTATAAAACAATAATATCTTGAAAACAAAATTGAGCAATATAATATACACCACATCTATTTGTAAAAAAATAATGAATAAATAACAAATTGTATATAGTTCATCAATGAATGAAGTACAATAGTTACAGAAATCATTATTTTTACTTTTGTAAAAAATGAAAGTTTACATAAAATATTACAAAAACTTTCCTATTTAAAATAATACAAAATAGAAACATAACAATTTAAAATTATATGTTGTTTAAAATTTAACATTTGCATTTTATTGAACCAATGTATAGGTTACAAAAACCCAGGTAACCTAGTTGAAAACAAAAATATAACATTTTACGCTCTAATTTAAATTGATTGTCCATATTATTTCCTAAAATAATCACCAAAAGCAACAATAGTCATTTAACTATTTCACAATTTTGATGTGAGCTATGCAATTCATATAAAACCACACACAAATAAAATGGTAGTCAGAACCAATTTGCACGTATCCATCTACAATATTTAAAACAGTGTCTGAATAGGTAAACAATGAGCTTCTTGTTTTCATACTGACAAATTATTGAAAACAATTCCAATCTGACAACAATAAAACAAAACATTAAGACCATGAGCAACCTGCATTATTTATAATTTTAAAATGGTAACCCTTTACAGTCCACTATTCTAGTCCATTTTGACTAGACCAATTTGTCATAACCTAAAAACTTACTACCAAATCACAGTTCACTTTTCCTTAACTTGATTTTTTGGAGAAAACATTAAGTAACAATTTTATATAAACACTTATATTTACTATTTTGGAGATTCAGACACTAGTGGTTTTGTTCTTGCAGAATGTCTAGTGAACTCTTGAAGTTTTTGTTTTCGAGATCGATGCTTAGATGCTAAAGAAATAAGTTCATCAAAAGATGGTTCTTCGGAGTTGTAATAAAATTCTTCATCTTTAGCCATTGTTGTATCATCATCATAATTTTCTTCATAATCATCATCTTCAGAGTAATAAACAGAGTCTTCTACTGTAGAAGCAGGAGGATCTTGCTGGTAACTTCCAGGTCCTTCAGCAAGAAGTGCAAGGATTGCAGCTGCTTCTGTTGCGTTAGTTGTCTTAACAATATTATTTGGAAATCTTTTTACAATGGCATGACCTTTATTATTATGACCTCTTATTTTGCGTGATTTTCTTTTATTATTTTTTATTTCTCGTTTATTTACAAGTCTTGTCTGATCTTTTACAGTAGTTGTGTTAGTATCCAATGGATCAGTTTTTGGTGTTAACGTATCAGTTCTGTTTTCCGTTAAGTTTTTTGTTGTATTATGTAAATTTAAGTAAGATTTTTCTCTGTCAAATTCAATTAACAAAATTTTTAAAAGATTTCTAATTGCTTGTAATTCTTCTTCTGAAAATCCATTGTTTACATACCTTTCTCGAATATGTTGTAAAATTTCAAAAATAGTACTGAAAGATGTAGTAAAATTTTTAACTTCTTTTGTAGATGAATTTACATTAAGAAAATTATGGTATTTTTGTAATAAATTTGAATAATTTTCTGCATTCATGTGACTAAATTCAATATTTTTATACTTGTTAAATACTTTAGTTTCAGAGTTTTCTTTTTTCAACGATTGTGTAGGTACATTTGATATTGAAATTTTTTCTAATAATTTACTAATTGATTTTAAACTTACAGTTGGGATAATGTTTCCTTTCTTAGTATTCATTGTTGTTACTTCTATTTTCTCCTCATTTATCTGTGATTTTACACTCATAGGTGAGGTACTATTTCCTTCCTTAGTATTCATTGTTGTTACATCTATTTCCTTATCATCAACCTGTGATTTTACATTATCGGTTAAGATACTATTTCCTTTCATAGTAATCATTGTTGTTGCTTCAGTTGTTTTATAATCGGTATCAACCTGCAATTTTAAAGTATTTTCTTCTCGAATCTGTGCTGAAACATTTTTTGTTAAATTTTGATGACTTAACTGTTGGTTGAAACTACTACTGGCATTTACAAGCTTTTCATTTTCACTTGATGAATTTTGAACTCCTAAAACAGTGTCTACTGGTACACTATGCATACTTATAACAGGAAAATAATATTTGTTTATTAATGTAGTGAAATCATACCCAACATATTCTTTCTCGTTGTCATTATTCTGAGTATATTTCTTAGTAGAAGAATTATTTGTTGATAAAATGGATTCAGTTTTATTTTCAGAATAATGTGTAACAAACTGAGTATGGTTGTGTTCAGAATCTAGTTTACAAAATATGCAATTTGTGGTACTCATTTCAAAAGAATTATTGCCAGTAATTTCTGTGTTGTTTGAAAATGTCCAGTCATTTGTAACGTTATTGTTGATTGATCTAGAAATTCTGATTAAGGTCTTACTTTTATCATTTTCTTCAGAGATGTTTAAATTAAAATCATAAACATTTTTCAAATAATTATCATTTATGAAACCAGATTCACTTCTGTTAATAGAATCAAAGCCCAAGTCTGTTACAGAGGAACTGATATTGTTTTTACCAACTGCGAAAAATTTTGTTTCATTTTGTAGATATGATTTATCATTATATAATAATGTCACGTTTTTCAGGTCTTGTTCAGGAACACTTGTTGAATTCAATATTTGTGTTGATTTGCTGAAATATTTTGAAGGTACATCACTTGCAAAGGCTAAAGATGATCTAACATTTTGCAAATTGGTGATTTTATTCATGTTTGCAGATCTATTATTGTTCACAGAATCCTCCAATTTGATGTTTTCTGTTTGTAATGAATCAGTTGTTCCGAATCTAATATCTATAGAGTTCTCATTATTTTTTGAAACTACAGAGTTATTCAACGATGGTTTAGTCAAAATTGGAATATCAGTAGATTGCTCGGACAAAGTTGGAGATAATAACATAGTATTTCCAACTTCTGTACTAATTTCTTCCCATTTTGCAGGGAACTGAATTTGCTGATCAGTTGTGGGTTGTAAAGATGTTTGAAAATATACTAAATTTCCAGAAGAATCTGGGAATACTACGTTTTGTTCTAACCATGAGGTATTTTTTGAGGAATTCAAAAGTTTATCACTTATTTTAGGATCCGATGTATTATTAATTGGTACTTCATAAATATTTTCAGTTGAATTGCTGTTGTTTTTCATTTGTTGTGTTTGGTTAACTTGTGATGTTTTAGTGTTGTGTTGTGTTTTAGAAGATGTGATATTAAAAACTGATGACTTATTCAAGGATGATACAATTGAACCTTCTTTTAACTGAGAAGATAATGAAGCAGTTACAGTGGAAAGAGTTGTAAGCAGGTCTTCCAATATACTCTTTGTCACCAGATTATTTATGGTAGGATTTGGTGTTACGGGCGATTGAGACATTTCTTGGTGTTCGATTACCTTATTTGTTGTAGATTCTGGCAATTCAGAAACGTGATCATTGATTAAGATTGGATTTGAAGATGATTGCACTTTGCCGGTATTTAGTTCTTTGACATCAGTTATTGAAGTAATATGAAAAGGAATTTCAGTTTCTGAAGGTTTGTTCATATCTGAAGATTGAATTAACTTCATTGTTGTAGAGGGCAGGGTTTCAGGAGAACTTGGTTTTGAAGTGGTATGTCCTATATCACCTGTCAAGATAGATTCAAATAAAGCTGGATTCAGAATAGGTTCTTCTACAGGTGCAGGAGCGTATCCTGCTGATTGCTGATGTTTCACCCAGTCTTCGAATATGTTAAATGAAATATTTTCTTGTTGTGGCTGAAAAGTTGGATTCTTATTCCGTTTATTCAATTGAATTAGTTGATCATGTAGACCGCGTATTCCAGTGTTTAGGTCTTGAATAAGTTTCTCACTTTGCTTAAGTCCCTGGTGGACACCATGTTGGAGGTTGTGCAAGAGGCCATGACGAAAACTATGGTGGAGTTTGTTCAAGATACCCTGATGGATGTTTGCATGTTGAAGCCTATGTTGGATACTTTGTTTAATGTAACGCTGGATGTCCTGTATGAGAAGCTGAGAGGACGTTTTGTGATCTAAAGGTGATTTTGTTTCTGCAACTGAAAAAGTGGGAAGAAATATGATTAAACATAAATTGTTTTTATATATTGTTCATGTTATTGGCCAAATTTATTGACATTATCCATCATTGTAAATAGTACACAACGTTTTACTAGTATGAATCAACTATTATTATCAAGAACACATAAAAGATGAAAAATATTGAGATACCCTAAAACTATACTAGAAAATGAAACTAAAACTAATAACCTAAAGAAGAAACCCAGAGCTAAGGTTAGGCCTGAGTGGTTAAAACAATTAATATGCAAACATGATGAAAAAAGCCTTTATGTTATTAGTTTTAGTATCTAACATAGTCCTATGGTATATTGACCCAGTAAACAAAGTGTAGGTAAGTTAGGTAATTACCAAAAATGTTGAATTATTTTTGGGCTGATCTTTACTTTTCATGACCTCAGGTAACCGACATGCTCTCCGTCCTTTATTGTCTGTATATAAGTAGAATGATGACCACAAACATCTCCAATGTTAGAAATAAGAAATTTGATATAAGGAACTATAGTGACCTCATATGGAACTTTATTCAAATAGAGAAAAATCAATATTTCAAAAATATTTAAAAATTTTTTTAGGAATCCTTATCTCAGGTTTTATTAAACACCAATAACACACTAAATTAGTTACAAATTTTCAGATTGTAATTCTGCGTGTATAATAGTATCAACATACTGTGCCTACCAACATCATAGTGCCTCTCTATGATGAGAAATGATGAAGTTATTGTCAAAAGTGCAATTTCGAACACTGATTTTCTGAGAAAATGTGATATTCGAATAGTTGCAAGATCCAGTGCGGCCAATTCACTGACTTAATCATAATCTCTTCCGCATATATGTACATCTTTAAAGCCCACTATGCCTAAAACATTGTTATTAATGAAACAAGTGTAGACTGTTTAACATAGACACATTTATGTAGCGCGTTGGGATCTAGACGATGTCAAGAAAGTAGGGATATACACAATTATAAGGTTCAGAAACCCATTTTAATAAATGTTTAACAAACTTACTCCACTGGATATGACTCCTTTATCTGACAATACAATTTAACATTTCCAACAGAACCCTGGAAACCAACTTTTGGGCAATACAGTTATAGGATCTACTTGTATTTCATTGTATGATAGGGCTGGGTAACTACTATGATAGTCCCTATCACCTTTATATAAATTAATTTTATCACTTGATAACAGGAACTGATCCACGTTCTCGAAATGTGTATTAATTTTATATGCACAGATGATTACTAATGTCTACATATAACTAATACTTCTAATATTTTAGGATAATATTTACATATTGGCTACTAAATAAGCGACATGAGTGCAATTAGATGTATTGTGTAAATTATTATAATATTGTGTAAGCAATATTATAAGTAATATTGCGTAAATATAGACCTAACATGGCATATTTAGGGAATTCATAAATAAGTAAGATTCATAACTATCTGATGAGAATCACATCTAATTGTATTATTTAAATTCTTTTATAAAATATATTATGATCAAAAACAATATTTGAATATTAGATACCATTTCTGGCAATATATATATATATATATATATATATATATATATATATATATATATATATATATATATATATATATATAGGCTATATAGCAGGTGTTCCAAAAGTATGGGACCCCTTCTGTAACTTTTAGACAATGGAAAGTAGAAAAAAGAAACTTTGGGAATGTCTTTGGATAATTAGTAACTGCTTTTACAAACTTTCAACACCCCCTTCCCCCAGGGGGTTCTTGTGGGGGCAACTCAAAATTTGTAAACGAAAAACTTTTTTACCAAAAATACTAGACCTCTTCTGCATTTTTTTAACAATTTAAAATAGAAAGATGTAACTTTGGGAATGTCTTTTGAAAATTAGTAACTACTTTTACAAACTTTTAACACCCTGCCACCAGATTTTTGGAAAAAAAGTTTTTTGGCCGCCATTTAGGATAGGGTTGTTGCACCTTACTTTCCTTGGTATCAAAATGTTTGTGGTTTAAGTTAAAAAAAAATGATGTGTCACAAGCCCTATGTTTACATTTAAACATTTTTAGTCCCCCCCCCCAACAAAAAGAAGAGGATAATTTTTTTAAATAAATTTTCGGGACATCCTGTATATGAACCTGAGTTTTAGCACACTCTGTAGATGACCCTAATCAAGAGCTTTCCATGGATGGTCTATCAATTTCCCAAGTCAACAAGCTGAATTATTGCAATGTATGTCCAACTCTGTATATATGTGTGGTTACATGTAGAGGGTAAATGTGTATTTGCAAGTATAAACTCTAGGAGCCACATTTTTTTTTATTTGGATTTTTCTCAAAATTGATATGAAGGTTCATAATTATTAACAACTATTTGACAACCTCGATAACTTTAAAATATAATTTATATGTTACAAAAAACAAAAACAAAAAACAGTTTTTGGGGATAACTTTCTCATTTGAATTCTAAAATAAAATGAAATAGTTCATATTATTCAATCAATAATGTCATAATTCTACAGTAAAAATAAAGGAAGTGTTCAATATCAAACGAAATTTTTAAGAAAATAACCTCGAATTTACAAATAAAATCAGCATTATTAGTTAGTAGTTACAGTAGTAGAAATGCATTTTGTCAAATTTAGCAAGAAAGTTAGGTTTTTTTTTCATTAAATATGATATGAAAAACATTATTTTGAAATTTTTTAAATATTGGTTGTTTGCAACAGTTTTTCTATTTTAACACAGAACCCTTTTAGGTGTTCTACTGCCGTTTTAAAAATTGATGTCACAAACATAAAAGTGTCCTCATGCTGACACTGAAGCCATCTTGAGACCAGTTAAACATTTTAAAATATCTAAACTCACTGGTTATTTGAGGACTTCAGAAAACAGTACGGTTGAAAGTAGAGACTAAAAAGACCAATATATATTTTGATCCTTGTTGTTTAAAGAATAAACCCTTTGGTCTTTGTTACCTTATTACAAAAATAGGAAAAGAACCAAGTAAAGAACCCTAGCCCTCGAATAATCTCATAACGTCTGGGTCAGAAAAGAACAAGAGTTGATCAAAAGAGATCTGATAGGAACTATGAAAGAGAGGATATAACCCAAGACTCCATAAAAAGTGTAGCTACTAAATTAGGATAAATAAAAATGAAGTAGTATTGAAAAATAGAGACTGCCGCTTACCATAATAAAAGGTCATTTTGAAATGGAGTAAAAAAAAAGAAGTAATTTATGAATAAGAAAATAAATGGCTCATAATCCAGTATAAACCGTAAGTAATCATCTATTATTGGGTAGGCCTACTTCTCCAGTTTTTGTTAATCTGGGGCCTCAAACCACAAAGCGACAGAAGCTGAAATCGTTACGGTACACATGAAATATTTATAAATGACATCCTAGAGGGAAGTTTGCATGGTACTATGTATTCCGTTATCTTGTCATTCCATTGAAAGCCTCCCTTAGCCCGATGGTCAAATAACTTATCAGAGATAAAACAAAACTTTCTCTAAATTCCGCGGTGTAAAAAGTATAAAAAAATACAAGTAATAGATAACAAATCAGCAAAGCCATATTGCCGGCAAAATAAACACGTATCTAAAGGTAAATAGCATTCAATATTTATTTTATAAAAAATGAAGCGAAGGAGGAAATTTCATATATTAAACTTAAAATAGTCAATTAGCAAATTTAATATACAGAGAGTCTCATTTTAAGTGAATATTTAGCTAACTTTTTAACTATAATAGCCTATATCTGACATCTTACTTCTAATGGAGGGGGGGGGGTGTCCTCTTTTTTTTTACTTGACACTTTTTGGGTGTATTAAATGATCGAGGAACAAGACATAGGCACACTAATTATTTACAATAAATAAGATGTGCTTCGATGAAGCTAAAATTTATATTTCAAATACCAGCGTTAGACACATAATCTATATTAACCCACTTGTATCTACTGAAACGAAATAAATCTTTTTGGATCTCAAATTTTGTACGTATGTTTATATTTCCTATTTATAATAATTGATGATTTTAGTGATTCCATTATTTTTCATGTTAGTTTTCGTGGCCAATAAAAACAAAATTCCAAAATTGTTACGTCCCTTCATAATTTTATTTATATTACTTAAACAAATTTGTAAGGTTAAGTGAAGGTAACAAAGAATACTAGAATATGTAACAGTATTGCATACTAATTGTGTATAATAATGTGATATATTAGATTTATTAAAATAACACGCCTTTTCATGCTCTTTTTTCAAAATATATTTAGGTGACTGTCAATACACTACAAACACATGTAGTCTATAAATAGACTACACAAATATAATAATAACAAAAACCTTAAACCCAATACATATAACACAGCTCCGTCCAAGATTTGATAGATTGACCGACAAAAAAATATAATAAAACAATTGTAATCAACGATACACACACACACACACACACACACACACACACACACACACACACACTTAAGTAAACTTAAAAGAAAAACAAGTTTTTCTTTTATCAATAATAACTTTTTACTGGAGTAGGCTAGTCTATTCTAGAATCTACAAATCGACAAAATCGAAAATGCTAAACAAAACACATATAATCAAGTTTATTCATAATGATTTAGACTTAAAAACTAATTTCAAGACAAAATTATTTTTAAAATGATTATTGTATGACCAAATCACTACAGGAACTTTGTAAAAATGATGTACAAGTGTGGTTCAAAAATATCATTTTCTATCGGAAATGATCATAACACACAGGCGTTTCCATAAGAAACTTTCAAGTTGGAAAACGACGGATGAGTTTTAAAAATTTGAATACACCCCAAAAATGTCAAGTAAGCTGTCTTGTAAAAATGCCATGTTCCCATTAGAAGTAGCCTAAGCTCTTAGATATATAGGCCTAGATAAAAAAAAATTAGATTAGGTTAGGTGAGACATCCTGTTATAATTAAGTAATTTCAGCTTCTCATAATTCGAAGTATCATCTATTTCGCTAACGCGGTGCCGACAAATCCATACATTTTTGTGTGTGATTTATAGGTTATCATCGCCTAAAAAGAAAAAAATACATAAAATATATACCCTTAACCCCCTTGAATATTAAGCTATGTCCTAAATATAATCTGTTACTGTATTTTAATGGAAAAGTACTATCAGTAGTATAGACAAACTATACGTATATGCATTCTACTTTGAACCTAACCTAAAATAATTTACTTTCTCATCTATTTAGAAGCAGTGAAAGCTGGTGTGTTTATTAATATATCTATTTTAGAATTTTCGCAGTAACAGGCTACAGTTAGACTGAAAATGTTGTTTCTAGAATGACGGCAGACTTTTCTGTCTCTCGACTTTGTAAATTTCCGTCAAAACTACTATTCTAGAACGTTTTTCGTTAATTTTGTACTTAGAGTCTTTATTTATTTGCGTTTTGGTTAAACAAGAACTCTATTTTGACTTATTTATATTTTTACCTTAAATGTACGCTCGATTAATTCCTTTTAACTCTCTTGTCATTGGCCTGATAAAAAAAGAAGTTGATGAAGGCCATCGTGGTATATTTACCCAGCCTCATCATACAATATAACACAAGGAGATTTCTAAATGTAATGCTCAAAAAAATTAAGAAAATGTTCAAATATTTTGGGAGATCAAGGGGTCTTAACCGAGTATAGAGTTTGTTTAAAACAGTTGTTACACAGGTATTCTGAACCTCGTAATTGTGTATATAACTACTTTGTAGACGTCAGCTAAACCCCAGCGAGCCTCGTAGATGTGTTTATATTAAATAAAGTCCCCACTCGCTTCGCTTGGGTCGGTCCTAGCAGACCTCAAAGCTGTGCAGGAACTTCCACTTCGCTCGTGACTCGGCCTTGCAGAATCTACAAACAGTACAAGAAATTTCCTTGGGAGGTCAAAGGAAATGACTTCGCTATTTGTCGTCGTATAAAGGTGGAGTAGTACAAGAATTGAAATCTTCAAATTTTTATGGAAATCAAAGTATTATAGGTATAACACACGCGATATGAACAAAAAACTGTTCGCCATTTTGACATTTTCTGAATTACAATAGGGTTCTATATGTGCAAACTATATCAGATTTGATATTCTTATTTCAAGTTTTATGTCCAATAACAACAAGACGAAGAGATGAACCGAAACGTCAAAAATTACTTTTTGGGTTATTCCATGGTAACTAACGTTACTGTCGCAAGCTGTTTAAACTGTGATTCTGGCAGAAAAATGTAATAAAAATAATTCAAAATATCTTTGGAGATTCCTTTGAAAGTTTTCGTCCAGCTGGTATTTTTTAATTTTTTTATCAGACATAATGTATTTGAGTTGAAAAGTCAAAAGTATGGTACGTTACCCTAAAAAGGTCATTAGGAAAGTCACAATTATTTCAGCCTAAGTTTTCTCCTCATCTAATTACCTCAACGGTAAAAAAATTTATTGGGTTTCACCTTCCTTCAATGTTGTAATTGTAATACAAATCTCAAAATTTAATTTTCTTAAAAAATACAAATTTTTGTATATTTTGTCAAACTGTGTCGGTAACTAACGTTACATTTGTCCTCATCAGTAAATTAAGTATATTATTATTACTTTTTATTAAACATCATATAGGATAGTAATTAACCTAAATTACTTTATATTTTAGAAACAAACAAAGTAAAAAAAATAAAAAAATTGTTTGTTTTATACTCATTTTAACTATGGAATATATCAAACATTGATACATAGAAAATTTATATAAAAAATTACAAATTTTGTAATGGTTTTATCAATGGTGGGAATGTTAAAACACATGCACACAGTGAAAGGAATAACTTATTTTACAAACATTAAAAGAATCACTTTTTAAAACACACAAATTGTAATAGTTACATTTTTGGTTACTTGTATTCTTGTAAATTATAATGATACACAGAAACCATGGTTGCATATATTCTTTAATACTTTTGCAACCTAAAAATAAATTTAAATATAAAAACAAACAAAAAATAAAATAATTGGTTTTGTCCCTGTTTTCATGGAATGACCCTTTTCAGTTTCCAGAGTTACCTTGAAGTTCAGTCAAATAATCAACATTTTTATCGATTAACAAACTTACCCCATACTTCGTATACTGGTTAAGTAAAAAGAGGGATTAGTTGCCGTAGTTGTCGAATAACTTTATAAATAATATATATTTAGTAATTACTAATTACTGGGGTACAATGTTCAAATAAAAGGGTTAAAAATTAAGCATACAGAGACTTTATATTTATAAAGTCGAAGGCTTTTAAGCGGCCTATTAACAACATATTAATTTCTTTGTCAAATAAATGAGCACATATTCAAAATAAGTTACAATTTTATTTCATACTCCACACATAATATTTAAACAAAGGTTTCAACGAAAATGTTTCCGCCTTAACTATCCTAAGGTCATTTTTGTACCGCTATATTTTTCCTATGTGTGAGACAATACAAAGAATATAAATGGAAAGTTTGAGAGATGATGATTTATCCTTTTGTCTGTGTAGACTGGTTTTGACTTACAGAGAGACAGACGGACAGACTCGCGCATCAAATTATAAGGGTTCTTTCTTTTACCTACGAATCCTAATAGAGAGAAATCAATGAAAATGCAATTCGTCTTTTAGGACGTAATGGCTATTTTACTGTTTGTCTAACATCTTACAAAATATAATTTCAAAACTAACTTGTATGGTTAAATTAAGTTGTTTTATTCATACGAAAAACTATAATAGTACTTTTTCGGAAAATGCCAACCAAAATGTTTGATTTTGTTACATTATTCTTTGTTTATTGTTATAAAGATACGTTTACAATTGAAATTATGCAAGAGAAAGTATAATTTGTATTGTGTTACATTTACAATTTTTATCTTAAAAGGTCAAGTAAGGTTATTTATTGGCTATATTTATATATAGCTACCTTACGCGTAAATATAAAAAAAGAAGAAATTGTGCATGCGTTCCCAAGCGGTCACCTATCCACGTACTAACCGCGCTCAATGTTGCTTGAATTTGGTGATCTATAATAAATGTATTGAATTCTAATTTTTAAAATGTAATAAATATGCATTTCTCTTGCATAATTTCAACTGTAAACGTGTTTTTTATAACAATACGCAAATAATCATGTAAAAAAACATTACATTTTGGTGAGCATTTTCCGATAAAGTAGGCTACCACTAGGGCCTATAATATATGATTTACCACTGCAATTTAATTACAAATCCAAATAATAATTTTCATATTTGTAAAGTCACGCCGTGTTCAAGTTAGAGGGCGAAGTACATGATATTTGACACTTTAAATTTCGCCTAAAGTCAAAATATTATTTTTCGTAAAATAAAAATACATATTTGTAATCAGAATAACTTCTAGTTTTATTCGATACCTCACACATAATATTTTCATTTTCAACGTGGTAGGCTAGTTTTTGCCACGTAACAACTTCAAGGTCATTTTTTGTTAACCCTAGGCTATATTTTTCCTATGTGTGGGACAATATAAAGAATATAAATTTCAAGTTTGAAATATATTAGATTTACCAATTAAGCTTGAAAAATAACTATTAATTTCGATAATAAAGGCCTACTAAATTGATTCCTATTTAAAATTGACAACAACTATATTTATTTGTCTTATCGTTTTTTCTATTCATCTTTGAAATTATCCAAATCCTTACATTACAAACGCAAGCATGACCTTACAGAGTATAAGCTGCCTCAAGATGTTGGTAATGAAAATTCTTGAATACAGACCGGCAAAATACAAAATATATCTTTAACCCCCCCCCCCCCAGAACGACAAACTGTTGTTAAGTAATAACCGATTTTTCAGAATTATTTTTAACAAGAGTAAGTAGCTTAATTTTTGAATATACAGCCCAACTTACAGTTTGGAAAGAAAATTCGAAACAAGTTACTTTAAAAGAAAGTTAGTAGTATAGAATTTTTTTCTGTAATTTTAATGTTCATTCAGATTGGAATAAATCAGAGACATCGGAATTGGAATTCTTTCTAATTTTTTTAATTGATTAGGTTTTATAAATTAAGTTAAAGCTGTGTAGTTTTATCAAACTATGTATCATAGACAAAAAATGTCAAAAGGAAATAAAACTCTGTTATTTATTGGAATAATTAACTAATAAGCATAGAAACCGCCCAGTTACATTATGATAAGTATTTTTATTAGAGAAAATAATATTAGACTACTGAATAAAGTTAGATTTTGTGAAAATCTAGACAAAAATCCTTCTGACACGAAATTTGGTGGAAAGTTAGGTTTTGTGGTTACTTCAATAGGGAACAAAAATCAGATACTCCAGCTCACCGCTGAGCCCCCTGAGGGGGTTAAAAGGTGGGGCAAAACGGTTTTTTTGTAAAACGTTAAGCAAGATATCAAAAATTGTTGAATACAAAAGTTGTAGCTGACTAAATTTTCATCAAAATGGTTCTTAGTATTTTTTCGTCGGACGTACTGGGACAGAGATACAAGCACTCAAAGTTGATACTGTTTTTGCAATTTGTTCGTATAAGGCATTACCGTATTAGGCCTATGAAAGGAAAAAAAAAAGGATGCATTTTTTTCTATAGTTAAAGCTCTAAATATGTGTATGTAGGGTGAGTGTTTGTACATGTTATACCAAGTATTTGGATATAAATTATTGCATGTAATATATTTATGCACGCGCGCGCGCACGCACACACACGTACACACACGTACACACACTACAACTAAAAAAACCCGCATTTTTGCTGTATAACATATGTGTGCAAATAAATATGTGTAGAAATATTTTCATGGATATTTATTATACTTGTCGAAATCCAAAAATGAACATCTATAGGCCTACGTATGGATTATTCAGTATATTCACGCAAATGTGCAAAATGTGTAAATTCACGTTGTATAGTTGTAGTGTGTGTATATATGTGTGGATAAATAGGCCTATATGCATGGAAAAAAATATTTCTAAATACTTGGTAATAAATGTACAAACACTCATATACACATTTTTAGCGCTTTTAACTGTAAAAAAATCAACCTAAACTCAATTTTTTTGATACCTTGCTTAGTTTTACAAAGAACCGTTTTATCCCACATTTTAAACCCCCCCCCCCCAAAAGAGGGGACATTAGTGAGCTGAGTTGTCCGATTTTTTCCCCCATCGAAGTATCCACAAAACCTAACTTTCTACCAAATTTCGTATCTGGAGGATTTTTATCTAGTTAAAATCTTTATTCAGTGATCTAATATAGTAACTTTTGTTTATGAAGATTGGTTAAACGCAGAAGACAAGTTGATCTTATCAATTTACAGGGTCGAGTTCATTATAAAGCACACAATATATTATATTCAACATAGGCTAGAAATACACTTGAAGAAGAGAAGTAAGTTATTTAATGAGGATTACTTTCAACTTTTTTACTACTTATTGTGAATATTTTTGTATCTTAGGCTACATTTAATAACAAGACATAAATTTATTTAAAACTCATTCAATTGAAAGTAATATTTTTCAAGGGGGGTAATATTGTAATTCCAGGCCCTTTTTACGTTGAATATAGATTAATATTTACACGAGGTTAAACATTTTTGTAACAAAACGTTCAACGCAGATTTTGATAAATTTATCGTAGTCCTAATTTAACATAAATTAATTTACCCGTAGGTCATATTGAACACCGGTTAAATTTTATAGGCCTAAGAAAATACCAGTAACAGACAGGGTCGGGTTTAACATAAATTAATTTACCGTAGTTTAAATTGAATACAGGTTAATTTTTTTAAGTCTAAGAAAATACCAGTTAACAGACAAGGTCGGGTTTAACATAAATTAATTTACCGTTGTTTAAATTGAATACAGGTTAATTTTTATAGGCCTAATAAAATACCAGTTAACAGACAAGGTCGGGTTTAACATAAATTAATTTACCATGGTTTAAATTGAATAGCCTACAGGTTAATTTTTATAGGCCTGCCTAATAAAATACTACTGTTAACAGACAAGGTCGGGTTTAACATAAATTAATTTACCGTGGTTTAAATTTAACACCGAATAATTTTTATAGGCATAAGAACATACCAGTAACAGACACGGTCGGGTTTAACATAAATTAATTTACCGTAGTTTAAACTAGTTAATTTTTATAGGCCTAAGAACATACCAGCAACAGACAAGGTCGGGTTTACATAAATTAATTTATATCGTAGGTTAAATTAAACAGTGGTTAATTGTCTTATGCCTAAGAAAATATCCGTAACAGAAAGGTTGATTGACAAAAATTAATTTACCGTAGGTTAAACTGGTTAGTTTTTATAGACCAAAGAAAATACCAGTAAAAGACAAATAGGCCTACTACCTAACCTACAATTTTCTTGGACGATGGGTCTATTTGAGATAATATAATTTATCTTAGGCTAGTTTTTAATATTTAATTTGTTAAAAATTAAGTGTATGTTTTATGGTGGTATTATGCTAGTTTCATTATTAGCTTATTAAAACTAATAGAAATAGGCTATGATTAGCCTAATTTAATTTCATAACGTACATCCGAATTATCTCTGATCACAAATGAAATAAGTCTAAACTAGAATTTAATTTGAACGTATAGATTTAAAAAAAGTATATTAGGCCTAGACAGTTTCCTCAACTTCATTGGCTTATGACCAGGTTTCTTTCCGAATTCCGAAAAAACTTAATTCGTTTTGAAATTATCTAATTATAAAGAAACAGTAAATTCATTTCAATAATCTATAGGACATAGACCACAGATTTGTACGAATCGATCAAAACTAATATAATTTAACGAAACTAGTCTGATTATTTCAACCAGTTCTTACTACATTATTTAATATTGTATGTTTAGAAATAAATACAAACAATTTGGTTCAGGCCTAGGGCCTACATATATTTTTAGTTTGGTTTATTTTACATTATGATAGGGGCCTACTTAAATAAACAAATCATAGGTTCCCTAGTTTTTCACCCTAACTTCATTTAATGAACTACAATTTTTATTGCAGATTTTCCACAAAATAATTAATATCACTGTATAGGCCTATTTATCACAGAATATTTATTTCTAGGACAAATGGAGTTAATCCAATATCTATAGTAATACCCTAATTTTATTATTTAACAAAAAAGTTCACAAAATATGCAACAACAGTGGTCATGCAAATCAATTTAAAACTTAAATAACGTAATATATTTTAATGAAGATTTGAGAGTGTAAGCCTACCTTGATAATAATTCTGAGGTAACATGTAGACATCCTCTAGGCCAAGCAGAAGAATAAACCAAAAACGCCAGACCATGTTGGTAATTGTTTAAAAGACACGCACTGCTTAAATTCCCAATGCACACTGACAAATGACAACTTACTTGACCGTTATCTGTCTGTACTAGACTTATACCAGATTATACCTCTAAGGTGCATTTACCTGACCTTTAAAAAGTAGAGGGGGTAAGACCTGTCAATGTAATTCGATATTTTCAGTAATATTGGTCTACACGAGTATCCACATGAGTTTTTGAAATCTTGAGTTTTATTTCTTTCAAAAAATAACTACAAAAAATAAAAATAAAAGTTGATTACAATCAACACGATTTTCGTAGTTTGGAACTTTTTAGTATAGGTTAAAAATAGTTAATACACAGATGTTTTCAAATAATGATATCACTTATATTGTTGACTTATTGATCAGCTATTAATTTCTTCTTCTTTTATTATTAAGTGTATCGGTTTGAAGTTATTTTATACCTTTTTTCTTGTCGTTTAAAGGAAAAAGATGGCTGGAAGGGTTTACAAATTTAATTTTTTTATTTAGGCCTATGTAAAAAAAAAACTATTTTTTCCCCGAAACTCTTGATATATGACAATGTATAACATACAAATGTTTTTCCTTTTAATTTGGCAGTGAAATATATGTTTGCACCCTGTTTTTACGCATGAGGTGCCTGCTTTATTTCCTATACTATAATTGATTTTAAAAAGTAATGTTTTGCTATGTTTTTTTCCAAATCCCTATCTTAGTTTATCTATATTTTACCAAATCCCTGTGTTCCAACCAGCTGTTCTCTTGCTAACAGTTTTGGTTATCTAGTTGAGTGTTACTATTCTTTCGTCAACGTGATTTTGTTTTCTTATGTAAAATGCCTCGTTCCATTAGTTACAAAACTAAAGTAACATAAAGGAAACTATCGTAGGCCTACACGTAAGTTAGAAACAATTACACATATTAGTGATATTGCATCCACTCTAGATCAAAATAAATGTAGGCCTAGGTAAAAGTCGAAAAAATTAAACTGTATGTAAATAAACCAGAAAAGGGTGCTAAGGAGATGACCAAGGAATCAGAAGTTAAGAGAAGGCAGATCAAAAAGAAGAAGAGAAATCCAGAGCCGACCAATTTTAATTAATATGGTGATGGAAAGTTTTAAAGACTAAAGAAACATATTTTTCTGACATCGTCACTTCAATAGCATTTACCCTAAAGTTAGGATTTTTACAATTATGTAAACTCTATCTCTGTTTCAAGATGTCAAAGGAAGCTGCAATTTTTACTGTGAGTGACATAGACTATTATTATGGTGGCTGTGCAGAATTATAATTAATTTTATCTCTTTTATTTGTTTAAATACAAAACAATTTTTTTGTAAAATTAAGTTCTTCAATTTTAAAATTTATAAATATATTTTTAAATTTTTTAAAATCTGGTACAGGACCTTCTTTGGGAAATTTATAATATGCAATAACTATTTGAAAGCACTATCATTCATAGTGTATATTTAGAGTACATAAACGTATCAGGAATTCCCATTTAAAATGAATTAGTCTCAAACTTTTTCACTTCAAAGCGAACAACGTTTTGGTGATCATCGCTTTTCAGTTTTTCTTCTGGTTTTTTTTTTTTTTTTTTTTAAGGCTTAAAACATTGTGTTTGTTATCGCCTTAAAAAAGAAGAAGAAGAAAAAAGGGCATATAAGGCTAACCTCTAGCCTTCAAATACTCAAATAGTATTAGTGTCTAGCAAGACTAAAACAAGAAAAGTATAGGTTAGATAAGGTTAGGTATAGGTTAGATAAGGGTAGGTTAGGTATAGGTTAGATAAGGTTAGGTTAGATTAGATCGTTACATCCGTTCTTACTATAAGTGGACCCTGAGAAGAGCAATAATTAATAAGTAGTGATAATTTTGTTCAACATTTTACTGATGTTATATATATATATATATATATAAAGCAATACAAAATGAACCTAACTATGCTCAAATTACACGTGAACCTTATATATATATATATATATATATATATATATATATATATATATATATTGTATTGCTTTCAATATTTCGAAAAAAGTAAATTAAACCCTACGTAGTTGGATTTTATATTTTTTACTTGTTCATGTTATGGGTAAAAAAAAATCGATGTAGGCCTATTGTTTTTTGGAAAAAAATATTAGTTTTGATTCACTTTGAATCCAAAAAGAGGTGGTTTTGAAATTATTTCTGTTGTTTGTGCAGGGCTTGTTTTTGGACCAATTTTAATAAAATTCGTTATATGGGTATATTGTTACTGGCTATCTCGAGATTTTTTACTCTAAATTTAGAAGTAGCTGTCTTAAAACCATAATGAATAACTCAGATTTTCACAAAATCGAATCGAACGATTTTGATTAAATTTTGCAAAAATATTTTTAAATGTACATTAAAAAAACCTATTTATCGAGATCTCCCCAAAAAATATCGTTTCGGAAGTTACTGGAAAAAAACCAAAATGAGCATTATTTGATCTATTATCACCACTAGCCCTCGAACACTCTTATATCGTCAGTGTCGAAAGAGAACAACATTTGGTTAAGGGAGACCTTATAAGAAAGATGAAAGAATAGAATCTAACTCAAAACTACATAAAAAAAAGGTGTAAACACAGCTATGTCCCTCGGCATTGCAGCCCTGTACTCACTATAGTAACTCCCTAAGAGGTAGTCTAGAGTAATAATTTATTATTCATCAAAATACAATTAATCAGCTGATGTTTGCTTCATTAACTTTGTGACGACAACGAAGGTACCGTTGGTTGATTTGGTTCTTTGCTTTATCGAAGCTTAACACAATATAAAAACTCGGAATTTTTTTTCATGTATAACTCAAAATTTGGAAGTTGCTACTGTAAGAAAACAACACAAAATTACGGTTTCCTCAAAATCGGCTGAATGATTTCGATTAATTGTTGCTCAAGTGTAACCTCTAAGGATTTAAACAATCCATATTGGTCGGCACTTCTGGAAAAAATGCAGGTTCGAAAGTTATCGGTAAAAAGTAAAAAATCGGACGTGGAGTTTGTTATAAAATACTTAATTTATCAAAATCGGCTCTTCCGTTTAAACTTTATTGAAAGTTGAAGATTAGTAGCTCAAATTAGTGTGCAATATCACAAGTAAAATAATATTATGGTTCAGGAACAATTCCCAAAAACAAAATTATATATCCGCTGCCATTAAATACTTGATTTTATACAAATACAACTTATCTTGAGGACGTGTTTATGGCACAAGCGAAGTACGTTTAGGCCCTTTTTAAATATTAAAATATTCTGTCAAAGGTTCATTTTCACATTTTGCTAGACGACATACTGAAATGATATTTTCGGTGGCCATTAGTTTGGGGGGGGGAATTAATATTTTTGCATCGTTTATTTAGTCTGTTACCAACTATTTAGTCTGTTTCTATTTACTACACGAAATAATAAATATTTTAGAGGAAAGATTCCTCCATTAAAAATTTGCATAGAGGTTGTTCAAGGGTGTTTAAGACTTAGTTGAACTGAGGGTCAGATCGAGACTGGGGTTTTAAGGCCAAAATGGGTTAGCAGAAATTGAAATGGGTTAATAGTTTAGAAATTTTTTTTTTAAAAGCGATACAAATACATACGTGCTTAATTGACAATAAAATATTTAAATGGATATTTTTTGGTCAATTTTAAGATGAGAGGGAAGTAACAAAACTCTAATTAAAAATAATTAGATAAACTGAAATGTTGTTTTTTCGTAATATTGTTTTAGTTTTCAAATTAGAGAAAAGTCAGCGTAAATTTCGTGTTCGCATAAGAGAACGTTTACCATATTTAAATATGTATTCAGCGTGTTAAATAAGTCCCGGGAAGGCTTAATAATTTTTTAACCATTACAGATAGAGCTACAAAGCTTTGTACATTGTTAATGGACACCAAAACCTATTTTAGTATGTATTCAGTGGACCGCTACCTTTCCAGTAGGACGGTCAACAAGGAGTAAGTAGGAAATATTAAATGAGAGCATAAGTCGAGTTGTACATCGAATTAAAGGCCTTTATGAGTAGAACACAATGCCGTAAACCCGACCTCAAAAGGTTCACCCTGGCTAAAATAGCGTTGGATTAATGCTCATATTAGCTTAATAATGTTTACTAGGTAGAGGTTATGAAATGAAATTTTTACAAATCATAATCTGACTTAAAAAACTATTTTTTAAATTTCTCACTGGCTCTTTATCTCCAATGGACTTCCCTCAAGTAGTCAAAAGGAAATCTTAAATGTAAGTATAGGTTGGTATGTACATCAAATTAAAGATCCTTATTAGTAGAGGACAATGCCGAAAATAACAACTACCTTAAGTAAGTATGTTTCCTGTTTGCGGGAATACCCACTATCAATCACAATAAACTTTATCCTTTAAACGTATCATGGTTAATCCATTTTCCTTGTTTGATTGGTCGGGTTTGCGGCATTGTGTTCCACTCATAATATTGCCTTTAATTCGATGTACAACTCGACCTATGCTCTCATTTAAGATTTCCTACTTAGTCCTTGAGGGCCGTCCCCCTGGATAGCTAGTGGTCCACTGAATTCGTATTAAAATAGGTTTTGGTGTCCATTAACAATGTGCAAAGCTTTGTAGCTCTATCTGTAATGGTTAAAAAATTATTAAGCCTTACCGGGATTTATTTAATACTCCATATATTGGTCAATTATTGTTATAGTAGAGGTAAGAATATAAATAAAGTTAATTAAATATTTTTCCGTTGTATTTTAAAGGTGACAAATCTCTCGGTTATCATCGCCTTTTTTCATCTTTAAATAAAATTTCATTGATTTTTAAACAAACAGTTTTAAAGACGTTTGCTTAAAACCACGTTAGATCCCTTTTGAAATCCCTCCTGAAAATTAAACCAATCGTAAATTTGTTACATACTTTTGCCAACTTTTATCGTTTATTAACAATTATTTGAATTTGTCAAATTTAAGAATCGACGTTTCAAAATTCCAATTTTGATTAATTTTAGTTATTTTGTATCGTAGAAAATTATGTTTGATATGTTAATCCAAAAAGACAAATGAAAAAGTAA
Source organism: Aphrophora alni (assembly GCA_963513935.1). Lineage (NCBI taxonomy): Eukaryota > Metazoa > Arthropoda > Insecta > Hemiptera > Aphrophoridae > Aphrophora > Aphrophora alni. The sequence goes on along the minus strand of OY740767.1, from coordinate 27,436,823 downwards.
GCATCTAAAATTTAAGCTGGAGTATTTTTTCTGGAAAACGAGGGAAAAGATTACTCAAGGCATTCTTATAAATAATCTCGTAGGTATTGCAGAAGACTAACCAATGCTGACTGGAATTGAATCAATTTTACCTTTCACTTCAAAGATAGACTATTTTGTTTTTCACAAGACTAAATTTCCCTCTTCCGCAGGGGTTTCCCAACCAGATGGTACAGGTAAGTACTGTCTTGTGTGTGTATTATTAGTACGCATAATATTGTCCAGCATCTATGCGTTTCTGGTATATCGCACTACGAGATCAAAGATAACTCTCTTTTCTTCATAATTTTACCTTAATCCCAAAGCTCTCTTTTTTCTACATAAAGGTCCGGAGACAATTTTATTAAAATAGGTTACATGCCTAAGTATTCTTTATAAACTATTTAGACCCTAAGTTACACCTAAATAAGTTACCCTAAATACACCTTTCGAACGTGTGTGAATACCGAAAAATATTAATACAAAACTGTCATTTAACACGATTTTATTACCTCGCTTTCTTGTCTGTTCGGTACAAATTTTGGAATAGATTTTAAACTAACTTTCCGATGAGGTAGAGACTTGAAACTTTAACCATAGCTAAGTTTTGGTTAACCATTACATTGGATGGCAATGTAATACGAATTCGCTTTCTTGTCTGTCCGTCAATCTCTGCTATGATAAGAAAGCAGTTAAAGTTGCATTGACCGGTGTAGCGAAACGACTTGTTGGTGGAACAACAATGCACACATTATTTAAATTACCAGTTGAGAAGGTTGGTAGGAAATTTTGGATCACTCATTGGTAACTATTTGAAGGTCTTGTGAAATCAGTGTGTGGACATCGAATTCCTGATCATTGTAGAGATGTCCGTGGTTCGATAAGAAATGTTTTGCATGATCGATTTTCGATGGGACAACAGAGAAAGAAGACAAATGAACCATTCGGTGGCATCAGCATTATGGTTTTTGGAGATTTGTTAATTTCATCAATATTTTTAAAATCTATTACAAAATTTCACTCACACAAGACTAAAAAGAAGAAAATAATTGTTTAAATTCAAAAAAAAATTGAACCTCGTTTTTAAAACGAGCTAAAAAGTATAAAATAATTTCTTGTAGATCCCATACAGATTCCTAACTCCATACAGATTGTCCTGAACATTTGTGATTGTATTTCTAATAGTCTATCTCTAAAATTATTTGTATGATTTAAAACGAAAAGCGTGGGGCACATGTAATTGTAATGTAATAGTAATAGTAAGGAGTGTAGGGAGCAGCTGTCGTTGTTGGGAAAACTCAAAATTTCTAATGGAGGTCAAGTACCTCCTAATTCAATAAATGGAGATAATATTCTATTATCTATTTCATGCGTTTCACGTTTTTCGTTTTAAATCTTACAGATATTTTCATAGCTATTAAAAATTCACAATCACAAATATTCAGGACAATCTGTATGGGGTTAGGAATCTGTGTGGGGTCTACGAGAAATTATTTTATACTTTTTAATCCTTTTTAAAAAGTGGTTAAAAATTATTTAAATAATTATTTGAGATATGATCATTAAAATGCATTTTCCATAAATATAACGTAAATTTAATGGAAATATGTTAAACAAAACCTACGTACCTCAAGCTTCAATATGCATTTTAATCTTTTACAGAGTGATTTTTTGAAAACTCCACATCTTTTGTTTAAAGGACTGAGAGAGATATGGATAATATGTTCTCGGAACAGTTATTTTACCTTTAGGGAGAATATTACAGTATCTATTTACAAAATAAAAAAAACCCTTCCCCCATCCCACCACTTTACCTCAAAAATGTATTGTGGACACATATGGCTTATGACACCTCAAATGAAAGACTTTTTAAAACCATGAATTTCTGTTTTAATAAAATAAATTTTGGTCTACGCATTCGTTTGCTTTGCTCAAAAATGTTATTTTGTAAGATTTTTTGGAATTTTATAAAAATAGGTTATCGCTCTATGAAAATAGCTTCGTTGATAACAGTAAGGAAAACTGATTTGTTATCATTAACTAAATGTAATGAAACTTTCTCACAAAATAAAATTGCTATATCTGTTGTGACAACCTTAATAAATGATTGTTGGGATAATACAAAAATAATATTTAGTTAGAAATGGAATATCAGACTAAATGAAAAGATATTCTCAAAAATCAAAGGATGGTGACAAGAAAAATATATTAAAATACGTTTTTTAGTTCCTGCTTTACTGTCATGAAAACGATAAAACTTGTACATTGCATGCTGTGGATTTTGCCCAATCTTAAATATTGTACTTTGTAATAAATATTATTTTCATAGTGCGGAAATAAAATTATTAAAAAAACGCTTTGAGCATAGCGAACGAATGTGTTGGGCGATTTTTTATTTGTTACTACAGAAACTCATGATTTATAAAGGGCTTTAATTTGAGGTATCACAACCCATAAGTGTTTTAAGAGATGGGGGTTGTGGGAGGGGATATTTTACTTTGTAAGTAAGTTTTCTAAGGTCCCTTCCTTAAGGTGAATAACTGTCCAGAGAACAGATTATGCATATCTCTTTCCGTCTTTTAAATAATAGAGGTGGTAATTTCTCAAAAAATCACTGTATAGTGGAATATTAGAAAATACAAAACCCTTAAAAAAAATGAATAAATAAAAAGGCAATTTTACAAATTCTAAGATCTAAATCTACTTTATAGAGAATAATGCAAAAAATAAAGTAATGCCAAAAGGGTTTTTCGTTTTAGTAATGTCTTGTTGAAATTACTTTTTAATTTTATAAAGGTGAAACTGGTTTTTCATTACAAAATAAACTTGAAGATTTCTATCGTGTTTATATAGGTAGCATTGTTTGCTAATTTAGATTGGCCAGCTAGAATAGATTTTTGTAAATATGGAACTATCTTAAATTGAATTTTACCCGAAAAAAATTGTGTTGAGTTTAATACACTTTAGTTTGTATTTTTGAGATATATATATATATATATATATATATATATATATATATATATATATATATATATATATATATATATATATATACACATTGTATATATACATTCAGGGTGAGTTTTAGTCCCGTCCCCCATAATTTCTTTTTTTATATGGTTTAAGTTAGAATATTGAAACTCCGGATATCCGTATTGAACCTAAATACCTTGGTTTTGATGCGCTCACTGAATGCCCCAATTCCAATGGGGGATGGCCCATAGGAAGTCAGAAGAAAATCTTTAATGAGAGCACATAGGTCTATATGTACATCAAATTAAAGGTCTTTGTTAGTAGATCACAGTGCGGCAAACCTGATCTCAAAAGGTTCATCTTATCGAAAACGACGGGTTTTTTTGAGTTTATGTGCTAGAACCCCTTTTTACCGCCCTACTTTTTAAAAATTTACCCCAGAATTTTTTCCTACAAACTGTTTGACACCGGAAAGAACTATTATTTGCAGTGTTAAAAAAAAATAGGGATCACCAGAAGTCCAAGATCTTTGAGTCGATTAAAAATTTGAATAAGAAGAGGGTCATGCGATACGCCGTTTAACACCTCCTTTTTACACTAAAAAAGACAGAGAAATTAGGATTGCATTAAAAAAGGACGAATTATTAATTTGTTATTAATTTTTTTTCTACAAAATTTGTGGTTCCATTATATTAATTTTAACAACATTTCCAGTTATGAAACAGCTTTCAAGTTTTACAAAAATGGCAAAAGATGGAAATTAGAACTTTTTTGCGATGTTAAGGAACTAAATACAGGTTGATTGTTATGTTACAGTTAATTAAAGTTAGATGTGTTGGTAAAAAGCTGTTCTAGCATGTACTTTTTTGTAAACTTTAAAACATCATTATTATTGATAGGATCAACATTTGAGATCGGGTTTGCGGCACTCTTCACTCTAAAAACAAAGACCTTTAATTTAATGTAACATATTGACCTATGCTCTCATTTAAGATTTTCTTCCGACTTCGTATGGGCCATCCCCCATTGGAATTGGGCAGTCAGTGAGCACATCAAAACCAAAGTATTTAGATCCAATATGGATGTACTAAGTTTAAATTTTCTAACTTTAACCAAATAAAAAAGGAAGTGGTGAAGGGAGGAAGGGACTTAAAACTCACTCTGTATATATTGTTTATATATATTTTTTTCCATATATTACATTTAAAAAATAATATTACGAAAAATATTTTTGTCCTTTTTTAAAAATTATTGTTTCCATACCTAAGAATCATGTAAGCCTTTTTTAATATTAAATAATAAATTCAACCGTTTATGCAAATTTTCAGTCAGCTTACTGTTAGTTGGGTTTCAAAATTTGTTGGCTTTGGTAGTTGCTCTTCGCAGAATCATACTTGTATTGAAATCAAATAAGAATAAGGCCCAACAGTTATGATTCAACTAATAAAAGTTTCTTGCCAAATACGTTCGCACGAATAATCCATACTATATTTAAACTAGATTTAATTTATATTTTGTTTTGAAAACCTACATTCCAAATAGAGCATGATTAGACAACAAAAGGAAATTGTATAACCTAGATTTACCGTTCGGGCTGTAATGATGACGGTAGAATTGTAACAAGTATGGAAAAATTACTGCAACTAAAGTGGTTTAATAATAACTTAATATACAATTTGAAATACTATGTAGGCCTATAACTCATATTTTACTTAAAAGTAGTAAAGACGCCAATAGCTTTTAGGTTAAGTCGAAACTGTTTCAACTAGCCTAGACTTTACAGTATATATTTTAAGAAGTGTTTAGCTAGTCTCGCTATATTTGTTAAACTAGACTTATTTCTGTTTGGAGTAATGTTTTTAATTATATTTGTCTAGACTTTAGGGCCAATGACAGATGACGGTCGACTTCTAGACAACTACCTGGTAGTTATTGTCTTCTTATTTGAACTTTACTTCGTCCAGACGTCTCCTTTAGTTGTCTCACATTGTCCATAGAGAACACTAAATATTCAAACTGGTATTATTTTATAAATTAGTCTCGTCCTGTTAAAACCATTTGTCAACAATTAAAAACGTTTAGTGGCGACTTGACCTGAGGTTTCTTTGGAAAGTATATTTCACAAACTGTACTTCATCTTGTCAACACGCCATTGTCTTGTCAGGAATATAGTATGAGCTTATTTCGTTTTCTTTCTTTATTTATTTTCTTATTACAAAAAATCTTATTTATTTATATTCTTCTTGTTGTTTATATTTTATTTTCTTATTTATTTATTTTATAAAAGGGTAAAAAATTCTCGGTCATCGTCGTCTTATATATATATATATATATATATATATATATATATATATATATATATATATATAAATTAAGTAGAGAACATAAAATATAGAACCTTAGGCGTCGAATATTCTAATACCGTCAGTTTCGTAAAAGAACAAAAGTTGGTCAAAAGAAACACTATAGGAAAGATGAAAGAGAGGGATTCTAAACGCGAAAAACCTCTCGGTTATCTCCGCCTTATAAAAAAAAGAAGAAAAGAACACATAAAAAGACCTAATCCCTGCAATACTAACAACCTCAGGTAGGCTGAGAACAAGAGTTAGTCAAGACAAACCTGATCCGAAAAAATGGATCTAAACCAAGACTACATGAAACAAGGTGTAGATCCAGCCGGGACCCTTAGGATAACCACGTACATGTAGTGAGCCCCTGAGGCTCAATTACACGTACAATGCCATTACATTATGCAATGTACATATAGCGAGTATACGCTTACTGGAGTAAAGACACAAAACACTTTCTGTATGGGGCTTGCAATTTTATTGCTTAAATTAATTCTTAGAAACATTCTACAATTACACCAAAAGTTTCTCCTTATTTGAAAGTGACGTAATTTAGTATTAACAAGTTAAATTACTTAATGATATATATATATATATATATATATATATATATATATATATATATATACCGGTATATATATTTAGTTTTAAAACTATCTCAGTTTCTATTGTTCCTACAAAAAAAAAAAATTATGAAGCAATCTTTCATAATTAATTTACAAAGTACACTCAGGGGCGTATAGTGTGAGCGGGCGTGGCAATCCCGAGGGTCCTAGCTGGATCTACACGTTTTCAATGTGGTCTTGAGTTAGACCCATATTTTTCATCATTCCTATCAGGTCTCTCTTGACCAACTCTTGTTATATTTCGACACAGGCTGTTAGATTATTCGAGGGCTAGAAGTCTTTATGTTTTTTTTATATTCTTTTTTCATAAGACGAAAGGGTTTTCGCCTTTGAACAAGGTATAAACAAATGAAGGAAAATGATATTTGTTTCAAGGTCTATTCACGAGTAAAAAGACGAAACTTTGAACATACTTGAATTTTGTTTAAAATTCTAACTTTTTAAAAGTACATTAATATGTAAAAGAGATACAATTTTTAAAACTATTATTTTTTATAAATATTTTGCATAAAAATGGAAACTATTTTAACACCTTAAAAGTACTTTAAAATGAACACTGTCTAGAAAAAAAGATTGATTATCATAAATAGAAGTTGAACTATCAACGATTATACATTTTACAGATTATTCGTAAACTGTCAGATAGAATTAAAATGTATTCTGTGTACACCTTTGTATATTAAAATAATTATAAATGAAAAGGTTAAATGTTTTTCTAAAATATCCTGAAAATAATGTACGTATATAAGCGTTAATTTCATCTTAGGTGTATAGTTAGGAGCTCATTTATGAGCACTACTTAGAAGCTCACATATAGTGTGTACGGATGTGGGAATCCCAAGGTGCTTACCTGGATCTTCACCTTTGTTAAAGTAGTAATGGGTTACATCCCTTTGTTTAATGTTACATTTTCCATCAGTTCTGTCGTGACCAACAATTGTTCTCTTCCTACCATGAGTATTTTGGAGTATTCGTGGGGGTAAGGAGTTCTTAATTTTATTTTATAATGACTGAGGATTTACCTTTCAACAATAAGGAAAATAATTAAAAAGAAAATTAGATGGGTTTGGAGTTGGTTGGTCTATTTATTAGTAATTGCACAACTTCAAAGTGTACACATTCCCATTTTAATCAATTAGTCATAGAAATAGAAGTTATTAATGAATTTTAATGAAACTTTAGAAAAATTTGATTTTTGTAAATTTAAAAATCATGAATATTTTTAGTAAAAATATTTGAAACAACCTAGTGTAACCATTTTTCCAAAATTTCTCTTACAGACTTGAATTTTGTTGTAAATTGTGTTTTTTTTAAAGTCCTTTCCTATACGATGGGTACAGAAAGTGTATTTTTGTAAAATTTATATTTTGAATAAATTTATATCTATTTTAATACTAAAAAGAGAAGAATTTAAAACAAGTTCCAGTATGTTAATTAGAAGTTTAGCTATCTTAGATTATGCATTTAACGTATTTATTTGTAAACTAATAGTCAGAATTAAAATTTAATCTGCGTACCCCTTTTGCATAAGAAAATAATTATAAATGAAAGAAGAGAAATATTTTAATACAATTTACTCGAAATAGTTCAAATATATATGCGTTCTTTCAACTTAGTTGACTTTTCTACTCCAGCTGCCAGGCTGTCTCGAGCTACTTTACAAAGCACTGAACTCTAATTACCTGTTTCGGCAATTAAATTATCATCATCAGATTGTTTCCATCAGCTAATAAGCTTCGTTACTATGTAGCAAACATAAAACATTTTATACATACTTTTGTGTCAGTCAAATGTAGTCCTTGTTTGTTATTTCCTTTTATGTGGCTACATGTTTCGCTGCCACAGGCAGCATCTTCAGGCCAACTTTATGTCCACAAAACACTTACACTTACACAACACTTATAACAATTATTTTTATACATTTTCTGTACACGTCATATATTAAATAGTTTAAATAAATTATGTTTAACATAGTTACACTTTTGAGGTACCTCTTTCTGGTGTATTTCGTTTAAAACTGATTTGGAAAGATGATGTGCAGTTCTGTTTAGTGCTTATCAGTTTGTACTTTGTGCCCTATTAGATTTTCTTGTGTCTTCTTGATTTCATGTTGTTGGCAATATATCAGATCAGAAGTTGGCCTGAAGATGCTGCCTGTGGCAGCGAAACATGTAGCCACATAAAAGGCAATAACAAACAAGGACTACATTTGACTGACACAAAAGTATGTATAAAATGAAATATATGTAGTTCTAAAGCTGTCCAACAATGAATATAAAACATTTGTTTAACATTATATTTTTCTTTTCGATTACACTATTTATCTAAGATAGAAGTTTGATAACCAATGGCTTTAGCTATTTGCTTAATTGTTTTTATTTCGCTGTTGAAATATGATGCATTGGAATTGAGTGCTCTATGAACATAAAATTTTATGCGGGCATTTTTAAGAATGAGGATGGTTTGAAGATGTGCGAATGGTATGTTTTGTTTGGGTTATTTTCTATAAATCTTGAAATTGTGTTTACTCTCCAGTTTGGTAGTAGTAATGTCTAGGTAATTGAAGTGATTAATGTTTTCTATTTCAGAAGTAAAGGTACGTAAGAGCTGGATGTTGTTTAAATATGTGTGGAAATGGGTTAGTTGAGATTTGGTTCCGTTAAATTTGCAGATTACGTCATCTTTATATATGTTATTATTATAAATAGAAGTGGGTTTACCCCCCCCCCCTCCGTCACTTCAGTCTATAAGACTTTTTGTGTACTTCTTAAATTCCTAAATGAGTACACAAAGATTCGGGTTAGGGTTTCCTAGCTATGTTGCTTGTTTCTTCAAAGATCGCATCTGGGCAGAAGATCAGTTGTCACATCACAATGCTTCATATTTTCGAAGTATGTGTTCTCCAATTTCTAGGTGCTGCTTAAACAGTCTGCATTTCAGGTTTCCTTGGAATAATCCCTGGTGTTAAGATACTTCTTAAAAGCACCATAGCATGATACGAAGCTTAAGATTTTCTTCAGATTTCGTTTACTTTGATTTGTTTGTAGAGTTGATTATATATGAGTTTTCTATATCGTGGAAAAATTTCAGCCATTATTCCGGATAGGGGGATATCATTGCAAGACAATGTGAGTTTGTTTTGTTATTAAATGAGAATAATTTTGTTGGAGGCATAGTTGTAGTAAGTGAACTAATTCTGTTTTTGTTTCTTTCGTTAGTTTTCTGTTGGAATTGAGGTTATTTTGGAGAATAGTTTTGGAGTAGGTAGTTTGCATTCGTACGTCGGTGTACAAATTTGTTATTTTAAAGGGGGCTATACTGTATCCTGGTGTTATTGAAATATCATTGAATGTATTATAATACTTTTGGGGGCTATGGTTGGGTTTAAGATTGATTTCTTTTTTGACGATGTTTTCACAGAATTTGGCTAATTTGTATGATGAAATTAATGAGCGGTCTTATGGGAATATTTGGTTTGTGGGTTTTTGGAAGTGTTGTTAGTTGAGGTGCTGAAGGTTTACTATTTTTAGGTAATGTTTATTGTTTTGGTTGATTAAATGTTTGCTTTCACTGATATTTCTATTTATCGCCTTATGGTATTTAACTGTTGTGTCTTTATTAATGTTTGTAATATTGTTGGTGGTGCAGTAGTGCTGTGCTTTATTGTTGTTTTCAATTTCGCTCATTATTAAAAGTAAATTTCTTTTATTAGAATTGGTTAACACCTTAGTTTTTACTGTTTTTTTATTGACGTTTTGTGTGTGAAAAAAAGTTCCTGTTAAAAACAGGTTGTTAGTTTACATTTAGTTTGATATTATGGACTTTGTTATAAAGCAATATGAACATTATAAACCGTGTCTTACGATTTTATAAATTTTAATTTGATACTATTTGATGCTATAATAATTAAAAAAACTATACCAAACTGTAAATCTCAGATACAATTATTGTTCATATTATACAAACTTACATGGACCCGTATCTTTACTACTCAATTAGAACATAAAATTTATTTTATTGCTTTTTTTGGTTATATTTACTGAAAACATGCAATTTTTCACAACAGTTTTGATACCAAAATGCAATTAATCCTTCATATTTCTTGTAGTTTAGTGACGAAATGGTTTCTGTACATTTAACAACTGAAGATGATGTAGGCATTGAAACTTCAAACAGTAGCGTTTTGTTGAGAAATTTGTGTTTTTTTTTTTTTTTTTTTTTTTTTTTTTTTTTTTTTTTTTCATATGGCGATTTGGCAGATTCTACAAGTGTTGCTCAAAAATGAGAATTGTTTTTTGTAGGTATGTTCATGAGTGGGTTCATAAAGGTTAAGGGTATATATTTATTAGTATATGAGAAAGTAAGAATTTGTGCGCCATACATTTTGTTCTTAAGAGGTTTGTGTGATCGTGTGAAATAAGCGAATTTGTAATGTGATAATTTGCGAAAATATAACGGAAGGGAGATACGAAGAAAAATTGACCTAATAGACAGATAAATGAAATAAATAGAAAAAAATAGAGGAAAATGGCTGTTTACTTTTTATTAACGTGTAAACACAGAGTGTTCATAAAATATGGAATATGTAAACAATCTATAAAACTCTGAACATTAAAAGTTCGTTTTGGTACATGTTTATAAGACAAAATTAATTTCCAGTTTTGATAGTTTTAAATTTTGGCGGACATATTGGATCCGCCACGTTGAAATTAGTTTAAATTTTTTATACAAGAATTGGGTCATGCGACACAAGTTTTTTTATTGTTTTTTTCTGGGTTCAATGGTGGAATCTATTGTTTTCTTAAAAAGTTATCAACTAATATAATTACAGAACATTTAAATCCATAATTTACAGCAGCACAAATGAGTTGGATCTTGTTCCTCTTGATTTATTTTAACCTACCAAAACCTAAATAAACTACACAAAAGGGATAAGAACAGAAATTAACGCTCTTACTGGTTACACAATTTCTAAAGTAGTTTGTGCATTTTATCACCGTTTAGGAGTGTGTCAAATATCTCTAGGGCAACAATTTGAATATCTTTGATAACCACAAGTACAAAACTGCAGCATCTTTAAAAGCTAACTACCCATCTCATTTGTTAAAATTTTCTTGTATTAGTTGATAACTTTTCAAGGAAATGAAAAAATGAGATCTAAAATAACGAATTCCACCAATGAACCCAGAATAAAAAAAACAACGTAAAAACCTGAGTCACTTGACCCTTTCCTCTTTAAAATATTTCAAGATGGCTGCCAGAATTTAAAACTATAAAAACTATTTATATGATATGCTAACTGTTATGCAAAATATTTTTTAAATATATATTCCATCCTTTAATAAACAGTGTATATGTAGGGAAATGGGTAGACAATTTTTCTTACAATATCCACTGGAATTTTTTGACAAAACACTATTGTAATAAATCCATAATGCATTTTGTGTACATTTTTGATGGTTGTTAAAGAACATCTTTGGTCTTATTAGCCGTAGAGTTTTTTTAAATCAAAATATTTGTTAATTATCTACTATACTATATAATGTGTGACCGCTGTTTTATTTGATAACTACCAAATATAAAAAAAAAAAAAAAAAAAAAAAAAAAACTTTAACAAATAACGCCCCAGGAGGTTTGAGTTAAAACTAAAGGTATTGCCAAATTGTTTATATCATTGGCAATATGTCCAACATGGTGGCCAATTCTTAATTTACTTTTACCAACCATTATTTTTTTTATGGCGATTTTTTATATACCGCATAATTTTAAGCTTTTGTTATTTTTGAGTATCTTTCTATATCTCCAGCTATTTTAGAGTTACAGGCACTTAAACGTTTCTAAAATTTACAAATTAAGCATTTTCCAGACGATTTTTCTTATCTTTCAAAGTTATCAGATGAAATTTTAACTAGAGCTAGGAATATCAGAGTTATTGATGAAAAAAAAAATTATGGTTTTTTGTTTAAAACATCTACTGGCTTACACAAGTTCATAATTTTTACTGGATTTATTAGACGTTGTGGAAAAACATTATAGCCAAAACTAATGTATCAACAGTGTTTACAATGCAATTTATCCTTAAATATATTAGATGTATCACAATGTTTAATACATTTAGTAATAAAGAGCTGTTGTAAGCCAGTGAATGTAATAGAAAATTACCAGAAATTTGTAGTTTTTATTTTCTATCAATAACTCCGTTATTTCTCAGGCAATAAAACGAATAAAAATATCAGTAGTGTTAATACACCTTTTACCCTAGCTCTAGTTAAAATTTCACCTTAGTTTGACTTTGAACGTAAAGAAAAATCATCTATGGAAAATGCTTGAATTTGTGAATTTTTGAAACATTTAAGCGCCTATAGCTCCTAAACTGTTGAAGATATAGAAAATACCAAATAATAAAATTAATCTTAACAATGCGTTATATCTAAAATGGCGGCTTCTATTAAAAAATTACCAACTGTTGTAATAAAATATTGTAAAATTGGCGGATGATATAAAAATATATCGTAATACATTTAGTTTTAACTCCAAAAAAAATCCGGGGAGTTTTTAAAAAAAAAATTCTTAGTAGCTTTTGTACTTATCGAATAAAACATTAGTCACACCTGTTTCAAATGTAGTTGGTGCTTCCTTTTAAAGCATATTTCTTTAGTTTGAAGTTACTGTGGAATTATTAACCAAATTTAACTAAACCTTTATTTTATGTTATTTTATTAATTTGCTTATAAGGTAATTATGACCAAAAGGTTTTCGCTTTTAAGAAAAAAAACAACCATGTCATGCTGAGTATTAGTATGTATATGTCACAATCGATTTTAATAAGAACTAACGTCATACTTTCAAAGAGTTGTGTAATCGATTATCATAACGAACTCTTTATACGGGCGTATTAGTACGGTAATTAATTTATCCGCAATCTGCATTTTCATTATCTTAGCTTCACCCATAGCTCCGCTTAGGATTTGTAAGATGCAATTCAAAATTAAATTAGACAATTTAAAATTAACTGAGTGTTAGGTTAGGTTAAGTTAGGTTAGGTTAGGTTAGGTTAGGATAGGTTAGGTTAGAATAGGTTATGTTAGGTTAAGTTAGGTTAGGATAGTTTAGGTTAGGTTAGATTAGGTTAGGTGTTGTTTGTGTGTGTATGTGGAGAGGACTTATTATAGTGTGCTTATCATGTTGTAATTCAGCAAAAACAAATGATAGAACAAGTTTGAAAAGGTGTGGCGTTGAAATTTCTTATTCACTAATTAAATTAATACTCTTATTCCCTTTGAGGTATATTTTACTTATCCATATACGAAGTATAGGGTGCGTTTGGTAATCGTATAAAATTTCGACTGATCTTCGCATTTCATGTAGACAGGAAACATCGACATATCGTCTGTTCGTCGAAGTTGTCGTCTGGACGACATCGGCGACAGTAATATAAGAACATAAAATTTGGTATCGGATACTGATATTTTGTACGTCGAATTAAAAATATCAAAATTGGGTCAACTTTAAATATTTCTCCGTACATCCTGTGTTGTTTAACTTATAACACAATAAATTTAACATTTCAATTCTGAATATACACTTGAGCTTGGTTTGAGAGAAACGTAATATTAGGAAATGATTAAAAGTACAAAATTCTTACAAATATATACACTTTATTTCAGACGCGTTTCGACGAAAATGTCGTCATCATCAGTGACAGTTACAAAGCAAAATTATAACTAACTATATTATTAGTTATAAATATATAAATATAGTTAGTTATAATTTTGCTTTGTAACTGTCACTGATGATGACGACATTGTCGTCGAAACGCGTCTGAATTAAAGTGTATATATTTGTGAGAATTATGTAAGTTTAATCATTTCTTAATATTTCAAATCTGCATGTAATGATACCAACGATATCTATCTTCGATGACAAAGCGGGAAGTTATTGACGAAAATTAAATGGGATAAAGAGTGAAAGCAACTTCACATAATATGTACAGTTTGAATGAAAGTTCGCTAATACTGAGACACTGACACGAGCGAAGCAAGTGCAAACGTTTTTTTAGTATAGTATATGTGCTCATGTAACAACGAAAAATGTCAAAATGGCGGGCATAGTAAACAGTTTTTTGTTCATATTTCGCGTGTTGTTCGACTTATTACATTTTAATTCTAACGTAACGGTACCACCTCACCGAACGAAATTATTGTCAAAAATTTAATTGTATCTAATTTTATGTGTTATAAGTTGAATAATAACATTCGATAAGAACTGAAAATAGTTTTGGCCGACATTTTGACATTTTAAATTTGATAATAACGAGCACACTATGGTCCCTTATTTGAATTTTACTGTTCTTATCTTAATTTTTGTGACTGTTATACTGCATAAGTAGAGACGACAACAAAGAGGGAAGGACAACATCTCGAAAATCATTTATACAGGCAGTAAGCCTTAGTGGGCCTATTTTTTCTTCAAAATTGTAGTAACATGTGTTCTTTATGTAAAAAGGTTTGCAGTTTTTTATGTCTTTTCTTTTATGTTATAAATTACGCATATTACGTATATTTTATATTTTTTGTTTTTCTAGTTCAGCGTAATTGATAATTGCTTCAGTTGGTATATTAATTTACTTCAGTTTTCATTTATATCAAAATTCTATTATGGGAAAAATTAAAATAAGAAAACCTGATGCTATGAAACGTAAAGATCAGTCAAAAAACGAAGTTCGAAATTTTTAACGATTACTAATTTTCTTTAAACCGAATAAAACCAATAATCAGCTTAATTTGTAGTGATATTTTCTCGTTTACATTTTACTGGTAGAGCAAAATTAAATCTACAATAAATGCAAGAACGACCCTATCTAACCTAATCTATCCTATCCTAACCTAACCTATCCTAACCTAACCTAACCTAATCTAACCTAACCTAATCTAACCTAACCTAACCTAATCTAATCTAACCTAACCTAATCTAACCTAACCTAACCTAATCTCATCTACCCTAAGCTAAAAGAATAAGACTGCCAATTTACAACTCTGCTCAAACTAGAATTGAAATCACTGCTCAAAAACACTACGGTTTAATGTAACCAATCACAAATAAAGGGCAGTTTTGGAATCGCTGTTAGAGCATCACATATCAGTGAATCAGCGAACATCACTAAATTTTAAATATTATCTATTTCTATAGCTAACCTCAAAATAAAGTACACTTTTGTATGGATTTTATTTTGGGAGGGGGAGAAGACATTGGCTTTTTTTGTATACGTGAAATAAAGTCTAAAATTGGGTAAATTCATTTCCCTAGTTTTGCAGATATAACTATTCAAGACTTTTAATTATAATGAATATATTAAGATAAATTTTGTTTAGGAATCATAATTTAAAAAGAGTTTGTCTTTTTCAATCAATTCAGCGTACACAATCTATAATATAACTTTTTTCTGTCTTATATAGACATTTTTGGGGATAAATCGAGTAATATTTTTTTAGAAAACAAAACAATTTCATTTCTAAAGCTATTACTATCATACAAATAAATAAAAAAATAATCATTCATCTTTGTTTCAATGTAGGCCTAATAGTTATAGTTTCGAGTGATTTTGAGATATTGGACCTTCTTGATTGGCTTACGTTGTTCATTTTCGAATTTTTTACGAATTAGACCCGAATCGGTAATTTTGGAGAATGGTGATAGAAATTTTTAATTTAGGTTCTTAGAAGCTACGCATTTTATTAAAATTCGGTAAACATTTTCCCTCGTTTCTTAAAGGCGGAAAACCTTGTATCGCCTTTACATTTTATATGTTGACATTTTACGATTAGTTATGACAAGTTCAAATTTTAAGTTAACAAAACAAATTTTTTAATACACATGGATACTTGCCAAAATATGTTCACAAATCATTGGTTTAAGCCACACGAACAACTGTCAGAAATTGTCATTCCAAAACTTTTTTTTTTAACTATGAAGAAAACCATAAAATTCGGTGAAAAACTTACCCTAGATTTTGTTTCATCAATTACGAAAGTTCTCCATACTTCTTACACTATATTATACACATTTTTTTGTGCTAGATAAGCAGGCACATTTTACCATCCAACCAGCATTGTTTCTATCATGAAAATAAATTAGGCCTATAGATAACTTGCAATTAAACTTTTTTTAAAACATTCAATTGTATATAATTAATGCACCCGGGTCCCATTCTCATACTATTCATTTTATCCTTAGATATAAACTCAACTATTACCTAACTTATGACATAACCTCACAATTATCGTATAATTTTCAGTGAATCAAAGAACAAACCTGGGTATTAAGCAACTCTTATGCAGGCGTATAGGGGTGACACTTTCTCTGCTTTTATAATATGCCAACAGGCCTACAATAGAGACAGACAGTTTTAGGCATACAGACAGTTTGAGACAGACATGGCTTTTTGGTCGTCTATTGTGGTGATTCTCTTTTGTGTGATTGTCAGAGGAAGGACAGCGCCAGCAGAAGACAATTCAGGTAAGGAACTTGTCGGATTATAATATTCATTGTTGTTTTGAATAATAAGTGATTACTTAAAGCATGATATGTTAAATTACCAACAAATTTCAAATGATATGATCAGCTAGTTATATTTATTGATGGACTACTAATTTCTCAGTGATGAAAAGATGGAAACTAGTTCACATCTTTGTTAAAAATTAAACGTTATTTCTATTTCGTTGTGTCTATTTTACATTTTACCAAAAAATAAATAACCGACACATACTCGTGGATTGTCCATTAATTACGAAAGGAATAGTGTTTAAAGAAAATTAAACAAAATTACAATAACACAGTAGTAAAGAAAATTTAGTAAATATATTAACGCTTTCAAATTGTAATGTTAACTAACAATTAAATATTAATATATAAGAAAAAATTTGAGGGAAAAATCGAGTTTATAATTGGCTTGATGGAAGTCTAATATTTCTGATCTAAAAGAGAAATGAAGAGAGAAAACATTATAAATGGATTTATTATAAATTTTTGCATAATAAAAACATTCAAGATGGATGGAATCAGTAGGCTTCCAATATACATTTATTATAGTTTGTAAAATGAAGACTGGTGGCGGATGGGTAGTCTCATTAACACAAACGCACCTTTCACTCACACAAACACAGGGGATTGTACCTGGCCCATGGCAGTTGGAAGGATTCACTTATTGGACTCATTGCCAAAATCTATTTTTTTTTTTACTGTTCAAGTTAAGACAAAAAAATTTATTTATCCTGCGCAAAATTTTAAGAAAAATGATACCAAACAACAACTAATTTCGACCAATGGCCGTCGTTTACTTGTTTCATAAGGAGATGATTACACTGCTGTCATAAACCTCATTAATTTTATTAGTAACTGTAGTAAGCGAAACTCACAAATACGGTGTGAAAAGTACTTTTTACAAATTAAAAAAAAAGGTTTTTTTTTCCACAAAATTAAAATCTCATTTATTTCTTTTCATGCCAATACTTTCTCTAAAGTATTCTATTACACAGTATAATTTACAAACCACATATTTTATTTTTGTCTTAAAATTTTTTTTTATTATTATTTTATTGCCAAGTAAAATTTTCAAGAATAACATAACTTATAATAGGACATCATTTAATTTTTTTTTCGTATTAACAAGGGATAATTTTTACAATCTGGTACCTAATTACAGATATGTTTGCTGTTAAATAAGCGCTTCCAAATTTATTTATGCAAAACCGAACGAGGAAAGGAAATTAAATTAAATTTGTGGTACCTTTTATTTTGTAACTATTTTGACCTATTAGTCTAAAGTTTATAGGATGTTGGTATTTATAGCTTCAATTTTGTACAATTTGGTGGATTACTTTTCTTGCAATCAATATCAATCTGTGGGTTGTTTTTATAAATCATCAATATTTTATATTTTTTGTTTGATTAATATGTTATAATGTTAATAGGTTAATGTTGTTATTTTTTTATTTATTTTTTTAATTTTATTTATTTTATTTTTTTGCTAATACTGTATCGAATGAATTGCTATTTCACACGAGGTTTTAATTTAATAAAGAAGGAAACAGGACGTAGTTTTTAGTGCTTTGTATTTTTGCAATGTTTGTACATAATAATTATGTTTTTTATTTAAATATTTTAAGTTAGGACACATTAGATAACATTTTCGTCGTTTATGTAATTATTTAATAAGGTTTTATTAATTACATGACAAATATATTTCAACATTCTTTACTATTCTACTTTTCTTTTATTCAAATTGTTTCTCTTCTTGTTTTAACAATGGAGTAGTTTTCAATAACATTTTTATGAACATTTACATTCAGTAGGTATTACTTAACAGTTAAGAAGCTTTAAGAAAGTTGTCTTTGTATCAAAAGAGTTTGCATTGGGCGAGTCACTAATTAGGCAGGACGTCTGTGATTGTGCGTGCGTTAGAATGGGTTTTGCCAGTCTACGTCTTCGTGTGTTTTACAAAATATAAGAACTTAATTTTCATTTGACATTGTCGCAAGTCCACATAGGTGCTCTTGAGAAATAGTTGATTTCAGAAAAGATTAGCCTGTTACGAAAGTAAACAGTGTAAAGTTTTTTGAGTTTAAAACTAATTGGACCAAATAGTTGTTATATTGAAATGTAATAATTTTATAATCTAACTAGCGAGAATATTTGCAGTTTTATACTGCGAATATAGTTTAAAGAATTTAGTTATTTATTTGGGCTTTATGTAAAATTGGTAGCTTTACAATAAATTCTTTAAAAGTAATTGATAATATAATAATAACTTTTCCATTACAACTGTTTCGTGAATAATCTCATTTTCAAAACACTGTAGAAAAAACACTTAAAACAAAACGTCTATAAAGTCACTTAGGACAGTGTTATAACACATAAAACATACGCAAACAATAACAAATTGACCAAAACAGAACATGGTCAAGCAATGCCGGTAAGAAAGTTTTGAACGTCTTTAATAAATTAACAGCTGTTGTGCAGTCACGTATAAACAAATTGGATACGTGTTAACGTGTAACAGCAAGGAAAAACTATTGATATTAGTATAGGCTATATGTTATCCCATGTTAAAAAATAAAACAGAAATGAAAATATATGGTTGTTACAGCATAAATTAAAGAAAATTTTAAAATAAATCGGCATACTTTTGAGCCTGGGAGGGTGGGCGCGCCGCACAGTGGGGGTGAAGGCGGCAATAACCTTCAAAAATAGAAGTGATATTTTTATCAATCAAATTAAAGATTCTTGGAGTCAACAAGTTTTAGAATGTTTTATAGAATGGCGAACGTCAATTAAGTTTGTTTTATCACGATTAAAAATCTAGAAAGCGTGGTTGAGAGGAAAAAAATATTTTTTTCAATGTTTTAAGTAAGTGCTTAAAACTTTTGTGGGGCTCAATTTATATAATTATGAGACAAAATTATTGATGTATGTGGTAATATCGTCGCAATTGTTATGAGAGAGTTTTCATAGTTCTAGTTTTTGGCATTTGCTGAAATGTTATTGCAATGTAGGACAAGGAGGAAAATATGAAAATCGAATTTATCGTATAGTTTAGAAAAATATTCCGGTCTGGTTTTACTTTTTTCGATAGCTACACCTCTTATGTGTTTCCCACATAAGTATCGTAACAGCCTTCTGCCGACTTTGGTCTCTGCTGAATTTTAAATGATATTATTTTTATTAGGAATTTCAGATAGATTAAAATTTTAAAATGTAAAGTTACCAACTAATGGAATGAAATACATAACGCCGACCTTGAACAATGTTGGTTCCTAAATATTTACAAAGCTTTCCACACCGGGAAAATAAAGCATGTTAACGAATTTAATTAATTATTTGTGATGTAACGTTTATTTAAGTTCAAATGAAACTGCACTTTGGAAGACCGCCTAAGGCAAGAGAGAGATAACAGGGCAAACAGCTGTCCGCCCGAGGCATTTGCGACGTATGCTTGCCCTTTTTCCCTGCCTGTCAATTCATTAGCACGATCGCAACGAGAGAGGCAAACACGCGACGCAATGTCATAAAAATCTTAAATTGTACTCAAAATGTGAAATAAAACGGCATGTAAACCCGAGGAATTCTTAATTTCGTTTACGTGTGTGCTTGCAAACAAATTACATGTAGTGTTGCGTTCAAAAATCATAAACTAGTTTTTCTTCTTCAAATGTGTATCAAAGTTATTTAGTGCTGTTAGGGCCTTCTGTCTTAGGAATCGCCACGCTTTGTTCCAGGTAATCAAAATTTCTCTTGCTAAATTCGTAACTATAATATAATTAAAAAAATACATCTTGAGTTCATTATTCTAAATAATTGTATTTCTGACATAGGCTATAAGATTTTGTTCTCTTTTATTAGATTTTGTTCTCATGTAAAATTTGTATTCTAAGTTCAATTTAAAATTCTTATAAATTTATAATAGAAATATCTTTGTCATACAACCTAATCAAAATTTTGTAACGTAGCTTCAGCATTTTTTTTTTTTTTTTTTTTTTTTTTTTTTTTTTTTTTTTTTGTAAATAGTAATGCCTAACATGAACTTAAATTTTATCTTAAAACATGAAAAATCAAGTTGTCTGCCTTTGTATTTTTGAATACAGTTCTTAACTGGTCGAAGAATGAGGCCACATTAACATCTATTATATGAACCTGAGTGAAATTTGGTCTCGCCCTACAAACAAAAAACTAACTGTGTGTGAAATTTATTAGTAAGGCAAATCAGACTCTTTTTTTTATGATGGGATATGCTAAAATGCTAAACAAAAAATGATATGCGTAAAATGCAACTTTCGACTTTCACGACCACAAAGGGGTTAGTTTTCAAAATTTTCTAAATTGACGTCAAAACCTAATTTTGCATAATTTTGTGTTAAAAATATAAATTATTATTATTTTTTTAATGTTGGCCAACAAAGAAATAATATACATGTATTTATAATATATATATTTATATTTATATTTATATTTTCTTGTGTTTGCTGTATTAATGTAATTATTTAATTAAACAAAAAGATGTTTTGTAATTTTAAATAAAAGGGAGGGTTTTGTTAAATTTTCTTTTCTTTTGGGGTGGGATTGTATTTTTCATTGTTGTTAAAAAAAAATTTAAGGGTTTTTAATTACTTAAAATTTTTTCTTTAAGGGCGATAAATTTTTCTTAATAAATATATATTTAATCTGGTTTTCTTGAGAGAAATAAACTGACTTGTTATTTGTTAATCTGCTTGTTCTTTTGTAAATAGTGAACTCATGTAAGCTCAGGAACCGACA
Source organism: Aphrophora alni (assembly GCA_963513935.1). Taxonomy (NCBI): domain Eukaryota; kingdom Metazoa; phylum Arthropoda; class Insecta; order Hemiptera; family Aphrophoridae; genus Aphrophora; species Aphrophora alni. Next base: position 27,415,549 of record OY740767.1, on the reverse strand, counting down.
TAACCTGAAGGTTCAATCACTGAACATAACCGTTCATTTTCTGGTTTTTCAGAGCTCAGCACGACTTTTAATCTTTTTTTTTAATTTCCCTTCCCGAACGGTACAGTTATGAAGTATAATATAAGGTATAATGTTAACAATATAACTTTTTAATTGTTTTAGTTATTACATTATTTCATTATTGTTATTTTGTAATCTGTTTTCGACCTTCAGAAGTGGTCAAACTGTCTTAGAACTTGTCTTGTTCCATTCAGCGTAGAAGAAACCTTGAAAACAACACCCCACATGACTACTCGTGTTAAAGTTATTATTTTGTTAATTATTTGACCTTTTTGTCCTTCAAAAGTGGTCAAAATGTCTTGGTTCTAGTATCATTTGATTCACCGCTAAAAATGGATATTGTTAACAAATACCTCTGTTACATAACACCTATGGTTTTTTAAATTTTTTGACCCACTGTGCGCCGGTAGTCGTGCTTACGTTTTGAAAAGAATATACTCAGCGAATTTTGTAATTCTTGGTTGAGTTTTAGGGTGGACGTTGATGAATCAGTCAGGATACTTGTTTTAAATGAAAGGATAAGTTAGAAACTAATGAAATACATAAGTATTATGTAATAAAGAAATATTGGAAAGGAAGACACCAATTCTAATAAGAACTTGATGGCGCCAATGTAGTAAAGTTGGTTGAGGCGCATGTTCGACCTTTGATCTAGACTCTGAAGCCCGGCTAGTACTGTATAGTTTTCGCTTGGTTTCTTGTATATAGTGGTTTCTTATCTTATCTCTTATCTCCTTCAGTGTTGCGAATGTTAAGCACGATACCCCCCCCCCCCAAACAACAAGATAAAACCAATTCCTTTTCCACCTTATAATTAATCTATTTATAACTTCTCACATACTTTCAGGGGCTCACTTTAGTTGGTACAGGCTTGGCAATCTCGAGTGATCAAGCTGGATCTACACCTTTCTTCATGTCGTCTTTATATCTCTTTCTTTCATCTCTCTCTTGATCTCTTGTTCTTTTCTGACCCTGACGCTATTACAGCGTTCGAGGGGTAGCGGACATATTTCAGAATTTTTATACTAGGTATATTCGTCCTATAAAACAAACATGTAGGCTACTACACAAATATGTATGTAAACAACGTTTTTTTTTATTATTTACTACGAGTACAAACGTAAATTTTTTAATATTTATTTTTTGTACAATTAAATATTAACCAATCTCGTACACTTCCAGTCATACCAACCACATTCTATTAAAAATGGATCCTCTTCACTTACCACATTTCGGAAGAACTAAATTACACAGAAAAAACTTTGGGTGGAGTTTGAATTCTCAGTGATGACCACTTGGCTATCAGCATATTTATAAATAGTATTGTACATAATTTGGATACAGTAGTCAGATTGTGTAGTCTAAATTAATTATATATTCCCACTGAGAACACATTTATTAGACTATCTGAATTCAACTATTGGTTTAAAAAAAAATTATTAACATGGTTAACTAAGGTTTGATTTTGTTATACCTTATAATAAATATGTATTTTAGCACACCGAGTTCAAATTATATATTTTTATATTATATACAAAATGGATTTTATAATTCCAGTCAACTCTCAGAGAGTTATGTGATTTTTTATTTTCTCCCTTGTATGTAGTATAGAGGAAGTTATTTGAGAGGTACAAAATATATGATTAATATATCGTGGAAATATCAGTTTTGAAGTTCGTAAGCCTAAAAATGTGGAATGTGTTCTTTGTAGTTCAAATGAGTCGGCCAACTTTGATCAAATTTAGTAAATATCCATATTTTAACCATTTATGATTACCACTTTGGATAAATTTGTGGTATAAACAAAGCAAGCTTTGGCTTACATTTAAAAAATCAAATTTACAAAAAGTTGATAAAGGGTCTCAAAAAATACATGGGTAAATAATGAATTCTAAATCATTTTTTTTCTCGTATATAAATGTTACCCATACATTTTTGGTAGGGATAGCAAGGAATAATTTAGGGATGGATGTATGAGAAAATTAGTAAAATGTTTTTTCACCATTTCTCATGTACAATGATTTTGGATTGATTTAGATGAAATTTGGATTGTTTGACTGAAAACAAAATTTGACTTAAATATTAATTATTAGTCATGATCGTTAAAGTTAATTATGGGTACTATAATGTGTACATACATTATTGACAAACGTATTTTTGATTTTTTTTTCTTCTTATTGTGTATTGGAAAAAAAATTTCATGTTGTTATCACTTCATTAAAAAAAGAAAATTGTATAAAATAATGACCCCTTGTCCTCGAAAAAAGCCAACATATTATATTCCAACTTTTCAAAGTTTGTAGAAAACATTAATAATTTTAAAACAAATTGGATGACTTATGATTTAGAACTAAGACCAAAACCATAAATAGTATGTTTGAATATTTACAGCAACAAGCAAACATAGATCTAAATTGGGGCATAGATTGTGTGAGGGATAGAGAGTTTGCAGTTGAGTAGGTGATGATAACCAGGTCGGTCTGGGCTTCTACTGAGTAAAAGATATAATTCAACTATTTTATAAGCTGTTGTTTACGAAATTGTTTATTGGCTGATGTTAAATCCTTAACACCTATTTATCAAATTATACAATCTACAAAAATGTTAAAAATTTTTTTTCAATTTAAATAATGTCATTAGGTGTTACCAAATATCCCAAATGATGTAAGTAAATTATTATATTTTATTTACATTTTTAGAATATTAAATGGAGGAATAGTAAACTTTTCAGGCAAATGGGCAAATATGTAGAGTTAATTACCTTTCATTTAACACAACCCGCGTGTAAATCGGTCCAATAGAACTCCAGATCTCACTCGGAATAGGCTTAAAAATTTACCCCATGTTAAATTGCCATAAGAGATTTTAATTTCCGTTTTTACAAAATTAGGTAGGGTAATAGCTGAAATCAAAGCAAAATGGGCAAATATACAGACAATTACCATTCATTTGGTACCAACCGTGTGTAAATCGGTCCAGTAGTATGGTCAGGCTCGCCGTCATAAGTTTTAAATTTCTTCCCTATGTTAAATCTCCATAAGAAAAGTTTATTTTCCGTTTTTGACCCAATTAACATAAATATTTTCAAAATATGAATAAAACCTGCACATATAGGACCGCTAACCTTTGTTTTGGTACAACCTGCATGTAAATCGGTCAAGTAGAACGGTCAGGGTCGCTGTCATTAGTTTTGCAAAAGTTAAAATATAAAGATGATACATTTTACTGGTGATGCATGTTGAATTACATGCCAAGAATAATGAAACAAACATAAAAACAGTCTCAAACAGACAATTTGGATAGATTTGTGGTCCCATCTTATATAACAAAATCTATGTGTCTTCATCAGCCATCATAACATTCTTTACTAATCATAATCATAAATTAATAATCAAATTTTGATGCACCTTTTTATTACAACACCATACTGTTACGGTTGTGTTGCACTGCTATTGCATGTTCACTACAAAGAGTTTTGCAATCTACCACTATACATTATCAGTAAACAATATGTACTGCATGATCATGGACATAATATTATAGTAATACTATTTTCCGATATGGTGTTACCCCTATTATAATTTCTGGAGGTACATTTTTTTGTATTTACTAATGATGTAGCATACATATTTAAAGGAGTAATCGATTTTGTAACGTAATTACTGTTTCACCATAACAACTGGACTATGTTCCTTCTATGTCCATTAACCATTATATTTTGTAATATACCAAGAACCTAAAAATGTCCATCTCCTCTTTACCTTCTCCCATAATTTGGTTGTCAAATGGGGACCAAATAAAGTCTACATTAATCCCTTGGATTGTGTTTTAAAATGTTCAGAATTTTTTCCACTTTCTTGGATTTTAATATATATTTTTAAAACAATAACATGATCATTTTATACATTAATATATATTAAAATATCGGAACATTTAATGTTTTAAACTATTTGTGACTAAATGTTACTAGATAAGCCATTGGATGGTCATCCTAAAAGTGAATTATGTTTTTTATTACAACAGTTTCAAATCATTTTAAAATTATTAGTTTATAATTGAATAATATAAAAATAAGTCGAAAATGAAAAACAAATTTTACTATTGGGAAGAACATCAAAGTCGTTTGCAGTGTCATGTGTCACAAATAGTTAAAACTTTAAATATACCGTATTTAAAAAACAAAACAAAATTCCACATATTTTTTTCAAATTCGTAGCAGATGATTGATATGGATTTATACAATAAGCTCTCGCATTAGTTGGGAGCTGAATAATGTTATTTGTTAGAGAGATATTTACACTCTGAATACAATGTAATGATTTATGCATAACTTTTTAACTATTTAATTTGTTCACTAAAGACACATTAAATTGTGGTTCTGAGCTCAGTGTTGAAAAAAAAAAATAAGATCTAGCATATTACCAGTTTAAAATATTGGACTAAAATCCAAGATGGAAGGTAAATATTGTGAAGATTGTGAAATATAGTCAGAGGGATAAAACATAATCTTTCTTTGGTTACAAATCGAAGAATATTATGAAAAATGAATGAAAAGCCCTTATTTAGCTGTACAGATCTCTGAAAAGAAAATTCTAAATTCTAAAATATTCTAATTGTATTGTGTAACATGACACATTATTTGTTAAAATTGAGAGGGTAAAAGGTAAATAAAAAGTACAGTGAAATTAAAAAATAATAATAGTACAATATTGATCTGCACTTAAATAAAACAAATATGCTTATTTTTCAATGTAAAAAAATAAACACACTACTTCCATGCAATTAAGTCAATTTTTTAACAAGCTTGGTAATTCCGTCCTAAAAGAAACTTTTAGGTCTGGTGCATAGCCAATTTGTCTACTTTTGTAAGCTCTTCATCAGAACAAAGAGCTGCGAGGGAATATTTTTTGTGTTGATGGAAAGGACATGATAGCAGTGAAAAATTGGCTATGACCCAAATCCAAAATTTCTTTCTAGCAGGATGGACTAAGTCCATAGAAGTAGGAGGGCAATTGCATTGAAAAATAAGCATAATTCATTTATGTGGTGCAAATGAAAATAATGTTTAAACAAATTTTACTTTACTTTTTGATTTACCCTCGTAGAATTGTTGACCGAACATAAACTAACCATTATTGAAATAATATATAAGATAGTTCTATTTCTGCTTACAGAAATTTACCTAAGACTGCCAGCAATCCAAGAAGAAGAATATCATGAAATATCTCCTGAACTACTTGATGTCTACAAGGATTTAGAATTGTTGAATAAACTAGAAAAAGGTAACGTAACAGAGCGACGAGAAGGTCGCGGATTTTTAACCAAGTTGTATTTCTTAACCGGACTTAAATTAGGTAGTCTTCTTACAAGTTCTGGAACACTAGCAGCAAGTAATAGTATAAGGATACTGGGTAAAGTATTTAACTCTGCACTATCCGTATCTTATGGATCTGCTTATGAAGATATTGAACCTCTTCCTGAAGTGGATGAACCAGGATCGGATGAATCCGTAGTTGATACTCCAGAACTGGGAAGCTCTGAACTCCCACAAGCATTGGTTCCTACTATTCCAGTTGTTGAAGTGGAACCTAAATTACAAAATTCTGAAGAGGTGCCGAATACAAATATATTATCTACTACTGTTGATTCGAAAAAAATGTTCCTTGAACAACATAACAAAAGAGTTGCAAGTTTGAATAGATTTATGGAGGGAAAACATAGGACTCCAAGATTTAGTTAGTATTAGAAAGAAATATAATTAATATTTATTCCTATGAAAGAATTTCAAAAAAAAAAAAATTTTAAGTTGTAAACAAAAAATCCTAACTATTAAATTTGACAAAAATAAAACATATTTTGAAAGTGAAAAATCAAATCAAACCGTATTACTTCTCCTTTATAAATCTGTTAAGGATATTAAATAGTTTGTTCAATTTTTAATATAAGATATTAATTTTAATGTTAGATTTAATAAAAAAAAACTGTTTTCTTGTACTTTTAGTATAATAAAATATAGAATTTTTAATAATAATTTAGAGTTTACTCATTGAATTGGAGTACCTTGATTTATTTAACAATACTCATTTCTAACTTTGTATTTATTTTGTTTGAATTAATGTTCTGTCATGGATATGAATCAGAAACGATCGAATTAAAATTTAATAAAACAACACTATATTTACCTACAATTTCATTATCAAATTATGTTGACAATAAACATCACATTAATCATGTGAACATTTTTGTTTATCCATTTTAAACAAACATGATAAATGATAAATATAATATAATATCTTAAAAAATAAATATTAAAAGCAGTTTTGACATCTTGGAGTTTGCTATAATCAAGTAAATTATACAGTAATTGTTCTATTCTTTAAAATTTGTCAGTAAAACCTGAGATACTATTCAAGAAATTAAATTTTAGTTTTGTTTCGTAAAAACCTAGAGACTAATAGAACAAAAAAAAGAAGAATATAATTGTTGAGGAGCAGTGTAGATCATTTGGTAGAGTGTACATTATCTTCCCATAGTTCATAGTAGTGAAATATCACAGGTAACGCAAGTTTGAGTCCAGTTGATAGTATTAAGTTTTTCAGTTTGATACCTTAATCCTTCGTCTTTATTAGTCTAACAGGGATACAAAATTTTTTTTTAATAAATTGTTTAAAATTTGTTAAGATACAATAGCTATTGTTGACTTTTCATTACTTGTAATAAATAATACAGTAATATATTTTTCACGTGAAATGTTTAAGTTGTGATTAGGCCTTTATGATTCAGAATTAATTATAGTTTACTTATTTATTATTCAATTTATACTTTAACTTGCAAACTTGTAAACCAATTTCTCATCAACAACAATTCATCTACACAATTACCAGTTTCTAAATTTGTCGACTTCATAGTAGTGTTTCCCTAAATTCTTAAAAAAGTTATATTAATCAAATTTCAGTTTCTAATTTGTTCGGTAAAAAACAAAAGAAATAAAAAGTAAATTTAATCTAAATCATTTGGGGTTTTCTATTAATTTGCAATAATTCCAAAAAATAAAGTAAAGATATTTAAAATTGCATTGAGCTATGGTTTAGTTTATAAGTATGCAAGACATGTAATGTAGTAAGGCATTTGGCCTAATTCATATTTTACTCCATAAATTTATTTCTAATTATTTTATGTACAGAAATATTTATTTTAGTTTTTATTTGATATGTGTATGATAAATGATTGAATAATCTTAATCCATTTGATATTTTTTATATGTTTATAATTACAACTGATTTTTAAACAGTCAAACTATTACAATTAGCCAATTGCCTAAAAAAAGTTCAGTATTTTGACAAATAAACGTTTTCTCTGTATGATTATTTTTTTTATTTCTGATATTTATACTGTTTTGATTTATTACAAATAATTTAACAGTAATCATTTTACAGTCTTAACTTTGAAATGACCTAATCATTATCATTATAATTAAAAATAGTTAGTCCTAGAAATTAAAAAAAAAAAAACTGAAGATAACAAAAGAAATATTTTGTCTACCTCAATAATTATTGTCAAAGACTACAAGACGACTCAACACTTTGTTTTCACTGACCTATCCTAAGACTCTTCTCCATGTTATTCTTCAATGAATGTAAATAAATAATTGTCTGTATCTATATGAAAGTACAACACTAATTCAACTAGAAACATTCTATACAATTTATAAATCACATTATTTACAGTATCCAAGCTGTAACCTTATAATAAGATATGATTAATCGAAAGTTACAGTAAAATATTGTTTAGTTCTAGATATTTGCTTTTTAAAGAAATCAAATTATAATTTTATCAATTATTAACCTTATACCGATGCATTATTTAATCTATTTACAAGTTTATATGAAAAAAAAATGGGTCATATAAAGAAAAGAAGGAAAAAGTTTCAAAAATCATCCCAGGTTAGTTCAAGAAACAGTTTATTAACATGTGTCTTTTTATTAAATTATTAAGAATTTTTGTAAAGAATAATTTCAATGTTTTAAAAACAATTTTTTCAATTGTGAATGAATTAATTTTTTAAACTAAATAACAAGTGAAAAAACCGACCTGATCTCCAAACAAAATTTGAATGAAAAGTCCTAGGTCGGAGTTTTTATATAGTTATAAATTGAATTACTTGTTTGGAAAGTGTCTTCGGTATCACAATTGTATAAGTTATGTACCGGCATAGTGAGCACTGATTGAAAGGTCAATCTCCGGTTAAAACAATATTTTTTTTGCTAGATTATAGTTATTTCTTGTGTTTATTATTCCTTTAAGGACAAATACCCCATTTATTTGAATAGGGTAATATAGGTTCGATTTTATATAGATAGGAGACACAGGCTTACCTTAGAAAGTGGTCCTTGGTGTACCTAATAGTACACAAACAGGAAAACACACACAAAAACAATAAAGTTCTGTAATATTTCGTAAACACTGTTTACTTTCTCAATCAGTAGAGAGGATAAAAAAGACACTGCTTCAGTAAAACACTTGTTGAGTCTTTATTTTATTCTGTCTACTGATTGAGAAAGTAAACAGTGTTTACGAAATATTTCAAAACTTTAGTGTTTTTTTTGTGTTTTCCTATTTGTGTTACTATTAGGTAATACCAAGGACCACTTTCAAAGGCCTGTGGTCTCCTATACATACAAAATATAAAATTAAAAATGTATTAAAAAAAAGATTATTTTTTACTTTAAGAAGAAAAAATACAAAAGTACAGTAAATAAAAAAAAACAATTAATGGAATATGAAACAAAATATGCGATTGTAAAACATTTATATATGATTAAGAAAACAAATACTATTGAAAATGATAAAAATAATATATGAAAATATTAATGTTTACAATAAACTATATTTTCAAATGTTAATTATATGATAGTGTCACTAAATAAACAATTAAACATTTAAATACAAGTTAATAATTTATGTTTACAGAAAATATTACCAGACTCCCAATAATTAACGAAGAAGACTATCTTGGAATAACTCCTGAACTTTTACAAGTTTACAATGATGTACAGTTACTTCACAAACTAGACGATTTTAACGTATCTTATAGTCGAGTAAACCGTCAACTGTTAAATAAGTTGAATTTTCTAACAGGACTTAAATTAGGTGGTCTTTTATTGTCAGGTTCTGGTAGTTTTGCTACAAGCCAGAATTTCAATTTGTTTGGAAAAGTAGTAAGTTACGCATTGTCTGCAGCGTATTCTGATGAAACTGGTCAAATAGAAACCCCGGAAGTAGAACCGAGTTGTTGTACAAAACCAATAATTCAAAACAGCGATGCTGAAAGATTAAACACCGAATCAAATTATATTAAAAAATTAAGGAATAAGTTAATTCAAGAACACAACAAAAGAATTGCAGAATTAAATAAAAAACAGAACACAAAATGAGAATGTTTCTAGAGTTGGGAAATTATTCAATATGCAAACTTCGAAAGGCGTTCTTAAAAGAAATTGGTTTAAAAAATTATTTTTATTATTATCATTTGTTTACTTCAAAGAATTTTTGTCATTATGAGGATATATTAAAGAGACTCTTATTTGTAACATGGTGTTTAAATACTTATGTTTAGGTTATTTAATTTATAATTGTACAGGCTATAATGTAGTACTTTTTTAAAATAAACTTTTTATATTTGTTTTAAATTAAATGTGTACTCAAATCCATGCCAAATTTTCTCTTCTATTAATCCGCAAATTTCTCCATACGGAGATCATCAAACGAAGTTATTAAAATAAAATCAAGGAACAATTAAAATTTCAAAATATTTATCTGATAGTTTTAGAACTTATTTTTTCATGTTACTTATTTTATTAACAGAGGTCCATTGTGTAAGAGAAAAAAAAGTTATAAGTTATAACTAGGTCAGGCTTAAAATTATTAGTTACATTTTAATCGCAGCAAAAATATCTCTTTCATAAGCAAAGAAACTTAAATTTCAGAACCTCTTTCTAATGTATTAACGTTGTTTAACTGGTAATGTGCTTCTTTGCAGTATTTTGGTTTTTAAAATTACAGGAATTATATCTATTTTCATCCAGTATTGAAGAAACAAGAGGTATTATAATAAAAGGTACAAAAATATTTAAAAGGCAATGCTATAAAACTTTCTTTATACAGTATATACAAAACAAAGCCTATATAAACTCAATAAAATATATCAGTAATTTGAAATTTCAATGTAAAAGGAAATCAGCCATGTTTAAATTGAAAGAAAAAACAAAAAGTGACACGGTTTGTTTTCACGTTTTGACTAACAGGTCCCGACAGTAAAAAATAAGTTTCGTCTACATTCTTAAAAGGGATATATTTTAGGAAATCACAAACATATTTAGAGAATATTGTATGTTTGTCTTTAGACAGGGACAAAATTTTAAGCTATACAAGAAAAAAATTAAGACTAAAATATACCCACATTCTAATTTTACTCCGGTAACCTCGAAACAGATATTTCCACTTATAGCTCAAGAATGATTTTCTTGACTCATTGCATTTTTTTTCTGTATACTACACACATAGATGATTCTCTTAGGCCTAGCTGACATCACCATATTAAAAATTAAGAAATTTCGCCCCAAAAATAAAACTCTAAGAGTAATGTAATATATTAGTGAAGTAAAAGGAACGATTTATCATAATCATCCAATGAACACAAACTAGTCTCATAATTAAAATTGTCATTTTCTCTTTATATCCTTGGTGTTTTTTTTTTGAAAATGCATCAAACAATTCAGTTTTCATTTCTGATATGTTTTCTTAACTAATGTAAGTAGTTAATATTCTTTTTTCAAGGGCTTTCACATTTTGTAACAAAAATAATATTTGTTTACCTAAATATCCTAAAAATATAAATACTATTTTAATTAGCTAGTAATATCAGTAGTTTTATTAAACAGGCTTCAGGTTCTGGTAGTAGCCTAAAGGTAGGCAACTTTCACAGCACTAATAATGGTATAACCTTACTTAGTTATGTATTATACTTTTTGAAATGACCCTTATATCTTGTTCAAATAAGAAATGCAGACAGGGATGGGTCTCTACCTGCCTCCTCTTCTCACACAAGCGCAGGGGATCAGGACTGATTCTCCTTAGAGCAGTATGCCATCAATTGGGTTGTGTCCACAACAACAAATGGTGTTTTATATTGTCAATTAGTTTTTATTATAATTAAAGTGCATTAAATTCTAATCAAAACTATACCAAAAACACTAACCATTTGAATAACATTGAAATGAGTTGTTTCACTAGTAAAACATTGGCATAAAAGAATAGGTTTCTTACGTGCATAAATGAGTATTACAATGTGGCGCTATACATATTAATAATAAGTTATAAATATTTCTGGTAAAACAATGATAATTCATTAGTTTTATTATACCTGGTACAACCCTTAAATGTAATAATGGTAGCAACCTTATCATTTACTGTCATAATGTCAACAAACGTTCTCCCTATGGTCATTAGAAATGATCAGTTGTAGCTAAATCTCCACGATGCTATTTTGAGGGTATTTAGTTATTCTTTTAATGAAAAGTTTCTAACATGAGTTTAGCAAAAATGTACGAAATGTAACATGGAGAGGCAAGAACAGTGATAGTAAGTTATTCAATACTTCCGTAAAGAGATAGCAAATAAAGACCTTTAATTATTGTTGACAAAGAATTAAAATGTAAAGCATACAACATAGTTTTGAGGACAGTGGAGCTAATAAGGGTACAGACGAAGAGAACATGGATACTGCAGACAACTGCGATGTTGCAGACAAAAATATGGAAATGGAATACGACATGGTATAATCAGTCACCAGCGACTCATAAGGCTTCTTCTCACTCAGTACATCGAGAGCAAGGAAGATGGACACGAAACAGGCAGTGGCGGCTCTAGCGGGTAGGCCGGGTAGGCCCGGGCCTACCCAACTTATTTGGTTTTCGGCCGGTGACACGCCTAAATATACATATTACCGTTTTAAGGTGTATTAACGAGCTGTATGGTTTACTTTGATTTAAATATTATTTCTCAACAACTACTTTTGTGACACTTATAGGCAATAAAATATATTATATATTATAAAATAACAAAAATATTTTTATTTTTCATAGTTGACCTGGCTCCATAGTTTTAAAATTAACAGTGTGGTGTATGCTATTATCTTTAATAAGCAGTCCCCTCTTATCCTAGGGGGTATTTACCCAGGTCCCCCGCCATAGTCATGACACCCCTAAACTGTGCCTACCAAAAAATAAATCCTGAAGCCGCCCCTGGAAACAGGATTAGATGACTTTGTCATGTCGTCAAATACTATAGATGTAAAAAGACATTACTATTTATAGACTTGTCTCTTCCTTAAAAAATAATGCAGAGTTATTTAATGGTAGGTTAAATTTCCTTAGAAAAATATTACATGGATTTAAATACAAGTTGTTTAAAGTCTATTTAAATAAGACAGTATTTTTAGATGAAACTTTTATCAATAAAAAGAGGATGGACCGATGACTCAGTGAAGGCAACTCTTGGCACTTCCATAGGAAAAAGAAAAAGATTGATTGATTGTCATACAAGTAGTAGTAGTGGCTGTATTAATGGATCACCATTAATATTTGAATAAAATAAAACACAGATTACCAAGAAAAAAATTAACAGTAAGGTAATTGAAAACTACTTTTTCAACTCATTTCTTCCTTCAATTCCAACTGTAAATTCGACAATCGTAGTGGATCACGCACTTTACCATTCTAGAAAGAAAGACAGAGCGCAGCACACTTCGAAACCCAGAAAAAAGAAATGGCTGAATATGTGAAATATCCCTTTCAGTGAAGATTTAGAAAAGCTCTGATTGTATCAACTCATTCGTCTACAGATATATCTTTTTCAACATATGAAATCAACACCTAGCTAGAACATGAAGTTATCCATCTATCTCTATACCATTGCAACTACAACCTATTTGAGATTGTGTAATCAAGGATATGTAAGAGATCACATATGACTAACAAATTGAAAAATATGAAAAAAACTTATTGAAGAAGCGGTCGAGATATTCACGCAGACAAGTCAAACAAGTGAGTGATGACTGGAAAAATTGAAAGTATTGACCATTATAGAAGTGTTCAACAGTCCCTAATAAACCTGACACCAGGAGACGAAGACAGCGACTAGTCCAGTGAAGGTGATGAGGGTGACTTTGGATGTGCAACCTTTTAAGTGTTTAAGAATAATGAATTCACAACAATTGCTGGATAATAAAATTGTTTTAAGTGTCGTTTATTAACAATGATAATGATAATTTTGATTCAGCTGTCACAATTGCAATTTATGCGCTTTTTGACTGTGAAGTATGTTTTTGAGTGAGAAATTGTTTTACATTCTTTTTAAAATTCTTGACGTTATCTTCTTCATTTTAAACTATTTCCAAGGTTATTACACAATATTTTTTCAGTATAAATTAATTGTTTTTTGTAAAATTTTTTCTGCAACTTTTTATTTATTATTTTTTTGATGTAGATGATATGAATTTTGTGATGTGTTTTTGAGAACGAATATCTGTTTGCCTTTATAATTTCCCACATGATTATGGAATATCTTTTGATTCCAAAATTCTGTGTTGTGTGTATTTTGATTTTGCTTCTTTATTGAATTTCTGTACTGTAGTTTAAATTGATTATATAGTTTTGTACATAGAATTTAAAACATCAAACTTGGTCATGTTGGTGTTGAATGTCAAATAATATTATAATAATAATGGGCATTTTAGAGCTTGTTATTAACAAACCTTCCTTATTCTTCTGTTTATTTTCTAGACTAGATCATATTTTATTGATGTATTATCATATTTTTATCTACTAAAAATAGTTGCATTAAATGCCAGCTATAGTATGAAGTAACTCTCGGGTGCTAGAAATAAATTATTTAAATATAAAGTAATGTATGTCAAATATCACAGGTACTCTATGTGTTTGGATTCATTTCCAACGTAATTTTACAAGGAATATAATTACACCTTAAAATTTCAAGAATATTCACAAATGAACAATTTCATATTTTATATGAAAAGTCCAGTGAGTGACAGCTATCAGATGTTAGGTCGTCCGTGAGTATGTGTGTGTGTGAGGATTAGGGCCATGATATGTTTCCTTACAATACGTAACATGTCAGGGTGTATAGAGCTCCACTGTACAAAATCTAGCTTCACTGTAAGTGATCCTCTCTGAGAATTAATACACATAAAAATAAAAGTGACGACTTTAGAATAATAATAATTACTAGTTATATACATAATTTTTAAATCACCAATTTCTATTTATGATTTTATTACGACTAATGTTGGTTATATCGTCTGCAAATCTTGACAGATTGAAAGCACAGAAAGTTTTATTCAGCTGATATGCTATTTGTTTATATCAATGGCTATGGAATCACTGAAAGCCAGACTAAAAATTGGAAACTGTTGGGACTCACTGAATGATTCATTTAAGAATTATTGTTCCTTATCAAAACACGGCCATAGATGAGAGTCAGGATGAATGCCAAAACCGTTGCGCTTTCTTACAATATGTGTCCTAAAAATTTTTATATTCATTTTTGCACACAAATATTTGAGGTTTGCAACTGCTCCACAAGATATTTTCTTTATACATCTCTTTATAGTAGAAAAAGTTTTGGAAAATTGTAACTTGCATTTTATTACAAGCATGTTATATACATTTTATTGAATAAAATAATGCAATATGAGGCCTGTTATTTTTAAAGTACTGTTTTGAAATAAAAATAAATCAAGTAGACTTTTCTTAACATTTTATTCTAACTTGAAAACCTGTATTTTAATCTACTTTTCTACATAATTCCAACCAATTTAAGGCACCTATCATAGCATACTACCTTTTAAATACCATCCTCGTGAAATCTCCTGCCTGATTAAGCCGGGCGCACACTTATCCAGCAAAACTGCTTTAAGCAAGAACGTTTTTGCTTAAACGTGCTTAAACCTTAATTTTCCACATTTAAGATTAGAACACCGCACACTTATCTAGCAAGGATACAAAACGCTGTGCAGCATGTTTGAGCAAAAAGAAAAAACACCTTTAAGCACGTTTAAGCATGTTTTATCGACAAACAAAAACGCTGTACAGGACAATACAGCAAGTTTAAGCGGAACTGGCGTTGCTCGTCTCACAAAAACATTTAGTACTGCGCATGCGCATCCAGTTTTACCCTCTTGTTGCTTTCACAAACCACTTGTTAAGTACGCTTACGTTACGTGCATCAAATATATTTCCGAATATAATATAGGCCATTCATACATAGTGAGTTATTTTTTATAATGGAAATTGATGCAGAAAGATTAGTTGTCCTCGTGCAAGAGAGGCCTCTAATTTTATCTTCAATCACATGTAACACATAGTCAAATGTAGTTACAGACATCCTTGTAAAATTACGAAATTTAATGTCATCACTTCGTAATTCCTCAAAAAAATTCTGCAAAGTGTTTTCTTTGTTCCTTTTCTCATTTATGGGATGTACCCATAAACGTTTGTCTTGGTCTTCTACTGCACATAACCAGTTCCATAATACTACCACTACATCATCGTCCAGCGCCATTGAGAAGTTATGTTGTGGATAAAACAAAAGCTGAAAACGTAATGTTGCAAGCAAACTTGTTTTTGATTTCACCAAAAACGTTCTTGCTTTAAGCAACAACGTTCTTGCTCTCTGACCTAACAAAAATGCTTAAACATGTTTTGGCTTTAAGTGAAAACGTTTTTGCTTAAAGCAGTTTTGTTGGATAAGTGTGCGCCCGGCCTTAGACAACCACTGCAACCCAGGGTGAGCATAACTTTTGATAATTTAAATGTTATGTCACAATTTCATAAGGCACACTTCTTGACACTTTAAGACACTCATAAGATAAGAACAAAGTCATAAAGCGTCTGTTCTCTCTCTCTCTCTCTCTCTCTCTCTCTCCCTCTCTCTCTCCCCCCTCTCTCCGCCCCCTCTCTCCTCTCTCTCTCCTCTCTCTCTCTCTCTCTCTCTCTCTCTCTCTCTCTCCCTCTCTCTCTCTCTCCTCTCCTCTCTCTCTCTCTCCTCTCTCTCTCTCCCCCCTCTCTCCGTCTCTCGCCCCCTCTCTCTCTCTCTCTCTCTCTCTCTCCTCTCTCTCTCTCTCCTCTCTCTCTCTCTCTCTCTCTCTCTCTCTCTCTCTCTCTCTCTCTCTCTCTCTCTCTCTCTCTCTCTCTCTCTCTCTCTCTCCTCTCTCTCTCTCTCTCTCTCTCTCTCTCTCTCTCTCTCTCTCTCTCTCTCTCTCTCTCTCTCTCTCTCTCTCTCTCTCTCTCTCTCTCTCTCTCTCTCTCTCTCTCTCTCTCTCTCTCTCTCTCTATCTCTCTCACTCACTTTTCCATCAACTTTCTGAACTGAATCGTCGGTAATGATGAAAGGTACCCCACTTCATTCCTCAATATGCACATTCATACGGCCATCTTTAAAAGTTGTCACCCATTTCTGTTCCATCCCTTCAATCATAATGTTTTTTCAGTCCATCCAATTTAATCCCTGTCCATACACCTCACTGATCCAACCATGAATTTCGGCTGCTTTCACCCCTTAAGCACTAAGAAAACAAATCGCAGCACATATTTCACAGTCGGCGGGATTCTCAATCATAGGAGGCATGTCAAATACTCACAAACAAACATAAATACGGTTGAATGATTCTGTAATTGTGTCTGTCTGTGGCTTGCCATAATTGATAGGGGGTACACAGCGAGCATGGGCCAAATGCCGACCGCAGTGCTGAAGCGGTGGAATTTCAAAATGGTAATTACTCAAAAAACACATCTTCTATTATACCTTTATGTCCATAACTAACATTTAGGAATTTATTTGATTGAAGTGTGCCACTTTTAACATAATTCGATAACAATTCACAACATAAAACCCATTATAATGTTCCATTTTCTGTAATACAAATAAGTTTTTTTATTGTATTTTCAAAAACAAGATAAAATTTTATAAATTCTTTATATATTTTGAATTTTAGATGATGTTAAATTTGTGGCTTTTAGGCTAATGTAAAATTATACACTTTTATTTTATTATTTCTACTTTTTATAATTAAATCAAAATATAAATGTAGAGATTTTATAAACAAGTGTTTTTAATTAATTCATTTATTTCTCTGATTCAGTGATACATATTCCATTCCAAATATGTGTGTGTATTTTTTTAAAAAATAGTCCATAGTACCACAGCAAAATAATTCCAGAGCACCACGGTTCCATAATTATTTTAACATCTTCATTGGGGGTTCTAGTGGTTATGAAGGCTACATTACTCGGTAGACTAGTATTGTTAAAATTGTATGTAACAAAACTACCAATAAAGACAAAGAAAAAGTGTTTGGATTCATTTAATTGGCTAAAATTCTCAAAGTTTAACGTTTTCATTATTTTACTTTACCAAATATTTTATTACTACATTGAAACTACTTAAAAAATATCAATATAAAAAGGATAGGTTAATTCAGATTAACTGGAAGAAAGTAAAAAGTGTATAAATAAAAAAAAGTATATATAAATTATAAAATTTAATTTGATTAACAAACAACATTTTAACAACCTTATCTTAAAACAAATTGTTCTTTCATGTAAAATATTTTACTTATAATTATAATATATCACACAATTCATAATTGTTATCAATTATCTTAAAGATTATATGTTATAGCTTAGTTGACTGTAATCTTATATACAAAATACTTACATTTGTATAAGTATGATTGTATTAGTTAATTATATACATTAAAACTGTATATAAATATGTAGAATATTTGTCAATAATTATTAGGAATTAAAAAAAAAAAATTACTATTGATTAATAAATTGTTAATCCTACAGGTATTAAAAATCACTCTTTAAATTGGGTAAAAATTATTCAACACAAGAGTATTTTGAAGGTTTGAGAGTTTGTATTGTGGCTCTTTTTAATTATTTGTTGCTTGTATTGTGAAGGCTATCATTTTGATAAATCTATCATGTATTAGTAACAAACACAATTGCAAACAAAGAAATAACATTTCAAATTAATGATTTACATTTACAATTAACATCTGTAAATATTTGAAATTAAAGTAAGATTTTAATAAAACTTCTAGTATTTTGGAGCTCTGAATTTGAAATTAGATTAAATTCTCTGGCAACCTAATATTTATGGCTAATATAGTTGAACCTAATGACAAAACCTCAAAGAAACTGAAAATTAAAAAATTATTTCCTGAGCAAATCAGATGAAAGATTTAATATATATGTTTTTTAAGGCACTGCAGTTGAATTTCTCTTCAATTTTTCACATACATATTTAAAAGTTATGTCTAGACAAATCAACTATTGTATAAAACTTTGTAGGCCTGATTTTTTAAATCCTGGTTACAGTATCATTTTGATTTTTCATGCTACCATACAATCATAAATGATTTTCAACGAAATTCACATGTATGAAGAGATTTACTATCTTTGAGAAATACAAGTCAAGAAAATAAATGTTCAATGCTGAGAACACCATTTTTCCACAAATATTAAAACAAAATTGAACAAACATATGAGCAATGGACGGAGGGGAAAGTCCACACACATTGATATAATTTTTGTTCAGGTAGAGGAAAGTATGATTTTAGGTGCAGTTTTTAATTCCTGTGAACAGTAAACAGTTCAACTATAATGTCATATCTGTGTTTTAGAAAATAGTAAATATATTCATTACATGTTAAAAGTTTAAAACACAGCCATATGACACTGTTAAAGTTTCATATTCTTAGATCACTATTAAATAATGTACCTTTTTTACAAAAGATATCTTGTATTAAAAAAATATTGATTAACATTAGAATGTTTAGCCTATCGGTTCACTGAATGTAAACTTACTTGTAATTTTGCCCTGAATGGAGTAACAACTTCCAATTTATTGATTTATTACACTATAGCTGTTTCAGATTAAATCCAATACTCAGGTGCTTGTCAATTTGTAACTAACATTATATGTTAAAAATTTTAAAATAATTTTTTTTGCATAATAATGAATAAGTACATTTTTCTGTCACTCCTACCTGTCTTAACTGCTACCAATATCTTTCGTATAAACCCTATTTTAAAAAGTTATTTACGTAATAAACATACTGCTTTTTCCAGCAAAGGAGTCATTTTCCAAAACCCAATAATCTCATATAAAAGCAGTCTTATACATAATAACAATGACTAAGTAATATTACATGAAAATACATTACTTTGTTTACCTACAAGTTCATCCCCAGATTAAAATTGACATAACATAGAAGTCAATCATAACTATTAATGAATGAATTAATAGGTCTAATTAATCCAGATGATACAAAATATTTTTAAAATGATCAATTTTAATCCTCCAAACTTTCAAAGCCCTACTCAAAAATCATTAAAAAAACATACTCCAATAAGCCATCTAGTCAACTTTATGAATGTGTCTTAATAAAAACTCACAGAATATCTAGATAGTGTGATATGAAAAGAAATACAGTTTAAACTACATTTTTAAAATAGTGAAGATTTAACAAACAAAATATAGTAGACTCATCCCCATCTGGCCCTAGTCTATCCGACCCTCCTCTCTATACAGCCTGAGCTATAATGTAAATAATATTAATATGGATCCACTAATTAAATTTATAACAGTTAATTATTTATAATATTTTTTGATAGTAAAACGGCTTGTGAAAGATACTATAGTAGACATATTCTGGTAGTTTGTATATCCCAAGAAACCGTGCTAAAATCGAAGAGCAACCATAGATTTTTTCGAATTTTAGTTTCATAACTTACTACATTTTTCGTTTCCTTTTACTGTAATTTTTAAATTATGAAGAGTGTCATTCTATTTTTTTTTTTTTTTTAATTTGGGTCAAACATTTTATAAAGTGCTGGATTTGTACAGTATAGTCAATGTTATCTTTATTTTAAAAAGTTGTCTGATATTTCTTTGTACATTGTTTACACAAATGTTAATGTTTTGTAAATATTTTTGTAGTTTTATTTAACTTTCATAATTACGTTATATTAACATTAATTATTTGTTCAAAGGCTATAAATTAAATACAAGTTTAAATATGCCATTAATTATACTGATGTTTAGTTATTACAAAAATTGTGGATGTTGATTGTACAATAAGTAAATGATTTTCAACATTTTATCTATTTAAATAATTGGCCAGCAATTAGGTTCGATAGTCAAGAGTATACTGTAAATGAATCACCCAGTGATCCAGGAATCAGTATGGCCTCTTACGATATAACTACTGTAATCTCTATAGAAATGTTCCAATAGATGCTACACTTGAAATAATTGAATGAAATTTTAATTTAAACAGTAAAATTCAACACAAACAGAATTTCTGAACTAATATTGTTATTTAAACCTTGTTTGGATTAAAACTAATTTAAATTCAATGACATAGTTTACAAACAATTAAGTAGGCTCCATACATTTCATTGCTAAAAAAATTAAAAGTTTCATTGCTTGAATGAAATAGAAAATGAATTTATCATGAATAGAATAACCCTCTTGAAAACTAATTAGTTTATTTTTTCCGATACATCAATGCCTTTTCAATGGAACTAAAAAACAAGCCGAATTATTCGAACAGTGCTTAAATAATACAAACCATTTATTAGAATTTATCATAGAAATAGAAATAGAGAAATTCCTCAACTACTTGGACCTTACAATTTCTAGAGACAACAACAAACATAAATTTAAAATGTACAAAATTTTTACTCTTTAGAATAACACCATCCAACTATCACATGTCACAAAAAATAGCAGCCTGTAACAATCTGATACATAATATTCCAATGAAAACTGAAAATTACCAAATGGAACTAAATACAATAAAACACAGCAATAACAAACAGTTACATACCCAGAATAGTAGAAAACCTAAATAAACAGAACAAAGAAATCAAGCAAATTAACACCAAATAATAAAAAAAAATCATCAAATTTCATACATAGCTGCAGAATATAATCAACAGTTCAACCATGCTATAAACGACAAATTTACAAAACAACGTTATATTCATTTTATCAAACCAAAAATCCCTAAACAGTCAAACAGCTTACAATATAAATTAATCTAATAATGATAAATGTATTTGGTGTTTGGTGTTTATAAAGTAATTTATTTGTGAAAAAATAATATCTGTCACTTAATAGCAGGAATGTAATATAAATCCATTCAAATTTGACAGTCCATATATTGGAAGATAACCATAATTATTTACTATAGATGAAAACATAGAGATAGAAACATACTAAAGTTGCAAACTGGAAGAGTGTTATATAAACAGACAATTTTAAACAAACTCCTCAATAATTTTAATGGAAAAATTGAATTTTCCTTCTAACACTACAGACTCATGACTCTAATCTGAGATTAGAAATGTCTGATTAAATAACATATGATACTAAAAGACAGACCTATACAGAATCAGATTGTAGGAAAAACTAAAATTTATTTGTCAATAACTGTTTGCCAAATGAACAAAAATAAAGTTCAATAAGTCTTGTATTTGTTATGACATGTTAAAGTGCATTGAGTGATTGTATCTTCTCTATTGTATTAAAAAATATAAGTAAAAATGTGTCACGTTTTAATGAAACAAATTATAGATTGTAAATAGATTTATTTTAAATTCTACAAATTTATCGAACTTTGTTTAATACTGTTGTAATTTCAAATTTGTATTGGGTTTTGAAATTATAAACTAAAATATCATCAAAGTTGAAGTTCTTACTTTCTTTCATTCCTTTTATTACATTATACCAGGCTTATTTTAATTCCTTTATATATGTGTTTGGTATTATTATTTTCAGAATCTATCCAAATTTAATGTAATACTATTGGCATTTCAAACTTTTATTGGGTTTTAAAATTTAAAATAGTTCCAAATTGTAGTACAGTATATTGTGTGATATTATGTTTTTTATCAAGTTTTTTTTAAATAATCTGAAAATAGAAAAATAAAACCCTTAATCAAGTTTAAAATAATTACAATTTAAATGAACACGTATCGAGCCATGAAAGTACAAGGAGAACTGTTCGATCAGGTGGAGCCCACTAGTATTTTATAAATTGACAAGCAGCTAAGGATGAATAGCCTGTATATTTTGCATACATACACAGTTATTTAATGTATGAAGTAATTACTTGTATTGACTTCAATATAAAAAAAAAAACAAAAAAAAAACTACTAATTCTACAAAAGTGACAATCAGAGTAATTTTCAGTATAAATAATAAAACTCATTATAAAGCTTTATTTAAAAAAAAATATACATATTTTAATTAGTTCTTGTTCGTTTTTATTGAATTGTTTATTGTATAAAAAAAAACTATCAATTGTAATGTTTCACATTAGTTCAGTTGATTGGCAATTTGTTTCGACTGAATGAAATACATAATCATAAGATTCACCAGGTATGAAATCAAGAGTGAGATTTTTATCGTGGTTGAAGTTTGATTGAGTGTTGGTTTAGTGGGAAATCAAACAAGCTATGTGGAATATTATAGATCCTAAAAGGAAAATTAATGATAAAGGTATCATTAATTTCCTTAAAATAAATTAAGTACTAAGCAACAGAGAAAATGTAAAGATTGTTTAGATTTAGGTATAATTATTAATCATGAGAATAAAATTATAACATATATTGAAATAAGTTAGGTTTTGGCCAATTGGCTAACAACAGACAAGGAGAAAGATGTGTTCAACAATAATTGGTTGAAAAAAAAATGAACCAGTAAATAATAAGTAGGGAAAGGGGGAACTAGAGTGTAGTCCAGGCAAGAGATCAAAAACAAATAAGTTTTCATTGAATTAACAGCCTCTAATTGTTGTGCGGAGCATGTAATTTTAACCAGTCTCTGGTACGGGAAATTTTGACGTTGGTATACGTGGTCCAAGAAAGTAAGGAACCCATAGTAAAGTAGAATAGACAGATTACCAAGTGATAACTTGGCCTATTGTTTTAAAATATAACATATAGTTTGCAGTGTGAACGTTTAATTAACAGGATTCTTCAGTGTCCTTGGTGTAAGATGCATTAAATAGATTATTTTTTTGGTTTATTTTTTGAATGGAAAATTGACTTTGATCTCCAAATAAAATTCTTATGTTGAAAGAAATTGAAATAAAGGCTTGTTTTTGATGAATAAATTTAAATCTTTTGTTGGAAGAATTTTTGAATAATGAATTGACTTTGATGAATAAATTAAATTCTTATGTTGAAAGAAATTTAATTAAATGCTTGATTTTGATGAATAAATTTAATTCTATTTTTGGAAGAATTTGTGAATAAGTGATTGAAGTAATTAGTTTACAGAATATCGAGAGACTTGTAATTATGTTTATTTTATGATGGGACTTAACTCTACACAGCTGTAGTGCAATAAATAAATAAATTGGAAACCATTGTTTCACTCTAGACCTAATTTCAAGTAGTTTACTTTTTGAAACAAAATTTAATATTTACTATTGATTGATGTTTAAAACTATTACAAATTGTCATTTTATTAAAATTTTTCAAACTTTTCAGGTGTAGGCTTAAAATTTTGGGGGATTTCCTTTGTTTCTTCTTCACCATATAGGCGCAAATTTCTTCCAAAATAACAAACAACAACATCAAACATAGCACCTATAAATGTTAAACCTGAAACAGCAACAAATTAATTAGTATTATATAATTGTAAAGATAGGAGACACAGGCTTACCTTCGTAAGTGGTCCTTGGTATTACCTAGTAGTACACAAATAGAAAAACACAAAATAAAATATTAAAGTTCTGAAATATTTCGTAAACTTTGTGCACTTTTTCAATCTATAGAGATTATAAAAACCAGACGAAATTGTGTAAATGCAGAACAATTTAGTCTGATTTTTATACTTTCTAATGATTGAGATTGTAAACAGTGTTTACAAAATATTTCCGAACTTTAATTTTTTATTGTGTGTTTTACTATTTGTAATTTGTGTTCTAGGTAATTTAATACTAAGTTCCACTTTCCATGGGAAGCCTGTGTCTCCATTCTATACAAAATCTAAAGACATAGGCTTAACAGAAAATATAATTGCATATGTTTATGAATTAAATTTATCATTATTAATTATAACCTATAATTTGAACCACTGTTTATTTCTCAACACTTCAAAATAGAACTTAAAAATAAAAAAATATTAAATAATAATGATAAAGTCTGAAAAGTACAGAGTGATTTAAAAAATACCATAACTCTAACTATTTAAATTATTTTTTAAATCAAATCTAAACTGGTTATCAGTGTGATCAACAGTGCGCAGTGCAGTGTTAACATTACCAGCTACATTATCATATGTTGGTAGTTGAACAAGAAATGTTAGTCAATTTGGCACGAGTGTAATGAGAGTTAAGAGGGTAGCATTGCTGGAATCTGATTTTGCTGATAAATTGAGGGCTAGGGTCATTTCATTCAATAGAAGTTCCTGATGCCTCTATATCTAGGAAAACAGCTGTGAATAATCATGTAAATTGTTTTCGTGACATCGGTAGTGTTAATAGACCTAAATGTAGGCCATCTGTATTAACGCCTGAGTTTACAGAGCTAAACAGACCATGTAATTGCTCTCTGTACAGTCAGAAATTGTCTCAATAAGTTGGAGCATATTATTTCATCTGCCAAAGGGATAGTAAATGTTTAAAGCAATTATATGCTAAGTTCACTTTCTGTATCCACTGAATTGAGAAAAAGATATGTCATCAAATTCAATTGGTTAATGCAATTTAGTCACAGCAGTGTTACTATTATCTTAAACTGACTTTCTTTGGTCTTGAAGAATGGTTTTGTTTAAATGGACATGTTAATAGAAAAATATGAATTTCCAATGCACAAATCTTCATACATTGTAGGTAACACTTCACTCTGTGTATGTTGAAGTGTGGTATGCCAAGTCTAGGCAATGATACACAGGGCTAATTTATTTATGGCACAACTGTTATTTCATCTGAATATACAACATTTTAGACATGAATAAAAACATTGAACATTAATTATTGTTGATTCCAGCATGCCGGATTAATTTATAAAATGGATATTTCACTCGGTTTGTTTTCTCGAGATTTTTTTGTGTTCATAATCTGAGCAACACAGTGTATCACAATAATCTTAAATACTGTAGGACTTACGAAACAACATATATGAAGCCATGAGAGACGTCATTATAACATTCTAAAACAAATGTCTATAAACAAAATAAATCATCTATGTGTTGTCAGATCAATTTGTGACATTTATAAATTAAGGACACATTAATACACCATTTGTAAAAATGAATTTATGTGATGTTAGCAATTAACAAATTTAACTACAAACACAAACTAACTATTATTTACAAATTTATTTTCATTGTAAAAAATGTTTAAATGTCAATGTAAAACATTTGATTTAATAGATGTCCTAAATCAGAACTCTCAAAGTGTTTTAATCAGTCTATAGTACAGTAGAAGCTTGATCTCAAGGGTCTAATGGAAAAATTCCTTATACCGGAATATTCATAACAATGAAGTTTGTTATATTGACGTTAAGTGCGGGAAATATTCGTTACAATCGTTACAAAGGGTTAATGCGGGAAATATTCGATAAAAAGGAGTTTCCTCAAAACAGAATGAGAACTTCTATCTAACAAATATATATATATATATATATATATATATATATATATATTTATATATATATATATTATAACATACCGAAATAGAAAGCTCCAAAGGTCAGTACCCGGCAGGCCATAAATCGTCAAGACATGAAAGGATTGACGGACATAAAAAAAAATGTTTCAACAGGGAAACAACGCACCCAAACCGTCACACAAGATCCATCAAAATTAAGCTTTTAATACCGAAACAAATTGTAACAAGCCAATCAGAGCAAGTGAATCAGTTCAGAAATAACGTCCAAAAATTAAAACTAACCAATGGAAGAAGAGCATCATGACGCTGTTTTAAAAAGAGGAGAACTTATAAATAAGGGTAAAAGGGAGGACACGTGGTTCTTTTTAGGTATTTTGGTTCCGACGTCGTATTAGAAGGTTGTTCCGGGGAAGTGTTTCTCCTGATCGAAAGAGTTAAGTGTTTGTGAAGGACTTTGCCTATCCTATTCGTCGTTTTTCTTTTTTAATAGAACTGTTAAGTTTATAAAAGTCAATAAAAAGTTATCCGTCGTTTTAAAAACTAAAAGAATCGTCGTATTAAAGTATAAGAAGTCTTCGTGGTCGTTAAGTGAGATAAGTGTGAAGTTTAAGGAGTCATCGTCGTATTAAAATTAAATCAGTGAGAAGAAGTATCGCCGTAAGAATTAAAAGCATCATCGTCGCAAGAGTGAGTGAAGAAAGGTGTAACCCGCGATTGGGATCATCTACGGGAGAGGCAAACCATCCAACCATCACGCAATCTTCGAGAGAACCACGGAACGAGAACAACCCAAAAAAACTGGAAAGGAACACGTCAATTGATAAGTAGAACTTAAAGGACAATACATTTAATAAATTACCACCAAATTTTGTTTTTTGTAATAATAAAATAAATTATAGCCACCTAAGAACCAACGAACCCCAATAGAGATTTAAATTAAATTCAAGTAAATAACCTTCAGTTAGCCGGAGCAAATATTTTATAAAGCTAATTAAAATTAGAGTCAAAATTAAATACAAATTAAATTGATGCATTCTTAAATTCCTTGTTTTAGACTAAGTTGTTTAGGATAAGAATTTATAGTGAAGATGTACCTAGTTTAAGCCGTAGTATAAAATTGTAGAATAAGATATTAATCAGTAATATTTTGAGCATCAAGGTAAAAATTATGTTTTAAATGATTAAAAAAAAATTAATATTTAAAAGAATTAATTATTCAATATGTTTAATTAAAATTGAGTTATAATCCCACATGTTTTGAGTGTTATTATTTTAATCAATTGTCAAATAACTAACGAACTAATAACCAAATGAATCATAATAATATTAATAAATAGTAAAAGAAATATAGGAGAGTTTTCCTATATTTAAGCGACCAACGTTAAGTAAACATAATAATAAAAAATAAAAAAGAGAGAGCGTCTTAAACGTTATAATATATATATACATAGGATTTAAAAAAGTAAATATCTTAATATTAAATATCTTACAGTTTGTTACATGTAAGTCTTTCAAATTCTATTTAAAATATACAATGGTGTTAAAAATTTATGTTATTGTACTCACAGTGCTGCTTGTACCCTGATTAAAACTTAAAAAAGTCTATAATTTTGGATTGTTTAGGTGAGTGAAGTTTTCAGTATCCAATCCAGCACAGTTATGGATTTCACAACAATTTCACTCAAAGCACTTTTTAAGGAAAAAACATTTCAACAAATCATGAGCTTCTCAGGCATCCTTTGTTGTAGGATCAGGTTACACTTACAATATCTTCCACATTGGCTTCTTCTGTTTTGCCATCTGTGTCTGGGTCGTCCATAACTAAAGAGAGGATCTCAGCTTCGGAGAGCTCTCTACACACCACAAGTTCATCGTCAAAGTTCACAAACCCTTCAAACACTATTTCAATGTTTAGGGTGTCTCTTACACTCGGCCAATATGCTTTAACGTCTGAACCTAACTGTGGTTAAACTCCTGGGTCATCCTCATCTTGGTCTTGGTTCGGCTCAATGACTTTAAAACCACTTTTTTCAAACATTTGGCAATTGTTTTGTCTGTAACATTATTCCAAGTTGTCACCATCCACATAGCATCCACAATAATTTTGGTTGGTGACTGATGTTCCATGTCATTAAAGAATTGATGAACCACCTTGCAGTTGGTTTTGAAGTTTTTTATTATCTCTTGATCAAGTGGTTGAAGTTTTGATGTTTTATTTTCCTTTTTCATTTTACTGTTTATTTGTTTCAGCCAGTCACTGAATGCTTCTTCGTTCATCCAAGCTTATTTGTTGGCAGTGTAATCTGTTGAGAAACTTGTGACATTTTTGAAGCACCTTGGATATTTTGACTTCCCAATAGTCAAAGGTTTCAGTTTGTTTGTACCAGTTGAATTGCTACCAAGCAAGACTGTTAAATGATCTTTGCTATTTTTGCCTACATTGCAAGGATCCCCATTAAACGTTAATGTTTTTTAGGCAGGCACCAAAAAAATAGCCTAGTCTCATCTGCATTTTAGATATCGTCTTGATGGTATCCATGGGTCAAGTCTGCAAGTTTGTCTATCCACTTAGCTTTGTCATCCATTGTACCACTTTCACCACATACCTTTATGAAACTTTTTCCATTCATTATATGTAATTTATATAACCAACCATTACTGGCTCAAAAACCAGTGTATCAAATTGTTGAGCTTTGTCTTGAATTAAATGATCTACGATAGGCATGTTTTTTTGCGAAAAGGTTTCAACTACTTTATAGCAGCTTTATCAACATCCTGTAGCTCACCTTTCTTAGCCTTTTTTGCAAAGTTTAGGAAGTCCTCCTTCATCCGAAAACTTATATTTATTTTTAATTATCGATGCTAATGTGGTGGAAGTTATATTAAACGCTCTAACAATGTCTCCTTTCTTCCTCTTTGGATTGTCTTCAACAACCTTTAAAACCCAATGCTTAAACTCCACTGTAAGAGACTTCCTTAAACTTTTCCCGCCATCACAAAATTTGATAAAAAAAACTTGTTCACTGTTTAAATCACACTAAGCGTGTTGACAAACCAGTATAAGATACACTACGTCGGTTGAACACTGACTGTCCGTTCGACACTGACTGTCAGTTGGAGGGGGTAGGAAGAGGAAGGGAAAGTATGTGCTATTGTTTTCATGGTGAGACATGTGTCAGAGTCAATACAAATTGTACAGTTTTTGTAAGATTTGTTTTATTCGTTATATAGGGGTTTTGTACTTTATTTATTTATGCTCTGCCGAAAAAAATCGTTATATCAAAGTTATAAGCCAAAATACTACTTAATACAAGGTTTTTAACATTGAGTAACAACATGGAATTGAAGGGGATTTTTAAAAAAATCGTCATTTCAGGAAATTCTTTATATTCGAGTGTGTTACATCAATGTTCTACTGTATAAACAAAAATTTTAATTTTAGAAACGTCAATGGAAAATATTTCATTTAATAGATGTCCTAAATCAGAAGTCTAAAAGATTTATAATCTATCTATAATATAAATAGGAACAATAAATAGCAAGAGTGAGTAAATGGAGTAGTGTATAAAAAGAGCCAAGGTGAAGATGCTGGAAAGATGTGTGGAAACATGTGAATAGCGATGGACAAGAACGAGTAGAATGGAGGGCTATTCTAATTTTGTAAATTAATATGTAAGATATTCTGGGATTGAAGCTAAATCAGAATTGCTTTACAAATAATAAAACTCACCTGCAGCTGTGACGTTTATATAAAACCTAAAATCCTCCTTATCATATAACCAACAGTTGCCTCTTTTTCCACAAGTTTCATCCCAAGAGACACAAGTTGAATCTGAAACAAATTTCAAAGTTCAAGTCTAATCTTTATGTAGACAAGTATTTATTTTATATTCCATCTATTAAAAATCAGACATATTCCAGACCAAATTTATACAAAAATCCGAAGACGTCAGGATGTCTAGAAGTATCTCTAGAGCCCAAATAACTGAATGGATTTACAAGCCAATTTAAATAATCTCATGACATGGTTATACACCTAAACCCTGAACAAATTCAGAAAACCACCAACAAATTTACAAGAAGTTTGTAAGGTAAACATTTTTCTACATCTTCTTTTATGAGAAATACTGGGAACATAGAAAAAATTCTGAAATTTGAAAATAACATTATGATTTTTTAAATTTTTTTATATTGATAAAATTTACTACTTCCATAACTGTCCATACTTATAATAATTTACTTTTATTTTCTA
Organism: Aphrophora alni; assembly: GCA_963513935.1. Lineage (NCBI taxonomy): Eukaryota > Metazoa > Arthropoda > Insecta > Hemiptera > Aphrophoridae > Aphrophora > Aphrophora alni. The sequence goes on along the minus strand of OY740767.1, from coordinate 27,385,463 downwards.
AATAAAAAATTCATTGATTTTAATCATTAATTGATTTAAGGGCTCCAATCTGTAAGTACAGACACTTTTTAACTTTAAAAAAGTGTAAAATCCCGGGTTCGTAAATCTACAGGAAAATTTACTTACATTATGAAAAAATCTCAGGTATTCTGAAATATATACATTATTAATGGTTAGGATGACATTATTTCTCTGAAATACATACATTTGTTTAGATACATAACACTAATCAATATATAAACTTTTTATAATTTTAAAATGTTTTCAATGTTCTTTACTGTCTTTTACTTATACTTTTAATAATTTTTTTTTTAAAGAATAATCACAAAAACCTAAACGCTACAAACTGAATCCATTAGATTGTTCATTTTCTACTTTGTCACATAAAGAAATTTGAAGAAACTTTATCATATATGAATGAGTCTTTATATTTATATTTTAAATTTGTATGCTTTACATTTTATGTCTTTAAAAGTGTTCAATTCGTATATATAAGGTTAATGTATGCGCTTGATACCAGCAAACGCTAGCACTGACTTTATTAAATTAAATTTTTTTTTCTGATACTGCTCATTTGACGGACACCACACTCAAAGCAAAGCAAAGTGAATTGAAGAGCCGATCAGGCTAATGAGAAGTTCTGTGATGACAGAGAGAGAGTCAAACATGACTTCTCTCCCTGGTATATGTCGAAAAATTAACTATCCCAAAACCTTGACTGATCCTCTCTATTTCCAAAAGGCTTCCATTGGTCATCAGTCCAGCCAATTATAATCGTTAGATGCAATCTTTCTACCGATGACCATATTTGTCGGCATACTAAACACTGCACTGATTTTTAACACGTATTATTAGGAACACAATTCTTTTTATAAATTTCATTTTTATATGTTTATTATAAAAAGCACATAAATGTAATATTTTGATATTATAATTATTATTTAACATATTATTCATCCATACCGGCACTCACTCGTTGTTCTGCAACATTAACCAATTTTGAAAACTTGTCCATCCGTCTATACCATATCACAATATGTGATTGTGACACCTATATTACGCAATTAATTACGTCATATTTAGTTACACTCACTTACCAAACAACGTATTAACCCAACATAAACACAAAAAATGTGGAACGTTACATACTTCGAATAAATATTTGACCTTATTTACTTACATTTTTAATTTGTACTGGAAAATATAGTTGTTGCATCAGTAAATTTATCTTGTTGTCCATATAAAATGGCTATACATATTAGAAAAATCTTGTATTTTCAAAAATATAAACTCCTAAAATTAATTTTAAATATAGCGATAAACAGCACTTTCTTAAAATCAAATACATATATATTTCTTTTGATGGATTTCTTTATGTCTTTGATGTTTTGTGGTATAAAATCAGCTATTGAAAGTTTTTATTAAAACACTTACTAAATTGGCGGAGTTTTTATCAGATGAACCAACAACATTAAAAAAAAAAAAAAAAAGATTAAATATATATGTAATATAAATATAAGAAGAGATTGAATTTATAACACATCTTCAACACTTACCTATGATAGCACCAAAAAGTATTGGTCCAGGTATAAATGCAAATAGGCTAACCATCAAAAGTGATAAGCCTTGGGCGAATGATTTGTCTGTTTCATCGACAGCCCTGGAATAAAACAGAATAGTAACATAATGTCCTCCTAACTCTCCATGCTTATGTATATTACAGATTTTATTTGTGTGTTTACACATAACTAATTTATTTTGTATAAACTTTAGCTAAACAGTATTATGAGGAATTATTGTGTAATGTACACACATAGATGTACACAAGTAGTGGTCCATAAATTTGAAGCTGATGGACAGATAAATAGAATAAACAATAGAAGGGCAAGGACAGATCCCTGGGGGACTTTATATTTTGAATTAATTTGATTGGATAGTTTGCCTGCGACTTGAACAGACTGAGATCTGTCAGATAAAAATGACTCAATCCATCTCAGAGATATAACACATATGCCTTGTTTTTTCCAAAGCTAGAAACATTACCAAACAATTAAAAGCTTTAGCAAAATTTTTTTAAAACCACTTAATGATTGGCAGTGGTTGTCCAAACTTTCCACTATATAATCCACTATAAAATTTATAAAGTTTCTCTAAAGCTGAATTGATTGGGAGTAGGTAAAATATTAATTTTAAGGATGATGTTATTCTTATCATAACAACATGGATAGGTATTTGCCTGTAACTATTCATATTAAATGGATTATTTTTGTTTAAGATAGGTATTAACTAGCCATTTTAAAAATAATATTATTAGCTACTCTTTATTAACCAAAATTAATAAGATTTGTTAAAGAATCTAAGATTTAAGTATGACACTGTTTAATTTGCCAAATCGAAATCTAATTAACCTCAGTATATTTCTATTTTATAATTTCATAAACATTCTTCCAGTTCTTGTTTAGTTATATTGGTCATAAACATAGACATGTAACTCTTTATCATTATCCTATTTTATCTCTGTGGTAATATCCACCTTTAATAGAGAATATCAGTATAAATACTAATATACTTAAACAACACCATATATATATTGATAAACTTACATAATACCAGTACAAATATTGATTAACTTACAGAAAATCAGTATAAATACTGATAAACTTATAGAATACCACTAGGAATACAGATAAACTTACCAATATAAATACTGATAAACTTACAGAATACCATTATAAATATTAGGAAACTTATAGAGTACCCATATGAATACCAATAAAGTTACAGAATACCAGTATGAATACAGATAAACTTATAGAATACCTACATAAATAATGATAAACTTACACAAAATCAGTATAAATACTGACAAACTTACAGAATACCAGTATAAATATTGATAAACTTACAGAAAACCAAAATAAATACTGATAAACTGACATAATATCATTATAAATATTGATAAACTTACAGAATACCAGTATGAATACTGATTACCTTATACAGTAGAATATAAGTAGTAATAATAATTAAATAATAGTTTATTCAGATTTGTACCTATAATTTACAAGAATGTTTCCAATCTTTCCTGAACTTCCTAGCAAATGCATAAAACTTGTGACCAACAAAAAAGTGATGAAGGTTTTATAGCAGTCACTTTGACAGTTACCTGTCCTCAGAACAATGTTTCTCTCACTGAACTTGTCTCCTGACGTTGAGACAATGTCCGGTAAGCAGGTACAATTTGAGTAACTCTGGAAAGTAATTAAAATTAATTATGAGCAAATAAAGTTTATAACAGTTTTGAAAGGTCTATATTGAAGATAGTAAAATATAAGAAAGGTCCTATTTTTAAATTTATCTAAAATTAATAGCATACAAATTTTAAAAAAAACCAATATAGAAGGACATATTTATAAGCCTCAAGAAACCTTAAAGTTACCTTTTTTAGAATTATAGAAACTAGCTATATACTGTATTTTAAATTGTGAGAGCTATAAAAGATTGTAGTTTGGGAAGTGTTTAGTATATTGCAATTGAAATTAACCAAACAATTATGAGAAATCAAATCACCGGCAAAATTTTGGATAAAAAAAACAATATAAACAAAAATGTTTGTAGAATTTAGCAAACCACAGATGGATTTCATAGATAAATATAAAATAATAAACACATGATTAAAATTAGTACTACTAAAAAAAAATTAAACTATGTTACAAAGGCACATTATTTTAAATAATTATGTGTAATAATATTCTTCAAATCAGTGCTACCAATATATTAAACAAATTAGAAAAATATTAGATGATAGAAAAATGTAAAATATCCACTTTCAAATTTGGGAAATGAATAATACAGTAGATATCAATGTACTATAAAATAGATCACTGAAACTGTAAAATTAGGAAATACAGAGGGAAGTTTTTTTTTTTTCATTAGAAACAATTTGGGGACACTTTTAGGAACTAGCATAAATAACACCTTATCGGCATCAAGGAGAACATTAGGGGGTATAGAAAGGGTGTAATAAAAAAATTTATTATAATTATATGTAAAGAAATGCTCAAATAAAAAATCATTAGCAACCTTACTAAGTAGGTGTGCTGTGAATGACTGCCTAACCCTGCTGTTGTACTGCAACAAGAATGAATGTGATAAGAATGTAGTGGAATGTCTTTGACTTTGAGTGTGATAGACATGGGCAGTCTTTAACAGCAAATGTCTTTGATGTACTATGACTATGCGTATGTACACCATTCCTGGCTTTGTTCATCAGTTTCTGTTATTCTGTTAGTCATTATCGATCTCTAATCACTATTGTCTACTGTCTCGTTGTGCTGTTAGATTTAGTTTCATTCAGAGTAAGTGAAAGTGTTTAACTTTTTATCTCTCAATACAATTGTATTATGTATTATTAATTTTATTCGAGAGTATAGTGTACATAATGTCACATTAATGTGTAATATGTCTAAACAACCTAGTGGGGCAGAATATCGAAAAAGGGGGGAAAAAAAACATGATGAATAAAATAGACAAATATTGCCAAAATGTGATTCTTTTTTTGAAAAGAGTAAAATTGAAGAGAGTAGAGTTAACATTAATTTAAGTCACACCTAAAGTAGTACAAGTGCCTCTATCTTCGAAATCAAAAATGGAAATATGAAATCAAAAGACCAGTCAAGCCATAAGTAACAAATATGATAACAGTGACAAAATATAATCGATAAAAATGTGATACTGATGATGGGATCTTAAGGCCATTTATTACAGACATAGGACTTTTTTCTGAAAAAAAATACAGTTTTAAATCATGCTACTCCAAATCATGCTGATCCAGGGGCGCTTTCCTATAGGTTCACTTACAAATAGATCATTCTGAATAGAATAAATACTATTTGACTCAAACAAAGACTGGAAAAAAATATAATGATTTTACTTTGCTTTTCCCAAATATTGAATGATTTCTATTGTGAACCATGATGGTTCTTTGCCAACACAGTGGATAAAAACTTTCATAGTGCTTGGTGTACAGGGACAATTTATACAACCCTTACAATGAAGATTAAAACCCATGAAATGTTTAAAGTTCATAGGATGTAGGAAAGGTAATATTGACATACAAACAATGTTCCAGGATGATAATAAGGAGATGAGCAAGGTTTTAAAAAGAATCATAGATAATATTATAACATTATCAACATGTAACTTATCATTTAGGCGGCATTGCTCCGAAAACCCTAAAGCTATTATAAGCAAATCAAGAAACTTTGTTGATTTACTTTTCCGATAAGACCCACTACTTAATTAAAAACCACCTAGAAAAATAAGTTAGTAAAATAAAATATCTAAGCCCTCTTATACAAAATGAATTAATTATAGCTTAGCTTCAAATCAACTTTTTGTAGATATCCTAAGCGATATCCAACAAACACCATTTTTTTTCACTTATTTTGGATACGACACAGGATATTCAAAAGTTGATTGAACCTTAGTAGTTTTAAAATAGGTTTTAAAAAAACCAAATTATCAAGGAATCGTTTTTAGGATTTGTGCAAGTGTCTACTAGACTAAACTCAAAATTGCCAAATGCTGATTACATCCATTGCGCCAGCTGCTTAATTTGGTTTTAAATGTCAAGTTAGATAAGAAATTACAAATGTTTATGATGTAATTAATAGTTTATATGTGTACTTTGTACAAAGCCTGCCAAGATGGCAATTGAGAATCAATGGATAGTTTCATTAATAATTCAACTGTTAAACAATTATGCCCCACTCGATTGTCATCAAGGAAGATGCTTTACTGTCAGTGTTTATTAATTGCACCTCAGTACTAAAGTGTTTGACAAAAATTATTTTGACCTTGAATACAAAATTCAGAAGTGGATGAAGCAACATCCACCAATAATGAAAAAACAATATAATGAAAAACAATGAAAAAATAATATAAAAAAAATACCAATATTTGATTTTATTCTGTTGCTTGTTATGCAAGTCAACTTTTTACATAGCATTCAGATTATTTCAAAAACTCTCCAAAGAGCTGGGAAAGGGAGTATTTTACTACATAGAAGACTGAAAACAATGACTGATCTCTGAGATGAGTTTAATGAAGTTGTGTGTCAAGGTAAAAAATAGGCAATGATGTGGGTTTGATACAATCAAGTATAAAAAAAGTAAAGAGTTTTTGACAAACTTAAAATGACTGAAAATAATGATCCATTACAAAGATTTTAGTTAAAAATATTTTGTGGAGCAATTGATATTTTAATTGTACAGTTAAATGAAATATTTCAAAGATTGTTTAATCTAGCAGAAACCTTCAGTTTTTATGACCAGATATTCTGATTTAAGATGTCTGATAAACAGTTAGTACATTCTGTCTTCAAGGTTTGAGCAAAATATGTTGTTGATGTCACTAGTGCTTCAGTAATACTATGAAGGATGAAATAAATAATAGACAAAACTGTAAAAGTAAAAAATTGGCTAAATACTTGCTCATAAAAAATAAGTTAATAGTTTACTGATATATGTACTGCTTTTTTAATGTTTTTAATTAACATGCCAGTAGCAATGGCAAGTAATGAATGTTATTTTTCTGAGCTTAAACTTATTAAGAATTACTTAATAAGCTCCATGGGTAGTAGTAGTAGACTAGTGGAACTAGTGGATTAGCTATTTTAAGATAGAGCTCATTTTTTAAATTTTAAACTTAGTAAGTTCATAGAAGTAAAAAACCAAAGGAGCTGGAGGCTGAAGTAAGAAGTAGCTTATAGTTTATTTAATAACTATGTAAATTAAACCATAGCACTGAAGAATTATTTAGGTTAAAATTAATGTAACTGATTTATTAATTTTAAAAATACTTTTATCAGCTCTACATAAATTAGAATATAAACTAATGTAAAAAATCTGACAAATAATTATAGTAACCCTAATGTAATAATTAAACCATATAAATAACTTGTTGTTAACTTGTTGTCAGAAGGAATGGTGCGCACATTCTATGTTTGGAAAATAGTGTAGATGACCTTAGTCATCTGTGACCTTATAGGTCCTTAATCATTACATATTTATGTCCCTATATAATTGAGTGATATTTGAAAAGTGTCACTGTCAAGGTGCCTTTTTTCAACCTGTTACTTTTTCTATTACAGGCTATAACAAGGATTTTAACAAAACTTTAACTAACCATAACTCGACAATGTGGAGAATAAAAGTATTATAACATAGATTGTAAATAGATGAAATGAAGGAAGAGAAAGTAAAAACATTCTCATTATCTCCATTTAATTGATAACCTTTTAGTAAAGTAACAAAGGTGGAATTTTAATTTTTGTATTTTTTACCGATACATGGCTGTTATAGCCTATTAGCATATAGATTATATAACTTATTATAACTATGATGCAAGAGTAAAAATGTTAATTATTTTATATGTTAATTCTTAATTAAATAATAGAATGATAGACATAAACTATATAAAACATAAATGAAACTGGATGCTTTAGAACTTAATAGCTCTTATTTTAAAGTGCGTACATGTAGTCAATAATAAAAAAAGAAATATAATAGTTTATTAATGTCAGGGACAGGGATCCCAATAGGCCCGGGCCTATGGGCGCAAGCTCCCAGGGGCGCACGGCTTAGAGAAAAAAAATATCTAGAAATAAAAATAAATAGCCATAACTTAACATATTTTTTGAATTGATTACAAAAAATCATTTGTTGCGGGAATGCTCTGCGGGTTGGATCGTTCTGTTTCAGTCCCACAAATATAAGCTCACTATTTAATACATAAAATTACTAAAATATTTGTTTTAATGCAGCATTTTGTTAAACCCAGAACCAAGTAAATTACTCAAAAAACTTGCAATGGTAAAATTGCATCATGGACCCCGTGGAGTGGTGTTTAAGCAATTAACATCTACATAGGGTTGATATAATTTTTTAATAAATGTTTTTGGTGAAGTAACTTTAACCAGACTAGGGGGCGGAAAAAATTATTGGGCCTAGGGGTGTCAAAATGCTAAACCCGGCCCTGGTCAGGAAGCTCTAATTGGAAAAGTTGATTTCTTTGGTCAAGATTGACAGTGTTTTCACTTGTTACCATTGGAAATGTAATTCTTGGGCTGTTCGATTGTGAAAAAGTGATGAATTTTGCGTTTAGTACATCTTATTTTCTCCACCTTATAAAACTTTGTTGGTAATAGAAAATTATCGAACATACAAAACATATTGTTTTAAACTACATGTGTCACTAATTTTGTTTGTTTTTTCGTCAACATGCCAAATTTATACACAACTTTTTGAATTTTTGGCTTTTCTTGTTACTAGTGGTTAGTGCTGTTTTTCAAAATTAAAATTAATTGAAACATAATTTATTAAGCTCCACATTAAAATAAGAAATACTTAAAGGGTTGTCAATTAATTGTATCTAAAGACAAGATATTGCACATGATTTTATACTTGAATGAAATTATCTCTATGTTCTCTAAATACCATAGGGAATACCATTGCTCTTGAAGAGAAAGAAAAATCTAAACTAAGATTAGATTCCTTTATATGTTTTACTATGTAAACAGTTTTACTTACCACATACTACATTACAAAATAGTATAAAAAATATAATATAATTTATTGGTAATACTTATTATTTCGTTTATGTTCAATACAACATAATCCAACTATTACATTTCTTTATATGAGGTCTCTTAGTTTTCCTGTTCATGAAAGAATACAATACAATGATTGTTTGCCAAGGACGCCAAGTTTCTTTGCTCCAGCACTATAAGCATTTATTAATATTCTTCAAATTAGCCAATTACTAGTTCTGGATATTTGTCTCTACAGAGTGAAATTTAAGGAAGAGGGTTAAACTTGTTTTTATGTCCCAGAAATTTTGTTTATGGTTTAGTAAAATGAACTCACCACAACTTTGTCTCGTAAATCAGATTGGTAACAACCTGCATGACAAGCGGTATAGAATGTCAGCTGTGCTTCCTGCCAACAAACAGGGTTGTACTTTACATTCCCGCAGTGACAGTCTTTGTTGCATTCGTTTATTAAATCAAAACTAAAACAAAAGAATTTTAGACATTTCAGTTTAATTGCTACCAAACACTTTACACATTATTGTAAGAATAATTTCTTACAATATAAGAATATACATATTACCACTCACGATTTAAGTGAGTAATTCTTATATTTTGGAATAAAAGTAATAATAAAAATAACCAAAGATCTTCTTTAGAAAACCCTTAGATTCTGTAATTTTGCTTTTTCTTTGGCCGCCAGAGTAATGGAAAACTGGAGATGAATAAATTTCAACTAATTTCTAGTTAACAAGAACCTAACCTAACCTGCCAAATATGCACCTAACATTTATTATTATTATTTTTTAATATTTGTTACCAAAACTTTTTTATAAATTTTCCGCTTTGTATGAAAAATATGAAACAAACTATTCAATAATCTATCAAAATGATGATTGAGATGAATCTTTTCACTTAACTGTGACATGAAATTCTTTCAATGAGGACCGATTTCTTCTCAAAAACATTGTTGTGGTCAAAAATGTGTATACCATGTTTATTGTAAACAATTTGAAAAAAAAAAAAAATTAAATACTTTGTGGTATGCAACTTGAAACTGAAACTTGTTCCTTAAATTTCACTCCAGCTACTTCCATGACATGCTGCTTAATGACATGTCTTTTATCTTTGTATGAAACAATATCTGATTAAGCCATCCAATTAAGAAAGGAAAGTAGATGGTAAGCTAACGATTTCGTCTGAAACTACTTTTAGATCCAATTGTACTGATTTTGTTCACATTTAGTGAACATACATGTGCATAAAAAAGAGAAAGGTTACTCAAGGAATCCAATTAAATAGTTTATTCTTTCTTCCGCAACCACAATTCCTTGTAGAATACAATTTCAAATGATCATTTAACTCATTGAATTACAATTATAAATTTGTAATATGTGAACACCCTACAAGTGGAGACTTAGATGGCACAACAAATAATGAAACACTTATTTGTGGTAATAAATATTTAGTATGAAAATTGATTACTTTTATAATTAAAATTGTATTATTATTTTCCTAAAAATCAAAATATATAGCGAATATGATTTGATGTAAATTTGTATAATAAAACATGAATGACCGATAATTCTTTTTAATTAATATGTCTCAGTAATTTTTCAATTAAGTCTCTGAAATGATAAAACAGCACTTTTTTTTTTAACACAAAGTAAGAAATATTATAAACATGACAACATATTTTCTTATTATATATAAGGCCAGAAGTTTTAAGTTGTTTTTCTGACTGAACACATTTCATCCAAAATGCAAGTTCATATTATGGGATTGGGAATAATCCATGTTGCCATAGACGTAGGGAGAACATGGTGTCATCATTTCACATTCTGTATGAGTGTGACATCTTGGTTTTGCTGACGCAGAAGTGTATAGGTCATGTTAATCTTCACATTGGTTAATATACAATTTAATCTTCAAGACTTGGACTTTGCAAAAGTGGTATCTGTGTTTAACTATTCCCTGTTTAACACGTTCGCTACCAGCTGACGCATATATGCGGCGGCTGGGTCACTCCCACAGCCCACGAAAAAATTCATGAACTTCCCTGTAGACTGGTCCTAATGGTTGTGACCTTCGCCACAGACTCAGGTAATGCTGTATGTCAGTGTTGCCAACTGTCCAGTGACGTCAGCGATAGTCCTAGCTACAGACCAAGCGCCGCATATATGTGGCGGACTATCCTGTAGACCGTGCCCAAGTGATCTAACCTTTAAAATAGACCGTTGCGAAGAAATTTCTCATTTACTATGAAGAAACCAATGCCGCAGATCTGCGGCGGCAGTCTATTTTAATGAGCCCAGCCGCCGCAGATCTGCAGCGTTGGGCTAAGAGTAGGACACGCCCACCGCAAAATTGCGGCAGCAGTCTGTGGTTACGATTTTTTTTAACATTGATGTAGTGAACGTGTTAATAGGGTATAGAGGATCGATTTCATGGTTTAGGTGCAGTGATCCTGATGGTCTTTATTAGAAATTCTTCAAATTATATCTATTTATGCTTGAAATATTACTAATGACAAAGAAAACAAATCATATAAAATACCATCAATCCTTAATTTAAATCTTAACAAATAGCCAAATACAGAAGAATGGTATAGAAATTAGAAACAATACATAGAAAGCATTGTGGAAAATATGGTACTACTATTTGAATCAGATTATCATGTGTTTTTCTTTGAAAATTCTTTGTAGCCTGAAGCTTTTGAGGAGTGTTATTACTAGGCACTACCTATAATTTTGTTTTATATTTTTCATCTAACAACTTCCATAAGACTAATGTCAATGGGGAAAAGACACAGGGATAACTGTGGCTCAAACTTTTTTGATCAGAGGATCCATAAAGCAGCAGACACAATCATCAAACCACTTGGGAATCATTGGCACACTGCAAAATGACAGGTGATTGATAGAAGGAGTTATTGAATGTCATTATTCATTAGAACTAAAGGTCAATAATGTGTAAGAATAATTGTACAAACATCAGGTTTTACCAACTATTGGGTGACAACATATAGTTATTAAATTATTATATTGGGTGACAACAAGTTAAATTTGTTTTGTGCTTAATTAATATCTTTAGACTAATAGAGATTAGGGAGTAAGTAACGCAGAAGACCATAATGCCATTAAATGTGCTTGAACTTGAGTAATCTTTTACAGTTTACTAGTTTTAACAGTGTTCATTCTGCTGGCCTTCACAAAGTTTAATTATATACAAATTAGAAATAGAAATACTCAAAATTTAAAGAATGATAATTTACCAACAATTAAAGGTATTATTGACATATTTTACTTGATTTATTCCAATTTGAGGCTGGTACTGATTTCTTTCTATACAGAAAACAATTTTCATACATAAATATAAAATACAAAGAACGCTAATATTAAAATGACTCACAACAATACTATCCAAATACAAAATTAACCCTTAGCTGAAATATTAAAAGTCCTGAGGCACTGCCTGTATATATTTCAAATGAATCAGCTTGCTATGTCAAGTCATGAAATTATTTGCTAAACAAGTGTGGATAACAAGTTCTTCATTTTTATCTAACTGTTCATAATAACTGGTATATATATATATATATATTGGCAATGTTCGTTCTATTAAAAATAAGTTTATTTTTAAGTATTAATGTAAAACATTAAAAAAAACTTACCGATTGTTTCCTTTATTATATCCCATTAGCACACTATCTTCACAACTTAAGAATATAAATGAAATCTCTCCTAAGACAAAAGCAAAACCCACAAAAACATTCCAAGACAATAAGTATTTGGGGGATGGTTTAAACTTGGATATTGTAATACCTGAAAGCAGGAATCCTGAGGTCATAGCCAGAATAGCTACAGGGCCTGCAAAGAAAGAAAAACAAGTGATAAAATTATTTAATTTTACAAATTTATTTTAAGAAAATTTTAGTTAATATACAGAACTCTTTTGAGATCCCCAGAATATATAAAATATAGTTAAAAAAAAAACAACAGCATATTTATGTATATACTGAGAATCTTTAGTAATATATGCTACCTTGGTGAAATTAGGATAAGTAATTGAAATGAATTTATATGGTAGTTAAAAAGTTAATGTAATAATATAAATATAACATACAACTAAAGATATATTTGAAAAGAATAGTTGGGGTTATAGGGTAATTTATTATAAGGATGATTAATTTAACAGGAACCTAACGGATATAGAAGCATGGTGAACTAAAGGTTGGACATATTACATCGCTCATAGGTCGAATTGTTTGTGAATGGTAACCCACTGCTCAAGGGCGTACACAGGAACAAAACTAGGGGGGGCAAGGGGGGCAAGCCATGGTCATTCAATATACAATTGATTATTAAAATAGTTATTTCAAGAATTGTATTAAATTCCAGCAACAAAATGTATAATAAAGATTAATTTTTTTGCTTCCAGGGGGGGGGGGCAGCTGCCCCACTGCCCCTCACTGGGTACGCCCATGCCACAGCTATTGTCCAACATTAACCTAATAAATAATATTAATCAGCTTTGACAGACAATAATATATAATACAAGCTACACCATTACACATTTTACTTAATAATTTGGCAGCAAATGGTGGTTGAACGAGTTACATGGTTAGCAAGCTATGCTTTGGGCTATTAGAATAATTAAGTTATATTACGCCAAATTTCCATGTGCACTATTTAAATGAAGGCACCTCAGGGTGACTAGACCTGTCTAAACCGAGGTTAACACTACCATTTTAGGGAGAAACAGCAAAAACCAAGCAAACGAATCACTGAAAAACACATCTGGTCTCCATTGTCACTCGTAACACATTGGTTTAGGCACACTGCTTTGTCAGACTAGTACAGACTTTGTTCACACGTGGTATATGGACAAAACACCCTTATTCCTCTAGACGAAACTAATGGGTGGTAAATTTAAAGTCACCCCATCCACTTTTGCTCGCAAAAAAGGTTAGGATATTACCCCTATTAATAAAATTGCGAGGAAGGATGCAGGATGGAGAATGTCCCCTCTACCCAACAAAAATGACTCTAAATGTAACGTTGGTGTAAAATTAAACCAATGGCGGCAACAGCAGAAATGGAAGGATCGGTTAGGCGTCCATTCTCATGTTTGGTGAGAGCACGATACTCTAATTAAAAATGAAAAAAAAAATATCAGCCTGTCATAGACTCTCGCCTATTTTTATTAATGTTGGGAACAACAACTACAAAAGAAAATTAGAGTGGTAAGGTTAATAGTAAAAAAGGGCTGTGGATTCTTCTCTGAATGGAGAGAAAAACAAAAAAAATAAAAATAATAATAATAAGTAGGTTGGCCAGTTAGTTTACATAATACTTTGTACTATCTAATGTTTTAATCAATTAATTTTTATTAATCAAAATTATTGTAACCCAATTACATAATAAATAATTAAATAAAAATACAATAATGGGCTAACATTGATAAAAAAATATCATAGATTAATTTTCCAAAATTGTTATTAGACCCAGTTCAATTCCACTAAAACAAAAAACTGATTTATAAGTAGTATGTGTTGTTTGTGAATTATAATTTTTTGAACACCAAATTACAAGATAAGATGGTAAAACAATTCAAGCGGACGAGGCTAAACTGAAAATTTAACCAGAGAAGATCTATTTTTTAAAATAAAATAAAAAGTTAAAGTAAAAAAAAGGAATGTGAAATATATAAAATAGATACAAAATTATATGGATAAGAACTTTGTAATTACTTATAAGTTACTGCCATTATAAAATGAAAATAAAAATAACCTGCTATCATCCATTTCATTTTCCTTCATAAATAATTTGTACAATTGATACATAATTCCATTTGATACATAAACTAAGTTGGCACATTCTATGAAAGCTTACAAAATGGTGAAGTGTTAAATATGACTTGTCACCTCCTCCTATACAGATTATGCAAAACAACAAGAGTCCAATGATTATTTAGTTTTTAGAAACTGTAGCAACTTTGCAAGTTGACTCAGGAAACGAAGCCATTTCCTTTGTTTCACCTTCAAAAGAACGGCTGGAAATTTCAAGTAGAACAAGAAAATGGTATTGTTTGTACAGTTACTCCAACTAGTAGCCGAGAAAACATTAATTTCGTGTCCAAGAGCATATAGATTTTAAAAGAAAACTAAAAATAATTTATTAATAGGTCAATTTTGGGATTTGAACTTTCTAATATGCACCACTGAGTCACCTTTACATTGCAATTCAACCCAAAAAAATTTGTCATACTGATGACCAATCACCCTGAATATAAATTAGTACCCGGCATTTCACAATGTGTAAAAACTAAACATAAAAAAATGTGAAAACATGGCCTAAAACAGGAAACCAGTGCCAACACTAGGTTTGGGCAGTAAAACAACTAAGACCATATAAAAATGTAATCAGGAATATCACAATAATACTACAAACTAACACAAGAAATAACAAACACCAAGTTGAGTCAAGAACACTGGTCAACTAAGGAAAAGAAGTGTGTTCCAATGGAACAGTTAATTTAATGGGGTGAACAACTTTTGCTCTATCTTTCAAAAGCTTAACACATCATCTTGTAATCATTCTCTGTGGAGAATACTCTCAAACAGTAGTTTATTAAATTTTTATATACACAAACGATGGTAAATGAATAAATTATATCAATAATATGAACAACCTTTATCCAATAATTTTAAAAACAGAATGATTCTTTTACTGTGTTTATTTCTTGTAGTTTAATATTAAATAAGTTTGTACTAAACTTATAATACTGTACTTGTACTAAATAAGTTATAAAAACTATATATTTTCTCTTTCTCATCTGATGGTAACAAATCCCAAATTAGCAATAGCTAAGGAAATTACTTTAAAATGTACACCTGTGTATTCATTTTGTAATTACTGATACTATAACTATGAAATATTAATCCTTTACTAGATTATTCCATCACTAGAGTCATTTATTTTATTATATAATTTGAACTAAAGTATAATTTTCAATATTGTTAAAATTTAAAAAAAACACTAATTATAAAAATTATTATTGATTTTGTATTTGAATATAATTTTTAATTTGAATTTTTAAAGCTTATTTGTTTACTAGTCCTATTGTTATAGCTGTATGAGATAAATACAACACCAAATTGGACATGTGTGGTGGTTTAATATCAGCTATACCTCTGACGAGTGATAAGAACAGTAAGTAAGTAGTTACTTGTTAGTTTATCAGTTCTTGCCCTATACAGTTGATTGTTTGATTATAAACATCTATCAATAAGCAGCAAATCAACAAGCATTACTCATGGTACGATCATCTATGACATTCCTTTGCATATTACTCACCAATAACAAAACTAGCTCCAGCCGCACTTTGGTGAAATTGAACTTCCATGTATTTGGTGAGAAATGTGATATATGCTGATCCTCCCAGAATGTAGAAAACACCAGATAATATGTTACAGATCAGGAGTTTGTTTTTCAGCAATCTTTTTAAAGCAATTGGGAAATCTGAAATAACATATTCAGTCGTGTAGAAACCATTCGACAAGATTATTTATGTGCTATAAGTTTATACCAGTTTAATATGATATTCAATATCTATTACTGTATTATGTACCTAACCACCATGGAGGTAATTGATATTACTTTATTAACTTATAATAAATATTATATAGAACAACATCTCATATACTGTATAATTTTACCTTAAATATACATAGTATTTACATAACAAAATACTAGTATAATATAGAATAAAATAAATCATTATTGTACGATACACGGTTAGATACAGAAGATATAATTATTATAATAATTCATACTGAAATAAATTAAAACAATTTATTTATTTATTTATATGATGTGTTACATCATATAAAACAAAAATGTTTCATCTACTTATAAATTCAAATAAAAAAACATTATATAGGGTGTGTTATTAAAACTGAGATAAGGAAATATTTTTAAAAAACGCTTGCTTTCATGAAAATTGTTTTAGAGAAAAGTTATTTGATATTGAGGGGAAATAAAATAGCACTGTTAATTCTATGTTTTCAAGGTAATTTAAGATCAACTTATTTAGAAAATTAAAAACCTGTAAACATTTTTATTCTATACTCAAAAACAAAAAATATTTACCTGAAACATTTTTTAAAGTAACCTTAAATTTTCAAGATATTTAATCACATATTTAGAAATATCTTGATCTGCAAGATTTGTTTATTAAAAAATATATATAATAATTTTAGAGGAAAATTATGAGGCAAAAAATAGTAACCTGTCCATTACCATACCATTTTTTGCTTATTTATGACTAGATTATTGTACTTATCATTGTATTAGAGCCAAGTTGTTTGTTAACATCTACTGTTAGTACGATAGTACTATATATAAAAATAAATTGTACACTTTGATATTAAAATGCATTGACAAGAGTCCTCAAATACAGGATGTCCAAAAAACAAAAAGCAAATAGTGGCTAAACAAAAGGGAATTAGAAAATATTTTACTGATCATTTTTTGTTCCTTTGGTGTACACTCCGAATATGTATAGAGTGTTAAGGTTTTTGTGAAACTCTGTATACTCAAGAATAACATACACCAAATAGATATTTTATGGAGAAGAAGTGGATCAGCAAAAACAAAAATGTGAAGAAACAGAAAATACTAATTTGTTTAAATTGAATATTTATACAGAATGCGCCAAAATAAACAGTACTGAAATTGTAAGATTTTATTTACATAGTTTTACCAACATATACAAGTAAAAGGAAGCAAACTCGGTTAGACTCGGGTATAACATGTTCAATATGACCTCTGTTCAGTTTTAGGTAACACTTGTATCGTATTTTAAGGTTTGCATCATTTTGGTGAAGAGGGGTTGTTTCATGCTCCTTATACACATGGTTATTTTTTCCTGGAGTTGGTGATGTTAGCTGGTGGGTCTTCACGGAAAATCTCCTCCTTCATAATTCTCCAGATGTAGGGGTCAGGTGGTGTAAGATCGGGGGAGTTGGCTGGGTAAGGAAAGTTTGTTTTAAGGGAGATGAGGCGGTTGCCAAAAGTTTCTTGAAGGAAAGCAATGTTGGTTAAGGCAGTATGGCTGGTTGCGCCATCTTGCTGGAACCATTGTGAACTAAAAGACAGGTTTTGGGCACAACAAAATCGCCTGAGGTCTCCTATAAAACAAGCAAGAATTACCCTATATTGGTCCTGATTAACAGTAAGAGGATTTCCATTATTGTCTTCAACAAAGTGTGGACTAAATTATGCCTCTCCCTGACACAGCGCACCAAATGGTTACACGCTTACTATGCTGTGGCCTCTACAACACTGTCAGGACCATCAAAGCCGAGAAAACTTGGTTTTCTGCTTGTTTATAAAACCATTAAGGTGCACATGATATTCATCTGAAAACCATACATCACTCAGAAACTCAGGTTATCCATAGAACATTGCTAACATTGAATCGCAGTGCTGAACTCTGACTGTTTTGTTTATACAATTCACATGTCGCCCAGTTTGTATCTTGTAGGGAAAACCACCATTGTTTTTAAACATTCTTCTTAATGACATATTGCTTATATTTAGTTTTAAAGATGTTCGGTTTAGGCTTCTTTTCGGTGACTATAATATTTGTACAGACAGTAGTTGGGCGACTTGACTATTCAAAACAGTACCTGTTCTTCAAAATTTTTGAACAACACTAACAAACACAGCATTACTTGGCAGGTTTTTGTGAAAATGTTCCTGAAAACGTAATGCAGTGTGTGACAAACTTGGCCCACCTGCACGTCCAATTCCGTATGAGCAAAAATAATGCTCTGCGATAAAAGTTTTCTCCGCAGTAGTTAGCACCATGTCAACGAAAAGTAACCTCAAATAAGAAAGAAATAATAATCACAAAGACGAAAAACTTCCTCTACTGTAGTTAGCACAATGTCAACAAAAAGTAACCTCAAATAAGAAAGAAATAATAATCACGAAGACGTGGCAATAATCAAAAGTTGACACAGCTGATCCAGAAGGCAGCTACAGCTGGTTCAGTTTCAGTACTGTTTATTTTGGTGCATACTGTAAAATATTTTTTATAAACAATAAATATTTCCTCTATACACTTACTAATAAATCAATCACTTGTATTATAAAGTTTAACTCTACCTCACACCCATAGGTGTGATAATAATCCAGATTTTACTGAACTTGATTAAAAAAAATTATAAACTATTTAACAGTAGAAGGAGGAATGATTAACTTACATAAACCATTGTATTGTAACATATTTCAATGATCTTATAGAATAACGCTTTAGTTTGTAATAAAAAAATAGAGGACAACATTATTAAAACCTAATAAAATATATGTTTTCTATTTTGTAAATATATTGTTGAGTCATGTAAAGCAAATAGAGCCAATGAATATGGGATAAATAAACAAGTTGATTGAACCATCATGGTACTTACCCAACCCCATCATACAATGTAATACAACCAGATCCTTTAAATGTAATGATTAAAAGTTATTTTTGGGGTTTGTAGGAAATGTTAAATTGTATTGTTTTTATCCGGTAGGGTAAGTTTATTTAAAACATTTGTTACACAGGTTTTCTGAACCTCATAACTGTGTATATCACAATTTTATGATACTGGCCTAGGCCCTAATGTGCCTTGTAGATGTGCATATATTGAAAAGTCTCCACTTGCTTCACTCGTGTTAGTGTCTTTATTTTGACGGTCCTCATATCTGTACATATATAAAGGATACTTCACTTATTATGCTTGTGTTGCTGATGTAACTATGTTTATATCACATTTTCTTGGGAGGTTGCTGTTTGAATTTACATTTTTGACATTACTTTACTATTTATCATTGTAGAGTGGAAGGATTAGTACCACTTCAAGCAAAATTGAAATCTGCATATTTTTATCTCATGTAATGTGTTACAAGCACAATAAGACTTGAAATATGAAGAAGAAAAAATGTTTAAAATGGTTTTTATTTTGACATTTTAAATTAAATTTTTTTGAATTTTAATAGGGTTCTTTATGAACACACTATACCAAATTTCATATTCCTATCTTTTTTTTTTTTTTTTTTTTTTTTTAATATTGTGCTTATGTGCAGACAACAATGATGATAGACAGTCAATATGTCAAAAATCACTTTTGCTCTTTCATAAGACCATGAAACATGAAAATCAGTCAAAAACTGAGGTAAAAATTGTTTAAGATTACCAAACCTTTCATATACGCTGTATAAGCTACTGGGTAAGTAATACAAAATAAAAACAAGTAACTTACAATGTTGGACAAGAATGTAGATTTACCTTTAATACTTGGCACTACTTCATTTTCCTCGACAAGTTGAAATTTCTCCAGAGACTTAGCGTGCCTATGCATATTGTTCTCAGATTCTGGTTGATTTGTTACAGAATAATTGTTTTCCTTTTCACTAAAAATGACTTCTTCTTTATTGTTGGAGTTAACTTCTACATCTACCTTACTTTTAGAAGTGGGAAGCTTCTTTGGAAACATTGCAATAAGAAGAGAAAACAGCAACATTATAGTTCCCAACACTATCCATCCTGGAAAATTCAAATAGCATATTATTCAATGATGCATACACTAAAAGGGTAGAAATGATTCCAAATAAAATAACAACAGTTAATCTTGTTTAATATTCAAATATTTTGGAATACTTTAATATAATTTAAAATATATTGGACAATGGATCTCAATTTGTATTATATTTACATTAAAAGATTTCATTCCTACTTTCTATTAATGGACAAGTAGAAAGATTTGTTTAAAGTGTGAAGAAGTGTTTAAAAGCTATGGAAGAGGAGGAAGGTGGTCTAGATTTTGAATTGTATTAACTACTGATATAGCTAAGGAACATGCTAAATTCAACAGGATGTAGTGATTATAACCTTATGATTGGATGTTCCATTAGGCATGACTATTTATTATGGTAAATGATGTTCTTCCAAATAGTTTTGTTAAATATAATGTGCACGCCAAGAGACATTTTAGCATTAGTGACAGAAAACAAACAAGAGACTGCTCAAATAAGAATGCTAAGTGGAACTTCGGAAATGTAGCTGGAGAAGGGAAGTTGTACTACAAAATTAAAATGGTTAATGTTGTTATTTGGAGCTAATGTGAATAAAGTTTTACATTCATAACTTGTAATAGAGGACTGATAAATGTTTTATATTTATCAGATGTTTTATACAACATGGTATTATCCTTAATTAATGACTGAAATTAAAGCTTTGTTGTAAACAAAAAATAATAAAAGATTTCTGAATTATTAAAAATAGGAAGGGACTATATATCAATTTATTTTTTTTACTTACAATGTATAAACAACTCTAATTTAATATATTTTGAATAACAATTTGTTTCAACCATCCATATAAAATGAAATTTAAAAAAATATTAACTGAAAAATTAATATTAGTCTTTAAGATGTAATATGGTAATAAAAATTATTCATTCTAAATTTTGACAAAAATTCTACTTACCTAACCACCAAGCTCCAAGCCAACGAGGATCTTTATTGTTGATAACAGGTGTTAATGAAGGACTGATGTATAAACTTAAGCAAGCAAAACCTAAAGTAAATCCAAACGCAGGGCCAATCGTCCGAAGAGACAATGTCATACCTAGAAAATGGGGGAAAAGTATTCTTGAAAAGAAAACAATATACAGTAATATCAATGAATACAGAATTAATAAGGAATGACATGCTAGCAGATAAATTTGAACACTAGTGCTCCGGCAGTAAAGCCAGAAGATAAAACAAATATGTCTTACATCTGATATTTATAAGTAGTCAATTAGTTTCATTTGGGTTCTTAGAAGGTACACTTTAGCAAAAATGTATCAAACTCGTCTTGAGTTTTTGGTCTTATGATTACCTCCAAATTTTATTTTATTGAAAAAATATACAAAAACCAATGAAATATGGCCAAAATATGCACACAGACCAAATTTTACAATAATCGGTCCATTCGTTTGGAGTGCACAATACTCAGACAAACAACTGACGAGAGACAGACATCTCAAAAACCAATCTTTTGAGGTCATTATATATACAAAAAACTTAACATAAATATTTTGATCTCTCAGATAACATTCTCTATTCTACACAAATATGTGCAAAAGTAGAAAATATGAAATTTTCAATTTGATATAAAATCTGTTTTTACGCACGATAACCTAATTTTTTTATAGGAGAGATCAATTCAGGTGGTTCATATTAATACAAGGTTTTAAAGAACATTATGCTTTGTTTGGCATCTATTAGTCCATTTGTGTATTTAAAAACAACGTATTTTAAATATTTCATCTCTATATCATTTAATTTCATAACAAATTTACAAATACTAGTTATTTTGCTTTTCTAACAAACATATTGAAACTTTTAGTTTTATTGTTGGTGGAAGGATAACTAAGTTATTGGCAAAAAAAAGTAGAAATTTCTTTGCAATTGACTTTATCACCCATAAATTTTCCAGTTTTCCTAATGTGGAAATATTTGAAAATAGATCATGCAAAGTTTTTGATAAATATTCCTTAACTAAAGGAGCATTGGTGTTTTTGATTTATAACTTGGTTATCTAACCACTTACTTATTCTGAAATCTGGTGTGATAATCTCTGTTGATTATTTTCTATCAATCTGTGTATCAATTGTTTATATTTGTTTAGATTTGAAATTGGTTTGACAAAAACTTAGGTTGGACAAAGCCATTTGCTTAGCTTAATCGATCTTATCTATAATAATTAAATTGCAAGTACCAGTATTTGAAATTCTGAAAACGGTTGAGACAATATTTTCTGCTACATATCTTTACAAGTTTTAACATTTTTGTACAAAAAAGCTTAGACTGGTGAAAGGCCTTTGTCTAACCTAAATGATGTTTTTTTTTTTAACTTATACAATTTAATAATATTTCCATCATTTTGAAGACTATTGTACTAATATCCGTCATAAAATCAGTTTAATTTGAATTGAATTGGGAAAAAATTTAGATCTCTTATTATTATTGGCTAATTTGTCAGTTTCTCAACTTTTCTAAAGAAAAAACTTAAGCTAGCAAAAAAAAACATAATTTTTACTTCAAATAAGTGACGTGTGAAACAGAGAGAAAGTGTTATGACAATGACAAATAATATTCTGTTAAAAGTTTCATGTCTTTTGGTATGCAGACAAATATTGTTATAATTTCAGAATTAATGAATTCATTTGAATCAAAGACTAAAATCTGATGAGATATCATACCTACATAGGATATTTAAAAATTGAATCAGTTCGAGTTATAAATTGAAAATCAACAAAATGACAAAGAATCATTACATAAAAAGTAGAGTATGTATGGAATAAACCGGTGTGTGCATCCCAGCTTATGCAACTTTTATTGCAAAACTTGGCATCATTGTTTAGTAGTAACACTACAGTAGCACTAGCCATGACCGATCAGTTTAACTAATCTCAAAACGATTACCAGATTTTATCATGCAGTTGGCCATCTGGGTATTTTCTTGTCTGTGACTACACCAAAATCATCCCCAAAACCTCAGTCAGGAGCAGAAAAACACCTAGAAACACAATTTCACTGACTTCACATATCAACTCGCAGCGGAACATGACTTAAGTTTACTGTGGAAGATCATCACATGTAACAAGGTATGGATTTACAAATCTATTTATCTGTACTTAGAAGCGTCATCACCTATGCAGCGCCCGTCTGGGGACACACACATGCACCAGATATTCCAAATCAAGGTTTTGAGAACTTGCACGCTTATTTCAGTATCAAGTAGGCAGCAGAAGATGTAGCTCTTAGCTCCTCCAATAAATTCACTAACAAGGTATTTGTACATTTGTAAGGTAACTCCAATCCTTCACCTTGCACACCACATCTACCAAACCTGGGCTCCTGCATGATCCGTCACGAGGTTTTACCTGAATGGACTCACCATTCGCGCGGATACATAACGTTCTGCTTTCTTCCACATTTATAATCTCGATATGCCCATGGAAAGAGCTACTCAGCTTGGTACATAGAAAACCTTTCCAGTTTCCTTGTCCCACCCGATAGGGGTTAAACAGGAAGGAAGGTGGTTTTTAGTAAGTAAGAATCTCACACTATTGGGAAGAGCAGATTTCTCCCTTTGTCTTTTAAAGATTTTCCACCTATCCTGAGAAATTAAAAAAAAATGGATTTACAATATGGAGGCAGACAACAAGAATAAATATGACAAAAAAGAGTAAGGCAAAATTGAAAGCTTTGTCGATAATTTTATTTGGTATCAATGAATGGTTTCTTCGGTCATGGTTGAATTAGTAGTAGCATGGTCATGGTCAGAAAATCAGCAGTGATACCTTAAGGACGTGGTAAAATTAAGAGAAATAAGAGGGCCAATTTGTGGAAGTATAGTTAGTAGATTCTCTAACAAGACAATGCTAAAGCTCACCATACTCTTTACATAATGTAATTTCTAACCAATGAGAGGATTCTAGTGCTGGATCACTCACCTTACTCACTACATTTAGCCCCATGTGATTTATATCTGTGTCTTGAGGTAAAATCAACAATGAAAGATTTGAGAAAACAGTAGTGCTGCTGAAGGACTTTACATGATCTGCAGGACTGCTTAAAAAAATGGAATATTTATATACAACTGTGTATAATAGATAGGAGAAGGAAATCTATCGAAGGAGATATTGTAAAATTGTAAATCAATGACGTAGTAAGATTGTAATAACATACGAAATTTTTGTCACCAATGGTTATTATTTAATCATACATATCTCATTTAAAGATTCATTGGTAATAATTAATTAAACTAATAATAAAATTCGAAATTTTACTTACCTAACAATAAAGGTGTTTTGGTTTTCTTAGCATTATCATCAATGTAGGTCTGTCCCAGAGCATAATACAAAGTAGTGCCAATACCAAGAACAAACTGAGAGAGGAAGACCAAAAGTGCAGGAACATTAGAAAACTCTCCTCCAGTATCATGGTCAGGACAATCAGTACCATTGTCCACTGAACATAAGGAGGTCGCATCCTCTTGCAACAAATAATAAATCATCCGAACTTAATCAATATTTTTCCTAATCAATTAATTGAGATCTGATAATGCTGATTACAATAAAATAAGGCTATCATTGTAAAAAGTTTGGTTAAATTTATACATTGTTGAATGTCTGGTTTTTGGAAACTCGTTATGTCATATTTATTACTATGACAAAGATTTAATTCATAGTAAATTTCAGAACTTTTAAAATTAGTAGTTCTGTAAATGAGTGAAAATCAGTCATACTAATATTTTTATTCAAATGTGTGTATGAACATTTTATGGCTACTGAAAATAAAATCTACTTTTCCTAGTATTTTGAAATAAAAGGGCATTTAAAAAAAGTTTTAGTTTTTTCTTTATATCTATGAAGTTTTTAATTTTGATGTTAGTGATGTAAAATACAAACATGATGTAGGAATTACAATTAAATAAATCAAAGCAATATGATTCTAAGTATGACTATATTTGTTATTTAACAAAAACACAAATAATAAATACTTTATTGATGATAAAATGGCATCTAATTTTTGTTGTGAAAGTGTCTGGACCACATTCCCTAGTCAGGCATGTAATTAAAAATGTTCTATTGCATCAATTCAATGTTGCAAGGTGCCTTTAAACTCAGGTTTATAACCAGTGCCTTTGGTTTTAAATTTAAAAGCCTTCTTGGACTCAAGAGCTTTAATCCCAGATAGACCATCACACAGTCAACTCTACTTCACTGGAATATTGTAAACAGTTGACATACAAGAAGAAAAATTAATTTTATTCTTCTTTCAGCAATTTCATAGCTGTACATGACAGGAAATTCCATTGATTTTTGCTGGATGACATGGATACAAAGTTGTAAATTGTTGAGATGTACTAGCATCAAAAGAGAAAGATTGAAGAGAAGAAAATTTTATGGTAAAGTCTTGTATGCCTTAATGGCAGACCAAATAAGACTGTGATGGAGATAATGATAATGAACCATGGTTGGCGACATGATATTACTTCGGTCCATCACGTATGTATAATCTCACCATTATACAGGATTACTAGGGCTGTGAAAATTTGAGCTTAAGGGGGAAGCTAAATCAACTTAAATTAGAACTTTAATTCTAAGACGTTTTCATAGATATTAACACAGTTGAGGGTAGTCATATGATAACAATATTAAAATCTGTAGGCTTGAAGAAAGAGAGGAGGAAAGGAGGACCAACTCAAATTTGTACTCTACTCTTTGAAACTTAAGTGGGTTAAAAATCAATCATAAGATTTGAATTTAACCAGCAGAACAAGCTATATTTAAAGCCTGTAAAAGATACATATTTTCTGTATTACACAAATATTATGTGCTCTTAGATTGTGGATAGTAATTAATTAGATAACTAACATCAATTGGATTGACATAATGTGTAAGAAGCTGATTATTTTGTTATTAAAAATGCCAATAATTTTTTACAATTACAATTTAGGTTTTATAAAGAGATAAAACTGCAAATACTAATTTATTATTTAAGAGCTAAATAGATTAGTATTATGAGAATTAACATTTTATATTATCTTCATGATATTGTAGATATGGCTGACAGAGATGGGAGAATCTTCAGAGGTTCACTATAATGAGTACAGGCGTGGCAAACCCCAGGGACTCTAAATAGATCTACACCTTTTTTTCATCTAGTCTTGGGTTAGCTCCCTAACATTCATGTTTCCAAACAGGTCTCTATTGATCAACTCTTGTTCTTTTACAACTTTGATGCTATTAGAGAGTTTGAGAGCTTAGAGTCTTTATTTTATATCTTTTCTTCCTTTTCTTTAAAAGGTGATGATGACTGAAAAGTTTTTAAAATTTAAACACCAAACAAACAAAAACAAAAAAAAAGCAGACAGTATTTTTAATTTATGATTCTCAAAAATTGTCTTATGGAACCAACTAATATATGAATTAACTTCTCCTCGATCAATTTTATATGTATAGTTTGAAAATGATTAAATTACATCTATATCTAATGAAGATAATGTTATCTGTTCTTTGTAGTAAGTTACATCCTTTTGACTCAAAAATCTGTTGGGTAAAATGAAAATCAACCAAATTTTAAAAACAGTAATTCATTTGTTTCATTACAAAAAAGTATACACCATGTTAAAAAAATATTGGTATAGTTACAAATAATATAACATCTGGTGGTTTACCTACTCCTTATTAGTAAATTATTTTGAATTATGGAAGTCTTTACAATGTTTGTAAAGTAAAAAAAAAAAAAAGTTTAAGGACAAATTTCATGGATGGGGAAGGCTGACATAGGAGTTAAGTTGAGAAAGGGTCAATAATAAAATTATCAAAATTAGTAATTTTATGATTTCACTTAATTAAAATGGAAACATTGTATTTATTCAGATTTATAATAATTAATCAGGTGTATAGGGCTACTGTAAAATTAAATGTCTGAGAGCATAAGGTGTAGAGGAAGGTTTATGGACTAGTAAAAGAGGGAAATAACTGGAGAGTTAGAACCAACATAGGGCTGAGGGATTGTTACACTGAGTTGGATTTGGTGGAAAGTATAGAGGTTAGAAAAGCTGATATAGCTTGGCCAAATATAAAGAATTTAGGTTGGTAGAGTTCCCAAAGAGTTCTTGTGAAACAAGCTGGAAGACGAAGACTGGGGGGAAGACCACGGTTGAGGTGGATTGTTGTTGTGGAAGGAAATTTCGGAATACTACAGGATACAGGATTACTTATAGCACAGGAGAGGGTGGAACGCTATTATTACAGAAGCCAGAGTTCTGCAAGGACTATAACACCATGTGCTAAAGATAAACTAAGCAGGGCTACTGTATAAATAATAGGTATGGAAGTCATGAGAGAAATCTAATTATAGATTAATGTGAATCTTCAAGTGTTCAACTTTTTTTTTTTACATTATCCTTAGTATTAATAAGTTCTATTAATAATATTTTAAAGATAATCTTGTAAGGAACTTACTATAAGTAGATCTTGTAGAGTTAACTATAGCTGAATCTAAATATTCCTTAGTTAAAGAAAGAGCTGTTGAACCTGGCCCATACATAATATGAGGCAGAGCTAAGATGTAACATGACGCTGCAGAAAAAGCTACGCCCCAAGCAATCCAAACAGGTCTGTTACGTTGACCTCCGAAGTAAGAAAGAAATAGTGATAACATTACTTGACTGATTTCATTACCACTCATCATCAGACCTGTGAATAGATAGAGTTAAATTTGTTTATAATTATGGATTTTTTATAAAATATATAAGTACAAGTATTGTGTTGGTTAAAGGATTAATTCCTATCTGCAATCCTTTGTTATCTGCCATTATTGACTAGTTTCAGCAATTCATGATAACATCCTCAGATCTTTATGCATTTTACTTTTACGGGACATATCCATAAAATGAGTTGCAATAGGCTATTAAGAACAAAAAAATTACTTCCAAAATATTTTATTGCTATTTGATGAACACATCTTAGTTTTTTTTAATATAGTTTCCACTATTGTGAGGCACTTGTTATAGCGAGTACTAAGTGTTGTACCCTTTCAACATGAAAAGATACTGGATAAGGAGGCTCTACAATAATCAAATTGAAAATTTACTTAAAAATTTTATTAAAAATTTTGAGACGACGCAAAAAGGACAATACCCGATCAAGGATTTGAGCATTATCCACCTCAATGGAATTTGGTAAGGCAAAAGTTCGTAGCACACCTCTCAAAATAACACAATCAGTTAGGATGTGCTTGATTGATAAAACACCTAGGCAAAATGGGCATTGTGGCGGATTCCCCCGTTCCATCAGAAATCCACGAGTGATCATGGAATGACCGATATGAACAGAGGTAACCACCACTTCCTCTCGACGACTGGCACGGATGGATGAATTCCACTGGGGGACAGTACCTTTCACTTCCCTCAACTTATTGGACTCTATATTTGTCCACTCTTCTTCAGATTTCATATGTAAAATAATTTTTACTATTGATACAAAGTCAGATACCATAACACGTTGTGTGACTGGTTTCTGACTTGTAGCTTCCTTTGCGAGCTTCGTCAGCTTTTGTGTTTCCAGAAATTTTGCAATACCCAGGTGAAGAAAAATGATACTCTGACATACTCCTCTAATGATACTCGCATATGATACTCCCATAGCTGAAGTATGTGTTTGGAACACAGAATATCTTCAACCAAGGGATTCCTAAAATACATATCCTAGATAGCATGTAAAGTACTTTTAGAATCAGAACACAAAAGATAGTGACTTATACCAGATGGAACAGTATTAAGGCCTTTCAAAATAGCAAGGAGTTCGGCAGAAAATACACTATAAGCTGAGGGTAATCCGTACATATAAGTCCGACCAGATGAGTAATATGCACAACCAACTTTGTTGTCCAGTTTAGAGCCATTTGTGAAAATAATTTCACTAGATGGGGTATTCATCAGTATATAGTGAAACTCCAGGCGATATACTATGTCAGGAGTGTTGTACTTGATGAACTTAGATAGTGATCAAAAGTTGGCATTTGAATGAGCCATGGAGGAATAAAACATGGAGTATTCTGATTCACTGGAGGAAGTACAAGGCCCAAATTGTCAAGGATTCTAAATGTTCTAATGCCGAATGGGGGAGTACAATTTTGACGACATTTATATTTATTAAGCAAGGGATTTTTAAATATTATGTCGTAAGTCAAAATGATACAGTTTGAAGCGCAGACTACAAATATATGTTAGCTGTCTTGATTGAGTAAGAGATGGTTCACCAGTCTCAGCATGTAAGCTACAAACTGGGCTTGAACGAAATGCTCCAGAAACAATACGCAGTGCAGAGTTGTGTATTGAATGAAGCTTTTTAATGGCTGATGGTCTTCCGGATGAGTAGACTATGGAGCCATTATCAATCCATGATTGAACAACAGCACAGTAAAAATGTAGCATAAAAGTCCTATTGGTTTCCCACCGAGAACTTCTGAGAACAAGAAACATGTCAAGTATTTTATTGAACCATGTTTTCAGATTAGATATATATGGAATCCAAGAAAGTCTATGATCAAATATAGGTCTAAAAATTTAGCAGTTTCAGTAGTTTGAAGTTGTGTTTCGTTAAGAAATAATAAGGCTAACGGTTCAGTCTTTGACAACTAAAAGGAATGCATTGCGTTTTGGAAGCACAGAACTTAAATCCTGTCAATCTTGACCGGATTAATTGCAGTCTATTAATTACAAGTTGAAGCGCTCTTTTGGCAGTTGTCATACCTCGAGTAGCCACATATATAGCAATATCGTCAACAAATAGAGAACAGCGGACAGGGC